>JARFXV010000865.1:0-600000 GCA_031761425.1 Cosmopolites sordidus | reverse complement strand
ACGTTTCGCTAACCATGTCAGCATCATCAGGAGATGATTTAATCTAATTCTAAAACTAAACTATGTACTATTTATATGGAAAACCCTATCTAACGAAGCGTGTAAAAATCATGAACCGTGAAGTTTACTAAGCCTTACATTAATAACTGAAAAAGTTGACTGAACGGGATAAATCCTTTATCTCGGTTCATGATTTTCTTACATTCTTCTATTTGAATGTTATCAAATGCATCCAAAGCTCTATAATTATTAACACTTTTAATTAGCCGTAAATTACTAATATCTGTACTGTGGCCGTGTTCGATTGCATGTTGGGCAACACAAGATTTTTCATTCCTCCCATATCTAATGTGGGCAATATGTTCTTTATATCTTGTCAATATGGATCTTTTTGTTTGCCCAATATACCGTCGATCACAGTCTTTAACTAATTTCGTAAATCCCAAACTTTTCATGTTGTTCTACTTTATCCTTTGGATTACCCAGAACTTCTCTTAATTTATTATATGGTTTGTACACAACCTTAATGTCCACTTTTTTCAAAATTTTGTCTAGCCCTCTTGTTAATTGAGCATCAAATGGTATTACCATGAATTTCTTTGTTTTCTGACCCTTTTGAAAAGTCGAAAATTCTTTCAATAATTTTCTGAACTTATGTTTTCTAATTAATTTATCTACAATGTTCTTATTATAACCATTCACTTCAGATACCTCCCTAATTAATTTTAATTCTTTGTTATAATTATCTTTATTTAAAGGAAAATTAATTAATCTATTTACCATAAAATTTAAATTGGCCATCTTATTTTGGAAGCTATGGTTTGAATCGTTAGGAATGTATCTAGAAGTGATGATGTTTTTGGCAAAAAATGGCTCTTTTTTTATTTTCAAACAACCGCCATTTTGCGAAAATTCTGGGCGATAGCAAATCCTTCACTGATTAAGAATCGACCTTTTTTTTATTTCAGATCACTGGGAGAATTCGAATCATGCCATCCAGGGCGCGTAATCTTTTTGAAACCATCCACTTATTTTTTGAATTTTGAATTTTTCCATTTGATTTTTTTTTATACTTTTGAAACATAAATAAATATCTGGTAAAATATTGGATAGTAAAATTGTTGTTTGGTTTTTTTATTGCACTTGAAAAAACACCTAAAATGCATGCCTCTAGACTACATACCCCCTTAAATGTAACACGAGAACCGTGCCTATACGTTTGAAAGCCATGGGAAAGATCCAGAAGATGGGAAAAAGGGTTCCACATGAATTAAATGAAAGACATCAGGAAAACTGAAAAGACATTTGCGAAATGCTGCTACGAAATACTGCAAAATGCCAGGTACAAAAGAAAGTTCTTTCTCCATCGAATTGTGACTACCGATGAAAAGAGGATATATTTTGAGAATCCTAATTGTAAAAGATAATGGGCAACTCTAGGCAAACTATCGACATCAACTACAAGGCCAAATCGCTATGAGCGGAAGACAATGCTCTGTGTTTGGTTGGAGCAGAAGGGTGTGATCTATTATGAGCTGCTAAAACCTGGCGAAACCGTTAATACTGAACGCTACCGATAACAGCTGATCGATCAAAAAAGGCAACACAAAGTGATTTGCTTCATGATAATGTACCATCACATATAGCAAATCTGGTCGTGGAAATCTGGCTCCGTCCGATTACTACTTATCTGCATCGATGAAACACGCACTTGCTGAGCAGCGCTTCACTTATGAAAATGTACGAAAATGGCTCGATAACTGGTTTGCCTCAAAAGAGCAACAGTTTTTTTGGCGTGGCATGCAGAAATAGTAAGACAGGTGGAAAAAATGTATGGCTAGCTGTTTGCTATTTGAAAAAAGCACTGTATGTCGAAATAATTGTTATACCAGTTTTTAGATATAGTCGAAATTTAGACATAAATCTCATTTCGTTTATTTAAAAATAATTTCCATCCAGTATCGGTTATCTTAGTTTAATACTTAAAAAGACTTTTTTGAATGAAGTCAAAATAGGGGCACCAATCAAATACTACCTATTAAAAAAATGTAACAGTAGAAATGTACAAAAAAGATTTACATTTTAAAACACAACAGATGAGTAATGGTTACCTTTAATATTTTCTCATTAAATTATCAAATTTAATTGGTAAAAAATACCCTCAGCAGTAAAAGTGATTTTGCAGATTGTCGATAAATCTATAATAAGCAAATCAAACATCTGTCGTGAATCTCTTGATAATAAGAAGTTGCTGTTTATTCTCTGAAAAATTTACGATCTTTCGACAGAATTTTTTCCGAACAGAAGCCAAAACTCTTACTGGTTAATAGGCAAGTTGTCTAATTAACAATTTGGAGAACGGACCCCGATAACATTTTGTATAATTGCCTACAAATATTTTAACGAAGCTTTCGTTCGTGATGGTGTTAAGAAGTGGAAACGGGTTAGTACAGAAGCGTCACATTGGGTGGGAGCCATATCACGTTTAATTTATACGAAATAAACGTTCGATGAAAAATCACCTTTAATAATAAACCGGTAACATGTCAGATTAGAATTCAAATTCTAGTAAAAATTAATTGTATATGGTATAGATTAGCTCGTTACGTAAAAATAACCATTTTCGGTTTTATATCTGTAATCTCGTAACTGTGAAGTTTGGGAACAAGAGATTTTTAATGGCGTATAAATATTAAAATACAGATTTTTAAGTATATTTAAGATTATGTTAGTCAATTATGAAACTGTTTTATTACATTTGACAATCAATATGACAAAGCTGTCGAAATATCTCGAAAATAATGGAGATGGAAAATTAATTTAAAATTAGTATACAATCCAATAATAAATTATAATACTTATTGGACAGTCCTAAAAACAATATTCTAAAGAACACTAGGGATAAAGAGATGACTGATATTGTTGTAAATGGTCAACCACTGGAAGAAGTAGGATGCTTCCCGTATTTGTAAAGTTACATTTCCCGCTCTGCCGATCTGTAAGAGGATTTTATCCTTACAAAGGGTGATTTTTTTGGCGTATCCCAACTTCTGATAGTCGGGGCGCTGTCAAATCATCATGGCAAAAGTTATCATGGCATTCATTATTGCATATCAAATGTCTGACAAATCATTATTCAACCGTTAACATCAGAGCTTGCAAACGCGTGCAAATTGTCGAAAGTTATTATCAAAATCAGTGTTCTGTGCTCCAACCTTATAGAACAACTTCGTGAATTTTATGGTGCACATAATCGCCCAACCGAGTGATGTATTCGCGGAATTATCGACAAATTTCCAACGCATTTTACGCTGCTCAATATTAAAACAGAAACAAGACAAAATCTGCGTTTCAAAGAAAATATCGCCCCTGTTTCTGACAGTGTTGATGAAAATCCAAATTTATCAATTCATTAATGGGGATCCTTACAGAGCGATGATCAATGTTTATTTAATTCCGGATTTGAATGGTATTGATCTGGAGGAGATCTGGCTCTAACAGGATGGTTCAGATATCATACAGACAAAACAACAATCGATTTATTGAGGGAACAATTAGGTCCGAAAATTATTTCGAGAAACGGACTTGTTAATTAGGTCATGTGATTTAACGCCTTTAAATTATTTCCTTTGCGGTCATGTTAAATCTGTAGTTTGTTAATATATATATACAGGGTGTTTTCAAAGTTGAGTCATTTATTTTAACAGGTTGTAGAACTCGTAAACATAAGTCATTTTACCAAAATTATTTATATAAAAGTTGCGAAATAAAGAAGTTATTAACTTTACAAAATTCGAAAACAGACCTGACTTTTTGATATTCTCGACCATTGCGTTGTAAACACACAAAGTATTTATTTACTGATGATACTGGGTATGACTAATTTTTTGTATCCTTGTACGATATTTTTTTTGAGTGCGATGTTTGATTTGGTCTATGGCAGATCAAATATGGAAGACTATACAACAAGAACACTTTTATCCTTATCATTATTAACGGGTGCAAGAGGTACAATCCGAAGATTATCCTAGAACAGTTGAATTTTATCAGTGGCTTTTACATCAGTACAACAGAAATTATATTTTTACCAAATTTATTTTGGGTACCGACGAGACACATTTACAAGAAATGAAGTAAATAATTTCCACAACCACCATGTTTGGGCAGTAGAAAATCCACATACTGTGAAAAGAACCATTTTCAGTACAAATTTTTAGTAAATATTTGGGCTGACGTAGTAAATAGCATGCTTATTGGGCCTTCCTTTCTTCCAACTCAACTGACAGGTGAAAATTATTTAGACTTTCTTCAAAACAATCTGCCACAATTACTACAAGATGCTTTTTTAAATGTTATACATAATATGTGGTTTCTACATGATGGAGTTCCGCCATATTTTAGACGAGTTCATGAACATTTAAATAATGGATTTCCTAACAGATGAATGGCGCACAATGAACGCATTTCTTGGCCTGCATGCTTTAACACCCTGCAATTTTTTTCTGTGGGGTCCCTTTAAAAAAGTTAGTTCATCACGATGGAGAAGTAACTATTGCAGAAGAACTACAACAGCGCATCGAAAACGCTTGTGATTTTATTCGTAGACACCGGGATTTTATTTTTGACGCGTGTAGTGACGCATGGGTACGCTGATCAAGATTTAGGGCTAATCGAACAAATTGTAACCATTATGAACAATTTTTGTAACATGTAACAGTTTTGCTTTTGTTATTCTGCAATTTTTATATAAATGATTTTTAATAAATTGACTTCTCTTTGATAGTTCTATAACGCAGTGATCCTGATTTTTCATTTTTTACATAAATGATTTTTGGTAAAATTACTTATTTTTACGAGTTAAATAATAAATGACTCAACTATGAAAACACCTTGTATATATATATATATATATATATATATATATATATATATATATATATATATATATATATATACTAAATCAGGTGTAATGCAATAATAATTTCCACCCTTCTGTATGGAACTGAATCCTGGGTCCTGAATTGCAAGTAAATAAAACAATACGAGAAATTTCATCAAGACTGCCCTCAAAAAATTTTTAGAATAAAATGCAGGACTATCAAACACATCAGAATGACTATATGAAGACTATCAGAATGCGGAGGTAGTTGAAGGAGTCAACAGTTTGAACATAGAATTCCAAATCATATTTCAGATTGTTAAGTCATTGCCAAAGGATGGACACCAAGATGCCGAAACAGATTCTCTATGGCGAATGAAATAACAAGAAAGGAAATCTGGGAGGTTTAAAAAGAAGATATAAAGATGGCACTATCCCTCAAGTGTGCCAACAAAAACAATACATTAATCAATGTACTCCTCCCAGTTAACGAAGAAAATAAATCTAATACTGAAAAAGTAAATAAGTCCTTGGGAAATTCAGGAAAAAACTATTTCTAAAATTCCCACTAACCATGTAAAAATCCTATTGGGTGATTTCAACGCCCACCTAGTGATAGAAAATACAGAAAAATAGTCGGCAGTTTCCCCGCTCATAAATGGACTAACCATAATGATAGAAGATTGGTTAAATTTTATTCGCAGTTTAATCTAAAAATAATGTCAACCCATTTTAAGAAAAAAATAACAAAACAAAAGACCTGGAAGTGTCCAAACACAGGGGTACAGGGGTGAATTTCAAATTGACCATGTTGCCATTTCGTACCCCAATTATAAAGAAATTTTGAATGTTCAAGTCAGGAAAGGAGCTAACATAGCCACGGATCACTACTTGACTAGAATCAAACTTAGCTTAAAACCTCGAAAACTTATTCAAAAGGGACTGCTAATACCAAAGTTCGAAATAACAAACCCTACGAAAATAACACCAACCCTAACAGAAGAGCTTGATAAACAACCAGCACAGAACTGGCAAGAATTGAAACAAAATATTATTAAAACAGCCTTAAAGTTGGTCCCTTTACAAAAATGAGAAAAACATCCGTGGTGGGATGAAGTTTGCGAGTAAGCAGTATTAAGCCGAAGTAAAGCATTTAAAGAGTGGAACAGTCAAAAACAGCAATAAACTTTAACATCTTTTTGGAAGTAAGAAAAGAAACATCGAAGCTAATTAGACAAACTAAAAGAAAATATGGAAACAATCAACTTAATGAAAAAGAAAAAGATTTCCAAAAAAAAATAACATACGCAATTTTTACAAAACATTTAGAACTAAATTAACAGGCTATCAACCTCAAAGTCTTTGCTTCCAAAAGGAAAACGGACAATTAGCTCGAAATAACCAAGACAATTGCAAAGAATTTGCGAAATATTTTGGACAACTACTAAACTGTCCTGAGCCCTTAAACAGATTACTAACACTAAACCCAGATTCATTACCACCGACTGAAGATGAAATAATTAGTCAAATCAAGAGACTTAAAAATATCAAAGCTTCTGGTGACGATGGAATCATTCATTGCTGAACTTTTGAAATAAGCTGGTTCAGATACAATCAAGGGGTTATTTCCTTCCTAAAATTCTACAAGAACTTTGGCGAACCGAACGGATTCCGGAAGATTGGAAAGATGCTTTAATGGAGACAGAGTACAGGGACAGTTAGAACCTAAAATTGGTGAATATCAAGCGGGTTTTCGACCGGGCAGATCCTGTCCTGAACAGATTCTGAATCTAAAGTTGATCCTAAGACATCAAAAACTGTATAATAAAAATCTCGTCTGTACATATGTGGATTTCAAAAAAGCATATGATTCTATTAACCGCGAATCTTTATTCCAAATCTTGAAAGAACAAGGACTATATCTGAAACCGCTGGCAATTATTAAAACCACAATAACTAACACAAGGTCATCCAATTCATGGATGACATATCCGAGCCCTTCGAAACTAAAACTGGAGTGAGACGAGGGGATAGACTCTCGCCACTCTTATTTAACTGTGTTCTAGAAAAAGTAATATAGGAGTGGCGTGAAAAAAAGTCGGCCCTGAATATTGCCCAGCCAATTAAACAGAGGAGAACCAACATTAAAATTGATTGTCTGGTGTTTGCTGATGATCTACCAGTTTTGGCTCAGGATATATTAACCGCACAAAAACAGATTGAAATCCTAAAAGAAACAGCAGAAAAGGTAGGACTCCAAATTTCCTTCGAAAAGACACAATACATGACCTGCAACAGACTAAGAACACCATTTCTAAAAACAAAATATGGTAACATCAGACGAGTCTCTCAAATTCAAATATTTTGGTGAAATAATCATGGAAAACGGGTTGGAAAAAGCGGCCAATAAGAGTAGATGTCAAAAAATGGAAACTGTATTGAGACTTATATAAAATATTTACAACAAAAAATGCATATCTAAAAACACAAAACTGAGACATTACAAGTGAGAGACATTACAACTGAGACATTACAGCCAGAATGTGTATATGGGGCAGAAACGCTCATTTTGAATAGAAAGATAGACATCGAGGAGATTGAAAAGAAAGAAAGAAAAATTATATGAAAAATCTTAGGCCTCAAACAAATAAATAGCACAACATACCGACTTCGAGGAAACGAAGAAATCAAACAATACACAGATATAGATAGCGATACGAGAAAAAGAAGACTTACGTTTTACGGACATATAAAACGGATGAATCCAAGTAGGCTAACTAGACAAATAGTCGATTTTTTTTTAAATAGGGGTAGAGCTAATGTAGAAATAATTAAATGGATTGAGCAATTAAAAAGGACCTAAGATAAGCAAATATTACACAAAGTGAAATTCAGGATAGAGGCTGTTTCAGACACAAGGTCACATTATCATCAACCCATATCAATCTACTACAAGATGCCTCTTCAGCATGCTTCTAACTTTCGCGGTCCTGAGCTTTCCTCTGTCACTCGCGTCCTATATACTTAACGATGTCATCGATCTATCCAGTTTTAGGTCTTCGTTGTGAACGCTTATGGTCAAGCGGTGTTCATCTCAGGATTGCTTTGGTCCATCTGTCGTCACCTCGCCTCCCTATATGGCCTGCCCACTTCCATTTTAAGTCCTTTATTCTTCCAATAATGTCACTCACTTTCGTTTGTTCTCTGATCCATGTCAAGGTCTTTCTATCCTATCTAGTAATGCTAATCATATATCTTTCCATTCCCTTCTGTGCTACTACTAAGTTTTTGAACTGACTTTGATGTGAGTTTTCAGGTCTAACTTCCGTATGTCATAACGGGCCGGACACACTGATCAATATATATATATATATATATATATATATATATATATATATATATATATATATATATATATATATATATATATATATATATATATGATGATATATTAGACTATCAGTCCGGGAGTACATCCATTCGTTTGTGTCCCGTTTTTAGGGAAAGTGCACAATGGGACACAAATAATCGGATGTACTCCCGGACTAATAGTTTGATGTATTCTTCCATCCGTGAAACACTACGAACTAACATCAAACATTTTGATAGGGAGAAATTTATTAAGGACTATCTACAAGCCACTAGTGTAACTATGTAACTATGTAACGAAGACATAGGGCTCAAGGCTGACAACCCCAAAAGGCAGATAATTGGTTAAAGTAATGGAAGTAAACAATTTACAGCAAATCTCGACTGACTAGCCCATATACTGGCCATCTGACAGAAATAAAATTCCCGATGCCATAAACTTTGCGCTACGAAAGGTATTAATATCAAAAGAAGTAAAGCCGAATCATGTTTTGACTTATCATTTAACCATTCACCGGTGATAATAGCAATTTACTCAGAAATCATTATTAAGAAAGTGCAACATTTTTTGTATGACTGACTGGTCACATTTCAGAGAAAAAGTAGACAGACTGATTTCACTAAATCTACCATTAAAAATTGAGCTGAACGTGGAAACTGTAGTAATGACTGATAAAAAAAGCATTCAAGATGCAGCGTGGTATGCTACTTCTGACAGTGCTGCACCACTAAGAGAAAACGACATGTCAACCACAATTGAGGAGGAAATAACGGAAAAGAGGCAGGTGCGAAAAAAATGGCAACAAACAAGAACGGAAGAAAACTAGAGAAAATTTAACAAAGCAACAAAACAGCTAAAGGACCTAATCCATGAAGAACAAAAGCAAATAATTCAAGAATACCTAGAAAGCCTAACTCAACTTGGGCCACGGATTATTCGCTTCGAAAAGCTACAAGGGAACTCGAAAGGCTCCAACAACATAACCCACCCATTAAAAATTATGACAATACTTGGGCCAGGAACGACAAAGAACAAGCTGAAGTCTTGAAGGAAGGAAGGAAGAAATACTTGAAAGGAAGAAAAGTCTTCTGCAAATAATTAACTCTCTAAATGTACCATTCCAAATAGATTTGCCTCATAACAAATTGACTGTTAAACAAGGACAACAAACAATAATTAAATAAATCAATATTAAAAAAGCATCCAGATTTGATCTAATCTCTGGCAAAATTTTGCAAGAACTCTCAGAAAAATGCATTAGAAAGTGGCTCAAATCATTATGATTCTCAAACTTGAGAAAAAGTCAGAAGATGTCTATACTACCTATGCTTTCCAAAGTTTTTGAAAAGATGCACGTTAAAAGACCCAAAATAATAATAAGAGAAAGGACAATTATCCCAGAACATCAGTTTGGATTTCGTAAGAAGCACATAACAATAGAGCAAGTGCGTAGGCTGGTCAACCAAATAAACAAAGACTTAAATGCTAAAAGATATTGTTCAGCTGTTTTCCTTAATATATACCAAGCTTTTGACAAGGTATATCAAACTGGATTGGAAGTCAGACTAAAAAAGCTTCTTCCTCACCTCCACTTTCAACTATTGAAATCTTATCTAACAGATAGTCACTTTACGATTAAACAAGTTAATGAATACATTGAATTACATCCAATATACTCAGGCGTTCCTCAAGGCAGTGTCCTTGGTCCAATCTTGTATACAACTGACCTTCCGACAACAAGAACCACCACTGTAGCAATATACGCTGACGACACGGCGGCCTTAGCTTTTAAACTGATCCAATATCAGCTTCTAGAAACATTGAAATAAATTTAAATAAAATTCAGAAATTAAAACATGGCGCTTTAAGGTCAACGATACAAAATCAACCTATCTAACATTCACACTATGTAGAGAAATATGCCCACCAGTGAAGATCAACAACTACTGCAACGTCTACTTTCGCAAGCAGAGGGTACCAAATATATCGGCATGTATTTGGATCGACGTTTGACATGGAAAAATATATATTCTGCAAACAGTGCACCTTGGTCTTTAATTGAGCCAAATATTCTGGCTTATTGGCCGTAAATCAAAATTATCTTTGGATATGAAGATATTACTATACAAATCCATTTTTAAGCCCGTATGATCTATGGAAGCCCGTATAAAATTTAGCTATGGGGTACTGACAGTAATTTCCAAAACAAAGTGTTGCGTGCTATAGTCGAAGCACCTTGCTACGTCCCCAACGAGGTGATTCAGCACGATATCCCTCTGGAATCCATCAAAAACGTCATACATCGTTTCAGTGACAAGTACTCTGAAAGAGTGTTAGTGCACTCCAATCTACTAACCAATCAGTTAAATGTGCGCGATATCAATAAAGTGCTTAGGCTAAAACATCTGTTGCCATCAGAACTGACTACAGGACTCAGATAAGTTTAGACTTAGAGTACATATACAAACTTTTTACGTTTAGATTAATTTTTAAAGGATATCACTTACTGGAGTGATACTGTACATGTCATTACCCCATAGTTATACCAAACGCTTAATGCTTTTTGGGCAGATTGCAGATCTCTCTAGGAGTTATAAAAAAATGTCATTTACTACGCTCTAATTATATCTGGCTTTGATATCAGAACCCCTTCCTAACAAGACAAAATCTGTAGTTAACTCGTTGATATCATAAACAAAGAATGTTTTTAGTATCGTTAAATCAACCATCCCACAGCTCTATCCCTTAATGCCGTTTGATTTTTAATCCGATTTAAAAAGCTCAAAGCTACCTCCCCTCTTATTTACGTCACTGACCACCCCGAGCTCTTCTCCTTTTCGACGAAAAACTCCGACCGTTTCCCCTCCCCGACTACTGCCACCGTCAGCATTCGGCGGTTGGCAAGAGGGAGGCGTTGGAGGAGGGAAGATGGGGCAGTGTGCGTTTAAATTGGCCATCTATATGCGTAGATAGGATCACCTGACCGGGTAATTATTAAATGTACAACTTAAGTAGCTCAGAAAAAAACTACGATAATTGGGTGGGTAATTAAAGGGACTCTGCAATTCGGATGTTTTAATTAGGAACGTTGATGCGGGGATGCGATAACGCCCGACCCGGTGATATAAAATTAAGCGCTGTTCTTTCGCTGGCTCGCTATCGATTGTCTTATTTTTATTTTATTTTACCTCTCTTTTTGTTCGTTTTGTTTCGACGTTTTATGGTAACTTGTATTCTAGTTGTTTGGTTATATCAGTTTAAATGAATTACCTTGTAATGGTGCAGCTTTTTACATATAAAATGCAAACATTTCCCCTTAAAAAACTGGAAAATTGGAAGAATAGTACATTAACAATTTTGTTATATATATATATATATATATATATATATATATATATATATATATATATATATATATATATATATATATATATATATACATATATATATATATATATATATATATATATATATGTATATATATAAGAAAATATATATGTATGTATATAGATATGAAAATGTATGCATATAGATATGAAAGATATATATGTATGTATATATATATGAAAATTGGAAGAATAGTACATTAACAATTTTGTTCGTGTATATATATATATATATATATATATATATATATTTATATATATATATATATATATATATATATATATATATATATATATGTATATATATATATATATATATATATATATATATATATATATATATATATATATATATATCTATATATATGTATATATATATCATCATCAGCCCGTATCGATCCACTGCAGGATGAAGGCCTCTTCAGCACGCTTCCAACCTTCACGGTCCTGGGCTTTCCTCTGCCACTCGGGTCCAATATACTTAACGATGTCATCAGTCCATCGTGCTTTCGGTCTTCTTCGCGGACGTTTGCGATCAAGCGGTATCCACTCCAGGATTGCCCTGGTCCATCTGTCGTCCCATCGCCTCGCTATATGGCCTGCCCATCTCCATTTCAACTGTTTTACTCTTCCAATGATGTCACAGACCTTCGTTTGTTCCCTGATCCATGCGCAGGACTTTCTGTCTCGTCTTGTAATGCCAAGCATACATCTTTCCATTCCCCTCTGTGCCACCCGAAGTTTTTGAATTGATTGCGATGTGAGTGTCCAGGTTTCACTTCCGTATGTCATAACGGGTAGAACGCACTGATCGAATACTTTTCTTTTCAGGCAAAGTGGGAGTCTGCTCTTAAACACTATGTTGAGCCTACCAAATGCCTGCCAGCCACATTTAACACACCGTTCCACCTCCCGGGCGGTATTCCCCTCCATGGAAATCCTCTGCCCAAGATATACAAAGCTGTCCACAATCTCTAAATCCCTTCCTAAAACTGAAATTCTTCTGTCCTGAGCGAATTTATTGAACATAACCTGACTCTTTTTCAGGTTTATTTTCAAGCCAAATGGTTCGCCAGCCCTTTGCAGTTCTTGTATGCGTCTTTGCAGCTCCTCTGGGTCTTGTGAAATGAGAATAATATCATCTGCAAATCTAAGATGGTTTAAGTTTGCACCATTGATCTTTACCCCATCCTGTTCCCAATCCAGTTTACGGAATACTTCTTCAAGGCCAGCCGAGAAAAGAATAGGCGATATTGCGTCACCCTGCCGTGTATATATATATATATATATATATATATATATATATATATATATATATATATATATATATATATATATATATATATATATATATATATATATATATATATATATATATATATATATATATATATATATATATATATATATATATATGTATATATTAAGTAGCTTAAAGTAAATGTATCAGTGTTAGTTTTTTAAATGAAAAATATTGAAAATCTTGCAGTGATTAAATGCTTTGTAAAGAAAGTTTAAGAGGTAATGGAAATTCATAGTGAAATGTTAATTGTATTAGGGGAGTCTGCTGCTTTAAAAACAATGAACTTTGAGTGAAGTTACTACGGCCATGGACATCTTAACTGAACGAGTGTTTTATATTTTGAAAAAGGAATTGGACTTGAGAAAGCTATGTGGAAGATAGTTACCGCATTTGTTAAATTCTGATCGAAAACGACTGCTAGTAAAACTTTCTAACCACCATTTGGATCTTTTTCGAAAGAATAAAATTCTTTTTAAACGTCGTTGTGCCACTATGGATGAGACTTGGGTTTACCACTATGATCTTGAACTGCGACAATAAACCACAGAATGGACTGAGCCCGGTTGTTCAGCTTCGAAGCAACCAAAGTGGTCAAAATCGACCAAAAAGGTTATGGCATCATTTTTTTGGGATTCAAAAGACGTTTTGCTAATTGATTACCTTCAAACCTTTTGGATGAGTTGGATTCAAAAATTCGTGAGAAAAGACCTGGTTTAACGAAGAAAAAATCATTTTCAAATGAAGAAGTTATTGCAGCCCTAGATAAGTATTTTGAAGAATTTCCAGAAAATCACTTCACTCACTCTTCCATCCAAAAGATGGAATAAACGAATTGGAGAACCGCTGGAAAAAAATGTATTGAGCTTAAGGGAGAATATACGGAAGAATAATTTAATTTTTTTCAACTATAATCTTCATTTACCATTTCTGCTCCGCGAACTTTTTAGTTAGCCTAGTATTTTCAATGGTGGACTGAATGTTTCAAGACTCAAGTTCAAGAATTGTTCAGGGTGTATTCCTGTAAATGAGAGAAATCCTGTAAATCCAAAAGATGAGATCGCATAATTCTTGTGGCCGGTTGACATTACCATTTCGCGCAATATCGTATCCGGGTAAAAAATTCATTGTCCGGCGAGGTGTGTAACAAGTCACGTCATCTTGTAGAAAGAAAATAGAGTTTATATCCACATTTATCAGTGCAGGTCAAAGATATTCTGTTAATATATTCCCATAGCGTTCAGCATTAACAGTAACTAATTTCTGTCATCATCTACAAAAATTATACGATCCTATCACTGCTCCCAAAAAACCGCTCCAGTGACTTTCTGAAAACGAAGAGCTAACTCCTAAATTACTTAAGGATTTACATCGGCCCAAATCTTTGTTCCTTTTCCTGAATTTTGAATCCTGATATTTACTCACCAACCCATTAACTAGAAAGTGCGCTTCGTCGCATTAGGTTCATAAATAAAAAGAAGTGTAATACTGTAATACTGGCTCTCAAACTGAACGATCATTAAAATTTTAAATGTATTTATACCAATGTAATTTTATGGTGATACATATAATGATATGTTTCACTTAATTAGTATTGTCTATTAAACCAAATATCCATTGAGCGAAAATTTCACTAAATTGATCTATGTTACGAGGGTAGCCCCAGAAGTACCCGATCTGACGTATAGATGGCGGTTGTTGTTTGAAAAGAATGCCTATGGTAGAAAGTATCAACCTTATAAGACTTAAGTTTGAAGTTTGACGACGCTACGTTATTTAGTATTTGTTTGGCAGCCATTAATAGTGAACGCTCTCAGTAAATTTGTAAACATGGAAAAAATTGGTTATCGTTATGTGATACAATACTTTCATTTGAAAGGTCTCAGTCCAACCGATATTAAAGCGGAGCTAAATTCTACTCTGGGGGAGTTAGTTTCTTTTTTTACAACAGTAAAATATTGGGCGGCAGAGTTTAAGCGAGGCCGTACAAGCTGTCAAGACGAATATCGCAGTGGTCGATCAAATGAGACGACCACACCGGAAATGGTGAAGAAAATCCACAAAGTAGTGGTTTAGTGGTAAATCTCTTCAAGTTTAGTGTTTCACATCAAAGGTTCCAATAGAAGAATTGATGGTAGGTGATGCAAAAAGTGATGTACATCGCATATTGACTAAAAATTTGGCCATGAAAAAGCTGTGCATAAGATAGGTGTCGCGATTACTCACAATGGGACAAAACCAGCGTCGTGAGGATTCCTAACGAGTGTTTGGCGAAGTTTCACAAGAATAAAGCTGAATTTTTGCGTCGATTCATAACCACGGTTGAAACATGGATCCATTACTTCACACCTGAAATGAAGGAACACTTAAAGCAATGGACTGAAAGGGGATAATCAACTCCAAAGAAGGCAAAGACAGTTCCGTTTGCAAGCAAGGTTATGGCGTCAGTTTTTAGTGATGCGCGTGGGATAATTTTCATTGATTATCTTTAGAAAGGAAAAACTATCAACGACGAGTATTATGCGAACTTATTGCTGTGATCACACATTCTCTATCGCGATGGTCAACATCAATGAGTTAAAGGTCGAATTTCTACCTCAGGCACCCTATTCGCCACATTTAGCTCATGATTCTAAACATCAAAAAATGGCTAGGTGGTAAAAGATTTGCCAACAATGAAGAGGTGGAGCCTGCGGTTGATGGCTATTTTGAGGAGTTCGACGATTTTCACTATAAACAGGGAATCGAAGCTATTGAACATCGCTGTGAAAAGAGCATCGAGCTAAACGAAGACTATGTAGAGAAATAAAGATATTTTTCCTAAACTTCTCGTGTTTTCTTTGTTAGGTCGGGTACTTCTGGGACTTCCCTCGTAGTTGCCAATAACTAACCCACTCATGGGATAACTCACAATTAAATTATGATTACATGTAACAACGTGCTAATTCGAGAACACAATTATTTGTTGGATTTTATTTTCAGGTTTATATCCCTTCTCTATAATATATATTTTATTCTGTCCCCGATAATTGAAGTATACATAGCAAATTAGTCAAATACCAAAGTTGTTTTATCCAAAAACTCTCGCTATGATATGAAGCAATTAGGTTGGCTTTTTAATTTCCCATTTCTTTGTCGTTACTATTGAGGTCAATATAGCAGAATATAAAAAGTACTTTGTTAAATAAAAGCTTGATTCTGATTATCGACCTGTTTTGATAATTTTACAGAATTTTTCAGTAAGGCCGTTAGAACTTTGAAACGTAACAGTGGCAATACAGTTTGAAATGCAAACTGCTGTGTTCAGTACATTGTGTTAATTCGCCATGGAAAGACATACTATTCACAAACTGGGTTCCAAAGCAGTTGGAAGGCGACACCCTTTCTGGGAAAAATATTATGTTTTCCGACGAAGCACCCTCCTTAGTTAATGGATTGGTGAGTAAACTTCAGGATTCAAAATTCAGGAAAAGGAACAACGATTTGGGCCGATGTAAATCCTTAAGTAATTTAGGAGTTAGCTCTTCGTTTTCAGAAAGTCACTGCAGCGGTTTTTTTGGGAGGAGTAATAGGATCCTATAATTTTTGAAGATGATGACATAAATTAGTTACTGTTAATGCTGAACGCTATAGGAATATGTTAAAAGAATATCTTTTCTTTCTACAAGATGGCGTGCCTTGTTACACACCTCGCCGGACAATGAATTTTTTACAAGAAAAGTTACCCGGATGCGATATTGTGCGAAATGGTAGTGTCAACCGACCACAAAAATCATGCGATATCACGTTTTTGGAATATTTTTATGAGATTTTCTTAAATATCTGATTTACAGAAATACACCCTGAACAATTCTTGAATTTGATTCTTGAAACATTCAGTCCACCATTGAAAATACTAGGCAAACAAAAAAATTCGCGGAGCGGAAATGATAAAACAAGTTTATAGTTGAAAAAAATTACTTTATTCTTCCGTATATTCTTCCTTAAGCTCAATACATTTTTTCCAGCGGTTCTCCAATTCGTTTATTCCATCTCTGAAGTGATCTTCTGGAAGTTCAAAATACTCATCTACGGCTCCAATAACTTCTTCATTTAAAAATTATTTTTTTCTTCGCTAAACCAGGTCTTTTCTCATGAATTTTGGTATCCAATTGATCCAAAAGGTTTGAGTAATACTGTCCTGTTCTTGATTTATCGGCTTGAAGGTTAGGTTAGGTCAATCAATTAACTAATTTATTTATTAATTAATTTATCAATTAACAAAACGCCTTTTGCATCCCAAAAAAAATGATGCCATAACCTTTTTGGTCGATTTTGACCACTTTGGCTGCTTCGGAGCTGCACAAACGGGCTCAGTCCACTTTGTGGTATATTTTCGCAGTTCAGATTCATAGTGGTAAACCCAAGTCTCATCGATAGTTACTAAACAACGTTTAAAATGTATTTTATTATTTCGAAAAAGATCCAAAAGGTGGTTAGAAAGTTTTACTCGAAGTCGTTTTTAATCAGAATTTAACAAATGCGGCATCTATCTTGCACATAGCTTTCTCAAGCTCAGTTCTTTTTTTCAAAATATAAAACACTCGTTCAGTTGAGATGTCCATGGCCTTAGTAACTTTACTCGGAGTCAATTATCATGTATATAATTAATTATTTGTTCTGTAGTTGCACTTATTGGGTGACCAGAACGAAGGTCATCATCCAAGCTTGTTTACCACGTTGAAATTCACCTGCTCACTTACAAACTATTGTTTTTGAAACAGCAGACTCCCCTAATACATTGAAAATTTGACTATGAATTTCCATTGCCTTTAAACTTTTTTTTACAAAGAATTCAATCACTGCACGATTTTCAGTATTTTTCATTTAAAAAACTAACACTGATACGTTTACTTTAAACTGCTGGTTTTGTACGAATGAATTGACAGATCGACTTGAAACTTTCCATACTTGCATACTTCTTTTATGCTTTACAAGTATCGCTCCGCGAACTTTTTAATTAGCTTAGTATACCCCGCGATATGTGTGAAAGAGTAATTGAAATATAGATCTCCAGAATGCATATCAGCAGACGAAGGCAATGGGGATATTTCAACGATGTACTTTTTAATAATAATGCCAGTGTTTGTTCTTCAAGATAAATTAAAAATTACCAGATTATCACATGTAGTTATTATTGTGCCTTCTTTTAATGTGACGCTGACATTGGGTAATCCTTTGTTTTTAATAGAATTAGTCTTGTCAATGAGAAACAATTAGTGCAGAAGTGCCATTAATTATTGAGCATAGATGACGCTTTATCATAAACCAATAAAACTTTTATAAATTTGGTGCATGTACAGTGTTCCTTGTTACACTTGTTATTTCTAGGACCTTTCAATGCAAAATCTCAGGTACTATTGCATACTTTTAATTGCATTATAACCTTAACAAAACATTTTCAATCCTTCCACCTAGAAGTGGGTTTATCCAGAACTTGCCGATAAACTGAAATAACACTTTTCTTTTACTTTAACAATAAAATATTGGTGCTTAAAACAATTTATATTATTATAGTGTTTTTTTTTTGAAAATACAAATCTACAATGATAATTCAACCTTTCATTCAGTTAATTTTGTCAATAAATAAAAATTAATAATGGGGTATCGTCAAACGACCGAGCACAGGAGCTGTTTTTGCTCTAATCCAACAAAAATCTCATGAAACTGATCAATATTCAGGTGGGCTGAAGAAAAACCAGGCCCAGGTAAGCGACAAGCTGTCGAAAAAAGGCCGTTTTAGCTCCCCAGCAGCCGTAGCATCCATAATTTGGACAAGATATCCGTTAACAAGGACAATAACTCACAATTAAGTGATCATTATATCTAATTGCGACCAACGTACCAATTCGAGAACACGACCGTTCGCGGTCATCTTTTTTTTCTGCTTGGCTTCGTCTTCTGTCCAGTTTTTTTTCTCCTCTTTCGTTTCTTTACCGAGGTCGATCGGCTAAAGATAAATCGCAAATCGTGACGTGACGTTTTTGCAGTGTAGAAAAAACGTTTTTAATGCAATTGGTTGATACGGTCCTGTCTTTAACCATATGAGTCAATGAAATATTGGAAGCAATTGGAAATACATGTTTATATTTTATTCATTTTACTTAGATGAACAGTTGAACCTGTTTTATAATCAATATATGGTAATGGTAAATATATATATATATATATATATATATATATATATATATATATATATATATATATATATATATATATATATATATATATATATATATATATATTCTTCGTAGATTCTCTTTCTCTCCTCCGTCAAATCCGTCCAGTTTGTTCCCGATCTCTTCGAAACTTCGCTCTCTGATGCAACGTTCCACGTATGTATTTTGCTTCTGTACGTTCTTCTATCCTCAATCTTTGTCGGACCCATTTGTGCCTTTCCCAGATCAGCTGTGACTTGTGCGATCCATGTTGACTTGACTCCTTGTATGTATATAAGAATTCTGTTGGTGAGTATTGTCGGTGGGAGTCTACTGATATGTCCATAGAATTTCAACCTTCTTTTTCTTCTGACCGCTGCTACGTTGGACATTATCTCTGTGGTCTTTCTAGAATGTAGTCTGTATCATTCCTCTGTCAGGATACAGACAGATGTTTTGGGCCGAGAATATTCCTCATAATTTTGCGTTCTTCTTTTAATATGTTTTCTATGCCGCTTTTTGTATGTTTGTTGATTACTGTGTTGTAGGGTCTTATTTTTGCGTCTGTGGATAGGCATTTCTTATTGTAGATATTGTGTGTCTTGCCGTATACCCTCTTCATCTTCTGCAATCGAGTCTTCTGTGCTATCTTTTCTCCTCCTGTGGGTTCGAGGATCTCGCCCAGGTATTTGAAGTGAGCGACCCTATTTATTTTGCCGTATTTGGTGTTCAACTTTTGGACATTTAATTTTGAGCAGAAGAATTCGGTTTTTTGAAAGGATATTTGTAGGCCAACTTTCTCTGCACATTCCTTGAGGACTTCGATCTGTTTGGTTGCCCTTTTTTCATTATCTACGAGTATGACTAGGTCGTCTGCGAAGGTTAGGCATGATATTTCTATGTTGTTTTTGGTTCGACCGAGTCGTATTGGTTTCCAGTGTCCTTGATTTTTTTAGTTCCTTTTCCCATTCCCTTATGACTTTGTCCAGGACCAGGTTGAAGAGATTCAATCAGGAAGGGTTCAGAAATTTCACCCATAAATTTCACTTTAGAGATTGGGTCAGTCAGTGTCTGCTTGACCAATCGTAGTGTTTTGGGGTCGAGTCCTTGTTCTTCTAGGATGTTGAACAGATATTTTCGGTCAATGCAGTCGTATGCTTTCTTGAAGTCAACGAACGTGCAGATGATTGGGACGTTCTTAATAGCTTTGTATTTCAGTATTGTTTTTAAGTTAAAGATTTGTGCAGTGCATGAGCGACCAGGGCGAAAGCCTGCCTGGTACTCGTCAATTTTGTGTTCTAGTTATTCCTGTATTCCTGTATTCTTTGGAGAAGATATGCTGAGAAGATTTTATAAGTGACTTGTATTAAGGAGATTCCTCTGTAGTTGTTCACATCTGTTCTGTCTCCTTTCTTGCGCCGGGTGTATAAGAGCACATTTCCATTCATCTGGTAGTTTTTCTGTTTGCCAAATGTTCGTGATAATTTGCGTGAGTTCCTGCAGTGATTTTGGTCCGAGGTTTTTCAATAGTTCCGCGGTGATACCATCTTCACCGGATGTCCTGTTATTCTTCAGTTTTTGTATGTCCCTGTGAATCTCTTCCTGTGTTGGTGGTGGTGATTCTGAGTGGGTATAGATACAATTTTCCTTGTTGTCCGTTAGGGGCAATTGAGGAGATCAGAGAAATAATGTGCCAGATCCTGACAATTCTCCTGATTGTTTAGCGCTAATCTCCCATTCTGCTTTCTAAAGCAAAGATTTTGTGGTGTTTACTCACGGATTTCTCTTGCGAAAGTCCTATAAAAGTCTCTCGTGTTATAATTGCGGAAATTCTCCTCTATAGAGTCTAGTTGTTCCTTCATGTACTTCCTCTTAGTTTGTCTAATAACTTTGGCGGTCTGTTTTCTAGTCTCGTTAAAAAGCTGTTGGCTTTCTGGGGATTTTTTACTGTTGTACTCCTGAAATGCTCGTTTGCGTCGCTGCAATGCACTTTCGCATTCCGAGTCCCACCACTGGGGTTCTGTGTTCTTTTTCAATGGGATCAGTTCCTGTGCTTTTTGTGGAATTTTTCCCATGTATCTGCCTGTTCCTTTTCCCATTCCTCTGTTATGTTGGATTCCTTGATCCTTTTCGTGTCGAATTTCTGTAGGTGTGCCTTCTTCTGATGAATTCTCCTTCTGGTGAATTTTACTTTGATTCGTGTTAGATAGTGGTCTGAGTCAATGTTTGCGCCCTTGCGGACTTGAACATCATGGATGGTATGTTGTGGGTATAAGATCTCCCCCTCTTTGTTGTGGGTATGAGATCGCAACGTGGTCTATCTGGAATTCACCAATCTGTTGTATAGGCGATCTCCATGTCTTCTGTTTTCGTGGAGATTTTCTGAGGTATGTTGACATGATCGTCAGGTTATTCTGTTGGCATAGTTCGATGAGTCTTGTGCCGTTCTTGTTGGTGAATTTGGGACCGGAAAATTTGCCTACGGTTTTCTGATGGATTTTTCCCCTACCGATTTGTGCGTTAAAGTCGCCCAGTAAAATTTTGACGACATCCTTTGGGACCTTTGCCATTATTTTTTCCAGTGTTGCCCAGAATTTCTCTGTAGACTTGGGGTCTTTCTTGTTGTCCCCGTTTGTGGGGGCATGTACGTTAATCATGGTGTATTTTTTATTGGCGCACTATATGCGCATTGTCATCAGTCTATTGTTTATGGGGGTAATTTCCTTAATAGAGTTAACTATCCCTTTGTGAACCACAAAGGCCATGACCAGAAGCGGAGCGCCCTTGGCGACTCGTTTGTCTGTCCTGCTTTTGAATATGTGATAGTTCCGTAGTCTACCGTGTCCTCACCTGTGATGCGTGTTTCTTGTAGGGCAAGCACAAGTATCTTTTGTCTGTTAAGTTCTGATGTTAGGTTGTGAAGTTTTCCTGGTTGGAAGCCGCACCCTTTGGGTGAACAGACGCCGACCAGGTTGCCGGTGGTTGCAACTGCAGACGCGACCTGGGTTTTTCTTACCAGAGCCCTGTTAGCCGTCTGTTCCCGAAATAAACGTTCGGGTTCAGCCGTTGTCTGCTTCCTGCAACGTGGACAAAGGGTTGGAGCTTTAGGAAGCTATATATATATATATATATATATATATATATATATATATATTTATATATATATATATATATATATATATATATATACATAGATATATATATATATATATATATATATATATATATATATATATATATATATATATATATATATATATATATATATATATATATATCTGTGTGTGTATGTGTGCGTGAAGGTGGAACATCTAATACCATTATATGTGAAAAATCCAAAATTATTAGGTTATAATAAAAATAAAAAGTATGAAGGTCAAAAAATTTGTTAAATATATCAAATTCAAAGATGTGTCACTTGAAAATTGGAAAGAAATGTCATATTTCATTTAAAAAAGGTTGGGAAATTATATATATTTGTGGAGGTGGAACAGGGTGGGGGCAAAGCTGAACCAACCAACAAACTATGACATAATGGGAAAGCAGGAACAAGAAGTAACGACATTTTGGCAATGGACACGGAAAAAAGCAGTAAAATAATTTATAAAAAAAGAGATACAAATAAAAGGGAACAATCACAGAATATATTTAGAATTGGTACTTGAAACGCGAGGAGTACTTTGGAAGTAGGGGCACTAGAGAATATATTGAATATAATTAAACAGTATAAAATAGAGGTATTAACTAGGTAAGAAACCAAACAAAAAGGGCGGGAAAACGCCGAAATGGACGGTTATATATTTTTTAATAGTGGAGGGGAAGACAGAATGCTTGGAGTAAGGTTCATAACCAGAAAAAAAATGAAGAACAGCGTAATAGACTTTGAGGCCAAATCGAAAAGAATCTGCTCCTACATGCTCCTACATGTTCCTACATGCTCCTTCTGAGAATAAGAGTAATGATATTAAAGAAAAAAATTATGATAAGATAGACTTAATCTCAAAATACTGTGTGTGATGTGATGGTAGTATTAAGAGAGTTAAATGCCAATGTAGGAAACGAGAATATGCACATCAGAATATTAGGTGGTAAGAGCATACACATGGAGAGTAATGAAAACGGAAGCATGATGATAGGGTTTGCACAAGAGAATGACATGAGAATAATGAACACAAGTTTTGATTATAAGGCACTAAAGAAACATGGGTAGCGCCCGACGGTAGGACGATAAACCAAGTAATAATAGAAAGAAAGCACGCTAGGCTAGTAAAAGATGTCAGGAGATATAGAGAAGCTTATGCGGACTTCGATCACTTTCTGGTGATAACGAACATCATGGAAGAGGAGTTAACAAAACATCAGCGGAATTCAAAAAATTCATGTAAGAAAATTTAAGATGACTCTAGGGCCCGGCAATTTGAAGAATAAATGACAAAACTTTTTCTAAGCAGACCAAGACATCATAGTATTGAGAGGGAATGGGAAGAGTTCGAAGTAGGAATGAAGGAAATGACACGAAAATACCTAGGCATGGAGGCAAAAAGTAATGTGAAAGAGTGTTTCACTCTGGAGATGGTGACTGCAGGAAACCAATTGAGATGAGGAAAGTCGCAGTACAAAATATGCAGGAGAACCCAAACTAGGTAACAAAAAGAAGAAGAAGCAAGGAAAGTAGTGAAAATGCTATGTAGAGGCAAGATGCGAGAACAGACATAAACAATTACGACAAATTCAAGAAAGATATTAGAATAATGCTATAAGAAACCTCTAACAAAAAGCCAAAAATAAGAAACAACCCTGTACAAAACAACAAAATTACGTTAAAAGCAAGGGTGGACCCGTAGTAGGAGATATCAAAGGAAAATTAGGCAGATCGAGAGAACATTTTGAGGACATGTTAAAGGTGAAATGATGAAAAACGAAGAAGAACAGAAGGGTCTTGGATCGGTAAGTGGAAGTCGGTGTTCTTGTATCCTTAATTAATATTTCCTGGGCCACTGTTGTTATTGTTTTCCAATGTGCCATTTTTCTTATTGTACTGTCCATCTTTTCCTCGCATTTGCTTCTCATTTTAACGTTTTCCAGATTTTTTGTAAATGTACTTTTTTAATTTATCTTCCTTTCTCTTTTGTTGGAATTTTCCCATTCCATTTTCACTCCTACCAAAAAATGATTTGTACTCAAATCCGCTTCTCTATAACTCCTGATCTGGTTTATAATCCTTGTGTGCTTTTTATCTATTAGTACGTGACCTATTTGGTTTATCGTTCTGCTATCGGATGAAATTCAATTTACTTTGTATATTTCTTTGTTTGCAAAACATGTGCTCTTAATTATCATGTCAGTGTCCATTGATTACCTTGTTTTTTTATAGTAGGCAATATTTTTGTTCTTTATCAATCTTCGGATTAGTATCCACCATAACTATCTTAATATGATAAGCTAGTATTTTGGGTTGCTCCCCTAACATTTCTAAATAGAATTCTTCTTTGTCTTTCGTTGGAGCATGTATGTTTAGGATGCTTATTTTAGAGCTTATATGCCTGATTCTTATATAACACATTCTGCTGGATATAGCTAAATATAGATTAAATTTTACCTTGCATACTCTTGCTGACTAGAAATCCGGTTCCCGATATTTTATCGTCACAACCGCTATTATAGAACACCGAGTTCCACCGATCCGAAGAAACTCTTTTTCCCAATCAGGGGACTTAAATACTTAGAAATGTGCGATCTCGTCGAGACGTCGTAAGTACACAAGTACTTGTAAATACTAAACTCGAAGAGATTTACTACTAAACAACAAATCACTTTTTGAAAACTTCTCGACGCACGTTTCGGTAACCATGTTAACATCATCAGGGGATTATTTAGTCTCTTTAACCTTATTAAAGAGATTAAATCATCTCCTGATGATGCTAACATGGGTAGCGAAACGTGTGTCATCAGGAAATTATTTAATCTCTTTAATAAGATATAGACCCAGAAAATATATTCAGAATACGCCATCCTTGAATCACTACGCATAAAAATAGAACAAATAATTTACATTACTGATTGGTTCCAAGTAACCAAATATAATTCGGCTTAATGTCGCTCTTACTAATGAGCCTCTGTTAGGTATAAATAAGCGGAATACTTCAAGAATTAATCACAAAATTGGATTTTACCATAACCATCGAAACAGCCTGGGCTTGGTGTCATCCGACCTCTTAAATTGATGGAGTTCTAATAAACCAAAAAAAGAGCATATAAAGAAGAAGAGACAAAATATAAGAAGGAGAAAGACATAAAGAAGAAATGAGGTACCAGCGAAATTGTACAACTTGCCGAAATAAAAAAAAACTTTAAACCGTATAAAGTGATGTTTTATGATTTTTTTTAATGCTAAAAAGTTGCGTGAAATCAGAAACTATTCGTAATCACTTGATTAGCGATAAAGAGAATGCGGGTGGTAAATGTTTGTAAGTGTTGAATACCATTATCACATTGCAGTTAAAGGTTGTAGTAATTAACCGATTCAGGCACATAAAAAGAAAACTCTTTGAACAAAACATATTTCTTAATTAATGAAAAGTTTACACTGTAATAATAACACTACATCACATTTTTAACCAACAATTTTTAACAGAAACTTTATGGAAGTTTTAGACAGATCTGCTACGAGGGTTGCTATTTATGTATCCGAAATAATAAATACAAATATTTTTCATTGAAAATGGTTTTATTGTTTTTCAAAATATTCTTCGCGATGATCGATATACTTTTGCATACGTTTAAACCAATTTTTATAGCACTTTTTCAATTCCGATTGAGGTTCAAAACATACATTCTGAACGCATCAACCGCTTTTTCTGGCATTGAAAATCGTTGACTACGTAGTTTATTCTTCACGGACAGGAACAAAAAGAAATCATTCTGTGCCAAATCAAAACTATGCAATGCAAAAATGCACTCAAAACTAGTGCAAAACGATAACAGCGGAACACATAATTAATTCTATATATGATATAGTTATGAATGACAGACAATTGACTTTGAGTGAAATTGCTAAGGCCATGCACATCCCAACTGAACGAGTGTTTCATATTTTGAAAGAGGAATTGGATTTGAGAAAGCAAATTGATGTGCAAAGGGTGCCTCAATTGTTAAATTCTGATCAAAAACGACTTTGAGTAAAACTTTCTAACGAACATTTGGATCTTTTTCGAAAGAATAAAATAGATTATAAACGTCGTTTTGTAACTATTGATGAGCCTTAGGTTTACCACTATGATCCTAAACTGCGACAATAAACCGCAGAGTGGACTGAGCCCGGTTGTTTATCTCCGAAGCAGCCAAAGTGGTCAACATCAACCCAAAATGTTATGGCATCAGTTTTTTTGTATGCAAAAACATTTTGTTTATTGACTACCTTCAAATCAGTAAAACAATAACAGGGCAGGATTATTCAAACCTTTTGGATCAATTGGATGGAAAAATTATTCGCGAGAAAAGACCTGGCTTAGCAAGGAAAAATATCATTTTTCATAAAGACAATGGACAGGCTTGCAGAGGTGTTCATGCAGTGGTGAAATTGAAGGAGTTACACTACGAATTGTTGGAGCATCCACCATATTCACCAGATCTGGCCCCTCTAACTTTCATTTGTTCCCAAACATCAAAAAAACCTACGAGGCAAGTGTTTTTAATCATTTAAAAAATTTATAGCAGCCATAGATGAGTATTTTGAAAGACTTCCAGAAAATCACTTCAAAGATGGAATAAATGAATTGGAGAACCGCTGGAAAAAATGTATTGAGCTTAAGGGAGAATATATGGAAGAATATATATCAACATAGTGTAGATCGAAATATTTCCAATGTAGGAAAATATTTTCTGGTAGTGTAAAATTACTTAATTCAAGCATTGTGATAAATTACCAGATCGCTTGATTGCATTCGTTATCACGAGATAACCAAATCTAAAAATAATCTTCTAAGGTGGTTGTCGAAACGCCTTAACTTTTTTGGCGTTCTTTAGAAAGCTTATAGAAAGAAAGTTCTTCTTGAGTTTTCACGCCAAAAATACCATTGTAACAATTGATGTTGCAATTAGCTTTTTTCTAATTTATCATTTCTTAACGTTATACATTAAATTATCAAATTAATTTTTGTTGCTCTTTTAGAATAGAAATTATATTTATTGGATCAGTTTAAAATAAATATTTTTCTAATAATAATTCTCAATTTTTAATCCACAACTAATTCAATTATGAATCTTAATCAGATGTCAAACAACAAAAGCATCATCGCCACTCCATAATTAACTTATAACAATTTAAAGATCATTTTTATTTGACATCAAATAAGTGTAAACTCTTAAAGTGGGAATTACGGCACGACAAAAAATGCTGGAATCGAATAAAAGCTTGTCCAGCCGACCAGCCAAGTCACGCATCGAACGTACGAAAGCCGAACTGCTAACAAACGTTCATTCGCTCAGTTGACCGATTGGACGGTAGTTACGGATTACGAAACTTTATTGGTCGATGAGGAGTGGAACGGCGGGCGGAGCCTCGAGACTCCACCTATTTTGAAAGCTCGCCGCCTGTATCGGTCCCCCAGGAGTCGACAGCCCCCGAGACGGTTCTCAGTCTCGGTCAGGCTTGCTGGCGATGCCGATAACTATATCGATCAGAAGCGACGGTCCAGGGTACGGCCCGCGATCCAGACCTGTAGCCATGTGAGAGTGCTTGTCCGGTGGTGCCGGTGGAAACTTATGCTCAGACAACCGTCCGATAGTGCGCAAATAATGACTGTCCAAAGTCCATCAGGACTGGACGCTCAGGACGCGGACACGACCCAAAGTGTCCGATGTGAAAGCGCGACATCTAAAGGAAGCAGAATTAGTTTTAGCGTAGCCTCTCTGCTAGCCGATACACGGCCACCCAGGTCACCAGCATCTCAGGGCTCATCTACCCTGCCACCTGGTAGCCCCACGGCTCCGCCCTCTTCCGACGATGAATACGATTCGAACGTAGAGGACGATGACGGATCGGTGGTGGACGTGGAGGACTTGAATGTGGAACAAAAGTCCGAGGACTTGGTGAATAAAGACGAAGCATCACCGCGTTCACGGGAGTTTCCTCGGGAAGCGCTGCTGGGTCATGGACCTATCAGGCCGACTCCATTTTCCGCTTTGGCGGCTGTTTACCAAGCCGCCCACCAAAATTGGCCTCCACAAGGTATAATTAATCCTTTCGGAGGACCTGGACCAGTTTTCCAAAACTCCGCCCCATTTGGTATATCCGGAATCAATTCAGGTATGTCCTGTTTGATAATTATGATATCCAAGAAGGAAAAAATACATTGGTAGTGGGAAATTCAAAGTTTTGTTCATCTGGGATTACTTCTTGCTTCTGATATTCTTATGACCTATATACTGTTATATACTGTTATTAATAATATAATAAAAATGCTTTTATACCTTTTAAACTTTAGAATATCAATTAGTTGGAGTTATTACACTTTCTATACAGTGGAGGAGGATAGCATAGAAACTTTTTGAATAAACGAATTATCTAATATTTAGATATAATATTTGTAAATATTTTTTGTATTTCGTATACAACTTTAAATCAAATTTTAAAGTTAAAATTAATAAAAACAGCCATAATATATCTGTTGATGTTTGGGTAAAAAATTAAAATAATGAATTGCGTGACTATTGTCGTTGATGTTGATTTTGGCACGCTTTGTTTTTTTTGGGGCATTATTTAGGTATGGAAATAATCAGTCCTTTTAAAGTTTCTGTTCGAATTTAGGACCGCTCGTATATTATTGTTAAGAAATCCTTTTTTTTTTTAATTGCTGGAATAAACATTTTAAAACTGAGACGGCTGGTCAAATAAAGTTATTTCTATTGAATAAACCATTCCTTAAGAACCTAGAATGTTGAGTTCATTATCCTGCTCAAATACCCTCCAGAAAGGTATATACTACTGTGATGGAAAAGCAATGTGATTTTCTAAATAAAATACAAAGCCTTTATTTATTCATCCAAATTAATTTTGTCTCCTTAAAAGTAATCGCCACTTACTGTAATTCGCCTTGGAAACTTCGATTCTAGCCTTGGAAACATTTTTTTACTTCACTTCTGGTTTTTCTTTCAAAGCGGCTAGCGAATCTTCTTGATCGGCTTCTATGGGCCCAAAATGGCATCACAAAGTTGCTTCGAGGTAACAGGAAAAAGATCACATGGTGCCATATCTGGTGAATTTGTTGATGTTGGAACAATGTTTGTTTAATTTTTAGCGAAAAATGGATAAATAATTATTGTGGCGTGAGATGATTACAGTTTCTTTTCGAATTGGCTCAAATGACGCCTAACGTGTAAATGTTATTCTTTATTAACGACTTAACCAGTTGAAAGGAATTTTTTGTAGACAGTACCTCGGCAATCGAAGAAAACAGTTAACTTGGCTTTGATTTTTGACTGCCTTTGACGCGTCTTTTTCAGGTTTAGATCATCTTTAGCACGATACTCGATTTTGCTAAACTGTTTCTGGGTCATGTCTATACATGGATCCATACATGCGTCGATATGCACGGATCCTTCACGAGTAATTATCTGCTTTCAAAATGTAATCATCCCAAAAAATCAGCTTTTAAACAAGATGACGCTATTTAAAAAAAAATTATACACACGAGACAAGTCAAGATTTTTCTTCAAACTTGAATGAATTGATCCAAGTGGTAATCCAGTAATATCTATAATGTCCCTAATATTTAATCATAATTAATTCAGAACCAGATCCTTGACTTTGGTAATGTTTTCCAGTGGCGGCTCGTCGGTTTTTAAAGTGGTAGGGCGTTGAGGAAAAAAATAGCCCGCTAAAGATTTTTTTTGCTTTCCCCTTCCTGCTTTTTGCTTTTCGTGCTATTGAAACCCTATACAGGAGGTGAACGGAAATAAAATATGGTGTTTTGCTTTGAAAAATTGTTTACTGTGAAAAATGCTGGAGGGGCGGCGCCCCAACGCCTTCCCTCATGAGCCACTACTGATGTTTTCTTAATTGATGACGAGACAATGTCGTTTGAATATCGTGACGGTCGTAATTTTGTGAAATGAACTAATGAAAATTTAACTTTTCAAATTAAATTCTCATTAAAAATGGCGTGCATGTTCCTTTTGATGGATACGTAAACAGAAAATTGCCGACCGAAGAATAAAAAAATCAATAAATCACTGAAATTATTAATGAATATTTTCCGAAAATGAGTTTAGCAAAGTGGCCATGGACAAAAAGTTTTTGGGAAATTAGGACTTATAGATCTGAACGGTATTTGATTTCAACAGGATGGTGCTTCACCGTACAGAGGGGCTAAAATTCTTAAGTTTTTATATGCCAAATTTCCAGATAGCATTTTCTCTTTTGGAATGAAAACTAGCAAAGGAGATTCGGCGATTTTCATACTCAAACGGGTTAGTGTTGGATAAAAAGGGGATAAATATAGAGGATATCCGGCGTAAACAAATTATCGAAATGCTGAAATGTATTAGATTGAATTGAATAATATAAATCACATTATTAATACTAAAATTAACAATTTCTTATGAACCTAAAGCATGTTGTTGAGTTCATTATCCTTTCTAAATTTCCACCAGAAAGATATATACATACAAACGCGTTATTGCTGGATAAAAAGAGGATAATTATAAAAGATATTCCACGTAAACAAATTATCGAAATGAGGAAATATTAAATATTAGATTGGATTGAATAAATATCAATCATATTATTAATACTAAAATTAACAATCAATAAATAGAAGCATTTTCATAAAAAGAAAGAAAAAAAAGCGTGACAGTAAGTGATTGTTCTTTCCTCTAACAATTATAAAGTCCTTAGATACTGAAAATTAATAATTCAACTAAATGTCAACTGATTATTCGAATTTTCAGCATTAATAAAGAGTTTTCCAATAAGTGTGTCAGAACTTTGAATTGTAATAGCGGCAACAGTGCTTGAAATGTAAATGTCATTCATAAATTGTTATATTCAGTACACTGTGTCAATTCAGCATGAATAGTAGTTCAAGCATTTTTATGCTGCAATTTTTACGCCGGATCGTTTGATTTCAATGCAAAATACCAATAGAGGAATTATTTGATTTCTACTGACATTGCTATCTACTGACAGTTACAGCAACATTTTCAGATGATAAGGCCATCCTAGATACAAACTCCACCATAGCTCCGACTTTATCGCGAAGAAGAATTGGCGAGGTACAAAATTGGACAACGACTTGAAGCATAAGAGTAAATGAAAACAAATCCACTAATGTCAAATTTATAAAGTGATAACGGGAGACACCCCCAGTAACCTTAAATAATCAACTCAAATCACAAGCAGAAAGTGCTACATATCTTGGATTACATCTGGATAAGAGTCTTACCTGGAAATCCCATATAGAAAAGAATCCAACTAAACAATAAATTGAAAAAAAAAATTGGATCCTAGGGAGAAAATCCGTAGTTCAATTGAGAAACATAGTACTTGTTTACAAAACAGACTTTAGGGGGGTCTGCATCGACATCCAACATCGAGACCTTTATGATGTTCTAGTTTAAAGCGCCACGAACAATATGTGATGCTCCATGGTTTATACCAAATAAATAAATAAGTGAAAAACATAAAACGTTAGAACGGTAAAGTAAGAAATGTGGTGCAAAATATCGGAAATATGGAGAAGATAGAAGTATAACCGAATGGGGGCGGTAAACCTATTGGATAATACCATAGAGTATTATTTAATATTAGTTAAAAAGACATAATAATATCTAATATAGAATTATAGATTGATTTGTCCGTTACTTTGTGATAGTTGATTTTTTAAAAAAGAATAAAAGAATTTTTTTACTTTGTTATCTATCACTTTTATTTTTAAACAAAATTTTTGTGTGACTATAGTTTCGTAAAACGAGTTTATTTAACGACTTTTTTATTTAATATAGATTCAAAAGACAGATGTGCCCTTCTGATTTATAAACTATTGGATACCGGATAATACCTATAGATTAAAAAGACAGATTTGCCCTTCGGATTTATATAAATCTTAAAAATATTCATCAGGTATGTAAATATGAAACTGGAATTTTTGCATAGAAAATACACATTTATTCTATGAAAATTATAAAAAGTATTTTATTCGAAGTATTACCCATCAGTAGGTTTTTCCCACCTGTCTGATAATTTGTGGATGCTAGGCCAAAAAAACTGTTGATCTTTTGAGGCAAACCAACCATCGAGCCATTTTCGTAAGAGAAGCGCTGCTCCGCAAGTGCATATCCCATTGATGCAAATAAGTAGTAATCGGCGGAGCCAAGTCTGGTGAGTAAACCGCATGCGCAAGTATATCCCAACTAAACGTCTCAATCGTTTCCTTGACCAGTTTTGCTGTGTGCAATGGTGCATCACCATAAAGCAAAATCACTTTGTGTTGCTTTTCTAGATATTCTGGTCATTTGTCATGCAATGGTTTCGCCAGGTTTTAGCAGCTCATAATAGATCACACCCTTCTAATCCCACCAAACACAGAGCATTGTCTTCCGTCCATAGCGATTTGGCCTAGCAGTCGATGGTTATGGTTCGCCTAGAGTTAACCACGATCTTTTACGCTTAGGATTCTCAAAATATATCAACTTTTAATTGCCAATCACAATTCGGTTGAGAAATTACTTTCTTAACTGGTTTTTCGATTTTTCTGCTGTCTTTCATTCAATTCATGTGAAACCCATTTTCCCATCTTCTGGATCTTTCTCATGGCTTTCAAACGTATAGAGACAGCTTCTCGTTTCACAATTAATTGATCCGCGAGTTATTGCGTTTGAGCGTCATCCTCATCCGACAATGCTTGAAATTCGCTGTCTTTAAACTGTTTCTGTGGTCTTCCGTACTTTTCGTTTCTTATGCCAAAATCGCATATATTGACTTTTTAAACCACTCAAAGTACTGTGATTTACCAAGAGCATGCTCACCGTAAGCTTCGACAAGCATTAAATGCTATTGCTGCAGAGATTTTCTTCAAATGGTAACAGAAAATCAATGCTGTCCGCATATCATAGTTTCCAGGTACAAAATTCGACGTATTCAGTGCTATTACAAACTATGCTGTTGTATGAAACTTGTATTGTTGTGAGTTCAAAATCTTCAACTCACTTCTGTCAGATGTCAACAAGCGCCAATGACGCGGTTTGGCAGTAACTACATTGACAGCTGGGGCCATCTATGTGTCAATTCCGATTTCATACCTGGTAGTTTCCTTACCGCCAAAGTGTAGTACTCTAGTCTGTTTTAAAGTTATTGCCATTGGTAATATCTTGTTCTGGACCTACAACAGATTCCACTAGAAGAAATAACTGAGTTATATCATTGGATAACAACTCACATGTTATTTATAGTTCATGGGATTCATTTGTTAGCTCTGGTTCTAGTAATTATTTTTGCTCATTGTGACTGTACAGATTGCAAAATATATTAAACGGTGTCAAAACAAAACTGGCGACAATAATTTAACTTAATATAACATAACCAACATTGGGATTAAATATACGGATATTAGTGTGCTTATTGATAAATTTTGAAAAAAAATAGGTAAGAGTTGTACTTCGGCATTATTATTAAAATGCACAATTTAAAGTTGAAAAAGGTTTAAACCTCTATTGGAGGCCGTACTTTCAGTAAATTGTAATTGTTCGAGGGTACACTAAGTTTGTGTGTCCGAAAAGAAATCAATTTTTTTTCAATATTCTTTCCGTAAATTATTTTTTAATGTTATTAAAATAATTTTTGTAATATTTTCTTGAAAAAATTTTATTACATAGCATCTGTTCATTCAAAGCAGAGTTAAGTGGTAATTTTAGCCGAACGAATGAGAGAAAGTTGTATATGAAGCTATTGCGAAATATATTAACTGTTATTGGTTGAAAGTCTAAATAAAAAAATCCAAATGAGAAGTGATATATGAGTTAAATAAAACTTCAATAGTATTTGTATTTCATAACATATCTTTGCCTCTTTTAAACTATTTAAAGTGGTATATTTTTTAACATGCAGTTGCAATACAATGTAATACAGTTTGAAGATTGTTCGATAATTTTCGACTTGGTTAAACTGGGACGTTTTGAATGAATCTGTTCCATTTGAGTTTGATTTGGGTAATAAATTATTAAATGATCAATTAATTATTTGAAAAAAAAAATGCATTTTTTAGTTATTCTCACAAATACAGTCTAATTTTTTTAAAACCTAACATAGGCCAATCTTTTTATTTGAAGTGACTAGTACTTCCAAATGCAAAGTTCTAGGATATAACTTATTTTTGATTTTTTTATCGGAGTAGCTGTTTTAGGACAATCAATTATTATTCAACAACAATACATTTTTTGCTGAAAGAAACTAGTTTAAAATATCAGTAAGAAATAACTCTTACAAAGTAATCAATTAATATTTTTTTAATAAATGCTCAAACTGGTGCTCTCCGTGTAATCTACAATAATGAACTCTTTTAATAATGTTATTACTAACATTTTCCAACATATTGGGCGTAATGTTATTAATTTGATTGCCAAATTGATTGTTGCAATTCCTCAAAAGAATTAGGAGCAGTCAACCGCACATGAAAGTCTAATGATGTGAGGTCAGGTGACCTAGCAGGCTATTTAACTGAACCCCTTCTTCCCATCCATCTTTCTGCCCGCAGTTTTTAAAGATAATCCCGTACATTTCGAGTAAAATTAAGTAATGCCCCATTCTGTTGGAAATAGAACAGCCTTCTTTCTGCTAACAGTAGTGCATCAATAAACAACTCAAGTTCGTTTCTAACTAACTAACTCTAAATAACGTTCACTATTTAAATTTTGTTCTATGAAGATAGGTTCGATCACTTTTTTATTGTAGGTTCTACACCATACCTCTCTTGGATTATTTTATCTTCTTCTTTCTCCAGCCCAACAAGGATTATTGTCAAACCAATATCTGAAATTTTGTCTATCGAATATTCCATTTAAATAAAAAATTGCTTCGTATTACTATAAAAATTTTGCTTCTCGAAATTGGGTCGCTGCTAGTCGCTGAATTTCAATCTTCTATCGCAATCATTATCTTCTCATTTTGTACGGATGATACTGTTTCGCTGTAAAGTGGCCCACACCTTTGACTGAGAAGAAACTACCTCTTGGGCAATTTCGTGCGTTGGCTTGTGAATTTTTGTGCCTTTTCCGGATTCTTGGGTAGACACTGCGGAATCTCTGTCTCATGTCTTTGAAATCTGACAAAAGCTTCATATCATTTAGATTGTTATCTACTATCTAAAATGGGTAAATTTATCATACTAAAAATGTTAAGAGGGTGTTACGGCAATGAAGTGAAGAAAAAAAATGGCATATAGTGGTACCAGGACTTTAGTGATCGTAGAGAATCAGTTGAAGATTAACCTCATTCAGGATGTCCTTCCACGTCAGCCAATGACGAAAGTACCATATTCACCAAGTATGGTACCATGTGATTTTTCCTTTTCCCCGATTGAATAAACCATTTCGTGGACACCATTTTGAGTACGTAGAAGTCATTAAAGAAAGCTCGCTGGTTGCTTTGAAGGAAATAATAGAAGTAGTATAACAAACTGTTTCGAAGACTGGAAAAACCTTGGCATAAGTGTTTTGTTGTGAGATAGGAAACAAAATAAATGTGTATGAATAAATAAATACTAATGAATAAATAATACTACATATACTACGAAAATCGCACAAAATAATTTTAAATAATTATTTAAAAATTTACCTTACTTTTGGATCATAATAGTATATTAAATTTAATAGTTACTGATATTTTATGTATGAAATGTATTGCCATCAAAAACCGCTCTATATCAGCAAGAAGAAATATACAGCAGAAAGAAAGGAGATCGAAGTTGTTTAGGTATCGGCATCGTACCTCATAGTCGAGGGGAAATAGTTTTTGGCGCAGATAGTGATGAATACTTTCATGGTCTCAGTTGAGTAATGTTTCTCATCAATCACCACAATGCCTTTAGTTAAAAATTGAATAATCTGCGAGTAGTTTGGGCTAAAGAGTAAAACACAAAAATCTATTTAAATAAATCTCTTATTTACTTCTAATTTAAACAAAAAATAAAATTTACCTGTAATTTAAATATTGAAACATATTCCATGAATAATGCCAGGCTTGAACCAGATTACATTACGATCCCCGCAAAAGCAACAGTATTCTTCTTTAGCCTGCACATCGTCTCATCTATCGTCCATAGAACATATCTTAGACATGATAGGTCAAAGAGCTGGTAGGCTTCCCAATCCTCAAATTAATTTATTATTTCTTCTTGTCACCCGAAAGCTATGGTTTATCTTCTTGTCTTTGTCTTCCAGCATTCCCACAATGTCTACAACTCCTAAGCTTAAGGGTCTATTAAGTTAAGTCATCGTCTTCATCGAACACGCAAAGGGATGGCCATGCATATTTGAACCAATTCTTAATTGTTTTTTGGTAAACTTGTTGTTATTTATTGCTATTGGTGTGCTGTTTTCAGTGGACTTAAGATTACTGATCATAAGCTGTCGTCGATAATAAACTTTCAAACTGTGAAAAATACCTTGATCCATTGGTTGCAGAATGGATGTAAAATTTGGTGAGAAAAAAATCCAGTTTAATGTTTTTGAGATTTGTAAGATGCGGTTGAACAGGACAGTTATCGACAAGCAATAATATGGGCCTATTTTCTCTTATCAGTTGTTTGTCCCATGATCTTAATTCACTTTCAAAAATATCAGAGGTCATCCACGCTCGCTTGTTTGCTGTATAACTAACTAGTATTTTTTTACTTTTGTAAAACACCTGCGTTTGTTAAATTTGCCAAGGACGGTTATTCTTTCCTTCGATAGTTTTCCCCCAATACATTTTTCACACTTAAAACTCATTGTATGATCTGGAAGTTCATCGGCGTTAAAAGAGGGAGAAAAATACGTTCAAAGAAGTATACGTTCGAGAAGTATTCATATTTAGTTCAATTCGGATTGAGACAGTGGTTCGGTGTGGGTGTGCTACTCAAGCAGAATATATCGATACCACATCCTTTTAAATTAATTGATCTGTTAGTGTGAAATGGTTCGTTTTTAGTAAGCATTATTATTCACCTGATAGCTGTCAAAGTCTTAGTTATATTCATCACATGCTTTCATTTTTATTGTCGATTGAAGCAATAAACTTTTGTATATTTAGAAAAATGGAAAAAGTGAATTTCGAGTTGTGATTAGGCACTTATATTTAAAAGGCTTAACACCAAAAGAGATCAAAGCTGAATTGGATGGAAGTTCATGGTACGTCTGCTCTTGTGTTTGCAACTGTTTATAACTGGGTAAATGAGTTTAAACGTGGCCATACAATCCACAAAAGATGAACATCGTTTGGGACGTCCAGTGGAACTGACTACTCGCGAAATGATTGACAAAATCCACGACATGGTTTTAAGTGATCGACGAATCACGAATCAGGGTGCGCGAAATAGTTGAGGCCACAGACTTATCGCAAGATACAGTGTTTTCAGTTTTGCACGAAAAATTGGGTGTGAAAAAAATTCGGTAAGATGGATGCCCCGTTTGCTCTCAGTGGAGAATAAACGCAATCGTGTGGTCAAGTCCGAAGCTGTTTTGGCGCTTTTTCGTCGGAATCCTGATGAGTGTCTGCGTCAATACATAATGGTAGACGAAACATGGATATACTAATACACTGCAGAGACAAAGGAACAATCAAAACAGTGGGTTTTTGAAGGCGACAACGGTGAGATCGGCCGGCAAGGTTATGGCCACAGTTTCTTGGGATTGACGCGGAATCATCTACACCGATTGCTTGGAAAAAGGGAAAACATTAACTGAAGAGTATTATGTGTCGTTATTGCATCGGTTGAGTGAAGAAATCAAGAAAAATCATCCTAATTTGAAAAAGAAAAAGACTCTCTTCCATCAAGACAATGCTCGGGTGCAGACCTGTATAGTTTTAATGGCCAAAATTATGGAATTAAAGTTCGAATTATTACAACTTTCACCGTATTCACCGGATTTGGCCCCCAGTGACTTTTTAAACTTAGTGACTAAGTAGACTTAAAAAAATTACCCCAAGCAGATGCCTATTTTGAAGGCCTTTCGATATCTTACTTTTTAGACGACTTGAAAAAGTTGGAGAAACGCTTGGAAAAGTGTATAGAGCTAAAAAGAGATTATGTTGAAAAAATAAAAATCGACTTTAGATAATTTGCTTTTCTATCTTTTTCTATGGACTTATTGAACAACCCTCGTATATGGAATTTCTGAACCTGGTTTTGACTTTTCTGAGCCATACTGATACGGAGTATTAATCTGTTGTAGATTTCTTGTTTCTTATTGTCTCTTAATCCAGACTTTTTTGTTTTGACTGGCTGGCATTTCATTGATGAATGAAAATACCACAGTACCGTAATTCATTCAAGATTTTTAAGCTGAAATTGGTCAGAAGTCCGGAGGTCACTAGAGTCGAAATTTGTCCATGTAAACAGCAGACTATGCTCATGTATAACAGAACGGAAGATTGAATCTTTTTTCTGTAAAGGAAATGCATTTTTCAACAAAAACTATTAACGGCTGCACTACAGAACAGCCAAAGCCACACTTTCATAAATATCACCAAAAAAATTAGCACCAAAACAAATTGATAGCATGATTCTTGCCCAACTCTTTGTTTAATGAAAATAATATAAAGGAAAAAAATAGTTAGATGTGGTTCGTGAACATTCCAAGAGCGTAATATTATTTGTGTGTGATATTGCCACTCTCCTTGTGCCTGTAGATAAAACTTTCAACTATATATTGATAATAATACAAACAATTCAGAAATATAAGCTGAAACATAAAGAAATTAAAAGCGATATGCTGTTCATTACAAGGCATGATAGAATGCCCTATATGTTGATTTAAATTAAAATAGAATTGTTTTATATCACTAAGTATATTAAATAATTGAGATTGAGAATAAGGGCAAAAAATTAGATAAAATATTAACGAAAATACTATTGAAATGAATGTTACCTACATACATAATTCTTAATTAATTTCAAGTATTTAAGATAGTCCTAAAGTTTTGAGCGATGTACAGTAATGAGAGATTAAAATCTCTAAGTAATAAATAACGATGATTAAACCATCACCCCTCGTATAGTACATTAAATTGGCTTTCATTCGGGTGGCGATACAACGTCATTATCTCGTTAATAACTTTATTAAAGTCCCTTTGTGACGTCGGTCGGTTGGTTAGTCTCGCAGCAGCAACAACAGAAAAAAAATGAGGGAAAGCCGATTATTTTAATTTAACGTTCGCTCGTCATCCCTGTTTAGTCGGTCGTCGAGGGGTGGTTCCTTTGAAGCGACCGTCGAATAAACCCCCTTTAGTAGGATTAGGGGGAGGGGCGGCGAGAACTACGAAGGGGAGCTGGTTGAGAAAAGAACGTTAAGGAACGCCATTTTAACTGAATGTTTTCAGAGCGGTATTTTATTAAGTTGTCTTTAATGATTTTAAATTAATAATCGGTATGTTATATAAGAAGGTCGTTAAAAAATGAAAATATGAATGTACCTACATACACATATGTAATTACACTTTTATGGCTTTTATTAATTCTTAATAAAAATACACATGTATTATAATGGAAGCAAGAACAACATAATAAAAAATTTAATTTTAAAAGCTTAAATTGTGCTCTAAAAATATCCAAAAAACTTAAAACTACTTTGTAAAAAAGTTTGTAATATGAGTTTGCTTTTGGCGATTTACAAGAATATTTCGTTGTCAATACACTTCTGTTTCAAGCGCTGCTTTCAAATTTCAAATTCAATTCTATCTTCTGTAGTGATTCTACTTTCTAAAAATCATTTTACTTTTTTTATCCCTGTTATGGCATCATGAAAAGTTGGGATCATTTCTTCTAACGGTACTTCTTCATCACTCTGCACGCATCATTCTACCCATCTGCACCATAATCTCCTGGTCGGTAGGTATAGTTGTTGTCGCAAGGGCGTTATCCACATCAACAAAAGGGTCTATTATAGCGGAATTTAATTTTTCCAATTTAAAATTATTATTAGTAATCAGGACACTTAAAGGCAGATTGTCCTCGTCCTCTTCAGCTTATTTAATAAGCATAATCATTGGGTGAGAGGCAAGTCATCGTCTTCATCGAACACGCAAAGGGATGGCTATGCATATTTGAACCAATTCTAAATTGTTTTTTGGGAAACTTGTTGTTATTTATTGCTATTGGTGTGCTGTTTTCAGTGGACTTAAGATTACTGATCATAGGCTCTCGTCGATAATAAACTTTCAAACTGTGAAAAATACCTTGATCCATTGGTTGCAGAATGGATGTAAAATTTGGTGAGAAAAAAATCCAGTTTAATGTTTTTTAGATTCGTAAGATGCGGTTGAGCATGGCAGTTATTCACAAGCAATAATATGTGCCTATTTTCTATTATCAGTTGTTTGTCCCATGATCTTAATTCACTTTAAAAAATATCAGAGGTCATCCACGCTCGCTTGTTTGCTTTATAATTAACTAGTATTTTTTTACTTTTTTAAAACACCTGCGTTTCTTAAATTTGCCAAGAACGGTTATTCTTTCCTTCGATAGTTTTACCCCAATACATTTTTAACCCTTAAAACTTATTGTATGATCTGGAAGTTCATCGGCATTAAAAACATCGCTAGCGTCATAGTTTCTAAGATGTGGAACTAACCTTGATTTAACCCAATCCATCACATTTTCCAGGTTTACACTTGCAACTTCTCCATGAATTTTACTAGAACTGCTATTGTAGCGCTTTTTGAATCTATGTACCAACCTGAATCGCAAGAAAATCCAGCAATATTAAACATTTTTGTAAACTCTTCAGCCTTTGCATGAAGAATGGGTCCAGTAATTGTAGTATGTGATATTGAAATATTTTAAATAATGCTTCATCGATGTTTTTTGAACAAGTTTGCGAATTCTTTTACCTTGTTTCAAAACTCCGCAGAATCGCAATATTTTATGTTTGTTTTTCAGTATCGTGGACACTGTTGTCTTTTTCAAAGCCCTGGATTTGCAAATGTCGACTTGTTTAGCACCACTTTCTATATCCTGAATAACCTAATCCTAATGAATTATCCTAATGAATTATCCTAATGAATTATCCTAATGAATTATCCTAATGAATTATCCTAATAGACACGATCACAAACAGCACGACTTTACTATACAACACCAATCACAAAACTAAATAAAATTATCGGAAATAGGTCATTTAATAATATAAATACAGAACTAAAACACTAAATAATGCTAGACCTAATAGCAAAAAATTGCGGTAGCGTTTGTCGGTCGGTCCAAAGGCGGCTGCTGTCTTTTGCTTTAATTTCTTGCCGTTCTAACACACAATACATCTTACCCAAATAAAAATAAAATTCATTAAAAATAAAAATTCAATAATTCTGGTGCTACTGAAAAATCTTAGGGTACATCTCTAAATTATTAATACTATATCGGATTTAATTAAGTTCTGGAAAACCAAATGTATAATGGGAAAGACCACAATTGATTATGTGCGATATCAGCGGGGTGTTTTTCAGGGTGACTCATTGGGTCTCCTGTTATTTTATCTAACATTACGCCCACTATCGCTTAAAATATGTAAAACCAACGGATACAAAGCAGGTCCAACGAAAAGCCGTCATCATAAAATTACTCATTTGTTTTATATTGATGATGTAAAACTAAATGTCAAAAATTGGGACATATTGAGAAAAGAGCTGAAGAACAGTCTCAACATTATTCAGGCATATAGCAAGGATGTGAGTGTGGAATTAGGTTATGAAAAGTATTCGGTTTACCATATCCAGAAAGGAAAGCCGAAGCAGAGCAGGATTCGTTCTTAGTCACTTAAGTGATTATGAAACCTACACCTACATTGGCGTAGAACATCGATGTAGAACGCAAAGGAATTGAAAAAAAGATTTGCTCAAAAATATTAAACCATACCGGAAAAAATATGGTCCTTCTGTCTTTCTTGACGGAATAAGATTTCCGCCATGCCATGAACATAACCTTCATGAACATGATCATAACCCTGGAACTATCAAGTGAAAAATTGATGAATTAAAATTACTAGATCGTACTCTAAGAAAAATAATAACACGACTGTGATCACTACACCCCAACACGTCTGTGCTACGAATCTATATGCCTATCAGGTTTGTAAAAATCATCCGGAAACTCTCATACATATCCTTAGTGCTTGCTCTCACTGAGCACCGACTCTTTATAGAGAGAGACACAATTTGGCGCTGAAGATTCTGTATTACCATATTAGATTCCTCTATAACATTGATAGATATATTATATACCGTTTGAAATTGAATCAGTGGTTAGCAACCAACTGTGCAAAATTTTCTAGAATTGTCCATTTATAACCCGGAAAAAAATAGAAACTAATAAACTTGACCTAGTAATGTAACTGAAAAGAAAGAATCTTTTATGTGGTTGAGTACTCGTGTTCAGCAGAAAGCAACATATTTAGGAAAGAAGCAGAAAAAATAACAAAATGTCAGAAATTCGTTTACAGTCTAAGTGAATTGTATTCAAAATATAAAGTAATTATGATCCCCCTTGTGATAGGCGTTCTCTGCAGCATGAAGGCGAATTTTATGACCGAGATGAAAAAAATAAAAATAATTTCATCACAGCAAGCAAACAACATTACAAATCAAATGCAAAAGGCTATAATACTTCGGGTCGTTACACATTCTATGAGCTCACGAAGCTAGCTCACAACATAGCTAGATCTCCATTCTTGACAGTGACCTACCAACTTTATGACGTAACTGGGACAGCAGACACGTGCAGCGCGAACAGCACGAATGTATGCAAAAAAATATTAAAACATAACAACTTAATTATATTAAAAAATTATAATTTATATAAACTAAGAATTACAGAATACATGCCGAATTCAACTAACTCACTGTTCCAGGATTGTGGACCATGGGTTTGGAATTGTTATTTCTAAGTTTCGGTTATGATTGAGGTAACCATCTTCAGTAACATTGGTTTTCGAGCAAATCGTTTGTTAAAGTGAAGTCAAATTAATTAAGACGTTCGAGATCTTGTGCGTTCTGATAGTCGGTTTAAGCTCAGAATGATCGGGGAAAAGAATTTCAATTTGACTTACGTGACTATTCATCACATTTTGACCAATGAATTTGGCATAAAGAAAATCTACACTGAAAGGTTTCGAAAAACCTTTCGCAGAGTCAAAATGGCAACACGAAGGAAAGGTCATGATTTTTTGAGGCGGATTCAAAATGCTCAAGTCTGAAACAAATCTTAATAAGGCACCGTTGCTTGAAATTGTCGATCCTTTTTGGAATGCACGTGACTCTAGCGAGTTCTAACTCATTCTGAAGACGCATCAGATGAATGTCTCTCTTTCCTCCAAAGGAGAAGCCACCAGTCTCAGTACTTTGTTTACACACAGTAACTGAGTGCAAAACTCATGTAATTTTATTTCTTCAATGTATCTGGGACATTGGATTTGGACATTTACCAATGTTCTTATTGCAGTCATCTCATTTTGTTCCTCTCACGTATTTTTATAGCGTGTTAATGGATCTATGACTAGGATAATTAAAAGATGTCTGTACATTTCACATCTTATTTGTCGTAAACAAATGATAATGGTCGGATTCATTATGATGAAATGATAATGACATGACATGAAAAACTCAGCAAATATTATCGCAATTAGCTGCGTTTAAAATAATAATGGCGGCCTGAGAAACGAATGGAGATTGAAACGGGTCCGCGAGCAGCGTGGAATTCCGCGAGGTTTTCCAGTCAATAAATAAATAAATAACATATATTTATTGGCTATTCACTTAACTGCCGATATCTACACGAACATCTGTTTTATGGCGTCTTTCCAATTCTGTACAAACTTGGAAGCGTATAATAAAATAAAGTATCCTATTTGTTAAATTGGTTCCAATTTAGGCCTGGAGCCTGTGCGGTGATGACCAAAGTGAGAAAAGACTGAACGTAGTCGATAGAAGAGCCGGATAAATAAACTGTCTTCTCTCCATTACCGAACTAAATTGTATTGCGAGAATATTGTCGATTTGTACAACTGTTTCCTCTACGGGGAGTTGTGAATTTTGTATTTTTTTTTAATTGAGGCGAAAAGAGAACCTAATAGGTTTGGTTGAAACTTTTGAAAATTTTTAAAAATATGGAGATGTTCAATAAATGAAATATTTGGTTGTAATAAATATAGAGTGTAAGGGAAAGTTCTTTCGTAAATTCAACCAATGACGCTTCACATCATTTAAAAAAAACAAGTCAAGAAGCTAAGGGTTCCTGAGAAAAAAAATACAAATTTATTAAATCACCAATCGAAAATATGACAATTTTATTATAAGAGTTAGCATTTTATACAAATATGTGTAAAAGCATATTTGGCAAATATTAATTTGTGTTAACATTTGTGTAACCATGTTAGCATCATCAGGAGATGATTTAATATATCAGTTTTATAAAAGTGATTTGGTGTTTAGAGGTAATCTATTCGAGTTTACTAATGAATATTATTAAAATATTTTTTTTTAATTAAGAATCATCACCAAATCCGCCAAGAACAATGTGACAGCGTCGCAAGAAACAAAGAATCGCCACGACAAAGAATGCTATTTCAAAATTACGACAAAAATATTTCACTATAGTTCGTGTGTGCATTTAAGTTCGATTTAAAAATAAAAATATATACCCTATATATACAGTGTGTCGCATTTAAGATGAAGACACCCCCATATTTTCGCTATTTGAAGAAATACAGATTTGAATTTTTGCACAGACATATAGGTTGATGTATCACATTTTTTAAGATACTCAACTGAAATTTAAACTTTAAACTCAGCCTACTACGAATTCACAAACAGGGTTATTAGAAAAAGTTGTTCAGAATATTATTTTCACCGCACATACCGAATATCATAACAAAATTCGCATTTTTTATTTTTTTCATTATTTTGGTCTATTCACAAAATTATTAAAAGTTTATTTTTTAATTTGATGGATAGTAAAGTAAAAGTAAAGTGTTTGGGTTAGAGGCGCATCAGCAACTAGGCTATTTAGCGACTGGACCTACAGCTTAACGTGGGTTCCGAACCACGGTCATCAGCTTCCGACAAACCCAGGCCAGCACCCCCCTCGGACTATAATCCTTTGGTTATGTGCCTACCCATAAGTCTATCAGGAAACCTACCGACTGGCGAGTGACCAACGTAGAACACTTCTCAGAAGGCATCCGGCCTTACCCAGCCTTTAACTGGCGTGACTGAGGGGTAATTCATAGTCGGATTTTACACTCTTGCCTAGAAACAATCACAAACAGTTAGGAAAGATAAACGGACAGAAGAAAGAAAAATAACCATCCGAGCGCTGGAATCGAACCAGCTATCGCTCCAGCGCGGATTCGGCAAAGCAGGCGCTCTTACCGCCGCACCAACGCGACCGGCGATGGATAGTGTGCCATGGAAAGTAAAAACTTGACACATTGTCAATTTAATAGTAACATATATTCAAATATTTCAGTAAAATAAATAGACTTACAAAGAACTAATTATTTTATTATAATGGGAAAACAATTTTTAGTAATTGATCAAATTTAGGAAAAAGTATGCAGTATATAACAATAGTTTTCAACTTTCCATCTATTCGAATAAATTTCTGGATTCTTTTACGATTCTGTTGTAATAATTTTGTGTGTAGACCAACATAATCACGAAATTAAAAATGCGAATTTTGTCATCAAACTCGGTATGTGGGGTTAAAGTAATATTATAAACAATTTTTTCGAATAACTTTTTTCGGCATCTCTAACGCGAAGCAAAATATCGAGAATTGACCATGTTTGTGAATTCGTAGTAAGGTAAATTTAAAGTTCAGATATCAGTTGAGTATCTTAAAAAACGTCACCCATCAATCTGTATGACTGTGCAAAAATTCAAATTTGTGTCAGCGAAAAGATGGGGCTATCTTCATCTTAAATGCGATATATCTTAAATGCGATATATATTTATATATATATATATATATATATATATATATATATATATATATATATATATATATATATATATATATATATATAGGGCTCTGAGAGATCATGTTCAATTTTGATGTCCTTATTTCATTAATTCGTTATTTAACATTAATTATTGATACAGTTAATTTAAGATGTAGTTGACCAAAAAAAAAAAACCTAAAATAAAGGAAATCAAATGAAAAATTCTTTATATTATTGTGAAGTACCTGGAGTTGGAACCATCAGTGCACACTCTACACAAACATTTCTGCTTTGTTCTAAATAAATAGCGTTAGAATTGCTGATACATTTATATTGTGTTTTCCTTTGCTTGGTGTATGGACACTTGCTACATAGTTCCATTTTTTGAACTTATATGGGGGAGCTACAACTTCTTCAACTGCTTGCTCTTCGCTATTTGGATTTGAAAGTGATTTTATAATAAGTGCTCTTATCTCCTTTCGAATCTCATTCTTAATTTTAAATCCTCCCTATCTTAGCTCCTCAAGTACGGTTCAATCATATCCTTTACCAAATCTCTCAGGGATGAAAAACGGTTTAGCAAAGGTGAATCTTTGTAGCTTTGGTAAAGCATAAAAGAATTGATGCTACAAATAGTTACTATTCTATATAATACAACCAGCGACCATCTTCTAGTTCTTCCCTTTGAACAGTATACTACGCATTTCATATCTAGTATAGTTCGGTTTAAGATAGTTCCTTGCCTTTCGGCAAAATGTTAATTACCCCAATAAATATCAATAAAAATATTCCTATTCTTCTGAATAATATTGGAAAAAATAAAATATTGTTAAATTATTATTATTAATATTATGTATGACTAAAACATTGTTTATTGGTGTGTGCATTTTGAATTTATTAGTACAATAAAAATTATAATTTAAATTTAATTAAACATTTAATTCGGTGTCACTCTCACTGTTACTTTGATCCACATTAATAATAAGTGGTTCTATATTATTAGTAAATGTTATACAGGAATCTTGTATTTTAATAACATGGTTAATCGAATTTATCCAACTTTCTTTGGGAATACTATCTACAACCTTCCTAATTAATGTTGCAGCACTTGCACTTAAAGTCGGATAAATGTTTTCTGCACTAACATTGCACATTGCACTAACATCAAGATATATAGATAATTCATCAAGATAGATAGACAATCTTTAAAAAGTTCTCCTGTGGTGTCGTCAAGGTAGTCCAAAGATGAATGTTTAATATTTTTGGAGGACAACCGTAAACAATTTGGAACCCATCCATCCCCGGAACCAGCATGTAAAATTGTAATTCTTTTTACCTTGTTTGCTGGGGCTTTGGTTTGACATTTTCTTGATGTATCTACCCATCCTTTTGCTGGCGTCTGATGTGTATCGAACCGTGCTTCATCAAGATAGATAATGGGATCTAGTCTGTATTTTTTTATAAAGTTTAAGTAGTCAAACCAACGTCGTCACAATATCTTTAACAGTAGACAACGGCGTTTTCGTTAATGAAGACGTTTCTGCTGCGGCTGCATTTACATTAAGCCCCCAATTCAATAAAGAAACATACACATTTTTCACAATTTGCTTAGCATCGGACGATAAATGTTTTCACTTAAAAATAGCACTACCGGAGGCAAAATGATCATTATCTTGCCAAGAATGCTACGTTTTTAGCATATTTGGAATAATAAAAATACGATCGAAATTATAGAACTGCATTGTTTAAGAAAAGAATGCTAACTAAACTAAAATATTTCGAAACTATTAAACCAAAACAAAAACTAATTAAATTGTTTTACCCGTTATTTTATTATACCCGGCTCTGTTTACGTTTTTTGCAACTTTGCCGGGTTTTGTAACGACAGGAGTTGTTAACAGTTTATTGCAGCCATTCGGTTAACGATATATCTTGAACCCCACTATAAATCGACTCTGTATTTGATTTCGTTATAAAAGGAAGTTATTTCCGGTTTTTTATTTTGTTGGATTATTTCTGCTCTTTGGTGCATACTTACATGACTGCTTTATTTTTTAGGCACAAAAGAAACAACGGTATTTGACCTATTGAAACACTTATCATCTGACCCTACAATCCGCTGTTACTAGGAAGAAATTCCTTTGGGATAACCAGCTTATCCTTCCGCATTGTGTCAACATAAGTTTGACCTATCTTAGCAACTTCATCAACATACTCAATAGAAGTAAAATAGTTGTCACATGTCACGTTCCTGTTCGTATGTTCAAATACTTTACAAAGTCGTACAACACACCCAGCTGGTTTTTGAAGTTTAGCTCATTTGTCGTTGAGCTCAAACTTGTTGAATTTAATAAGGATATGTTGTTGGCTAAAATTGAAACTAATCCCAAACTATCCAGGAATTTACCACAACATTTAAAACTTCATTGATCATAGCAGAACGGTATTTAAAATAACTGAACAAGGGGCAAAGAGAAGGGATGTGGGTGCCATATCAACTTTCAGCTGAAAACATAATTTATCGTGCAACCATCTGCAGTGTACTGTTGTCCGGGTTAGGTAGAGATCCTTTTCTTCAACATTACTGGCTATCGACATAAGAAAAAAAACCATGAGTAACACCAGCACAACTACCTTTGCTCTTTCCAAAACCAGGTGTTCACCTTAAAAAATGATACTATCAGATGGTGATATTTTATAGAAATTATTTGCATTGAGATTTTGAAATCTATAGAAACCATAAGTGTTAAATATTATCGTGCTCAGCCTGATAGACTAAACATGGTTTTGATGTCATCACGGTTTAGAAAACGTCTAAGACTGATTAATCAAAAAGGTGTTTTACTGCAGCATGACAATGCAAGACCTCAAAGCGCCAGAATCACCCAAGAAAGAAGTTATAGACTTAAGCTGGGAAGTAATGCCTCATCCACCGTATTTTCCTCCTCATCGTCATCAGATTACCGTCTTTTCTGATCTACGGAACATTTTCTTCGTGGAAAAAATATACTACTGCAATAGCTATCAGAAAGATGAACGAAGATTGTCAATAAGGACATTACTAATGGGTATATCTATTACATTAAATAATTTTCTTCTAAGCGAGTGTTCTCTTTTTACGACATAACTTGAAAAATAAAACCAAAAGACAGTCCCTCGTAACCATAACCGTCGAAGCACCATTCAGAACTGATGATGACCGCGTCGAATCATCGTGTAATAAGTTGCGTTCTTCTCCAAACCCATTAAATTGTTCCATTAGCAGCTTATGAAGTTATATTATGTAATTAAACATGAAAACCGTTGAATTGCTGTTGACTCTTCTTTTTTCCCTTAAACCGACTTTACGACCGTGAAAGAAATTTTGACTTCGCCAACGTTTCGTCGGTGTTTATAGCAAAGCCAACTAAATTGAGACTTTAAACTGGCTGAAAGAAGATGTGGGTGTAAATACCACATAAAACTCTTCATTTGTAGGCGTTGTATAATTAATTATCAATATTAATATTAATTATAATTATTAATCCATATCTAATTATTTTTGTCACCGTGTTTATGTCTATATATATATATATATATATATATATATATATATATATATATATATATATATATATATATATATATATATATATATATATATCATTGTCCTCCAGTCCTTAATCCCCTTCTCTTTTAGATTTTCCATGATTTCCATGGAATCCGGAATCCTTCCAGATTCCATGCCTCTATCCATAACGCTCCTGCTTTCTTTCACCTTGCAGTCTTTCCCATGCAATCTTCCTTACCACTATACTTTCTCCAATTCGCTCCATGTGGCCCATCCACTGCAGTCTTTTTGATTTTACTATCGTGTTTAAGCTTGGATCCCTGAAAATATCATAAGTTTCCTCATTTGTACTTCTCATATACAAGGCATTGACCTTTTTTCTCCTGTTATCCTTCTGATTATTCTATGTTCATATCTTAACAGTTTCTTTTCATCATACTTGTTTAGTACCCATGTCTCACATCCGTCAACGCAGTTGGTCTCAATAGATTTTTATGTAATCTTAATTTGATATTTCTGGATAAGAATTTCGATTTTATTAGGTGGTTTAAGGCTCCTTCACATCTGTTAACTTTGATCAATCTTATGTGTATCTCCTTTTCTTCTTGACACTTGTCTGTTATCCTTACACCTAAATACACAAATTCTTCCACGCTTTCAAAAGTCATTCTTCCTAGTGCTGTATATACTTCTACTTTCGAGACCTTTTCAATTCAACGCGTTGCTCCGAATTCTGTTTACTGCGTTAATGACAAATTGAAGAAATTGGTGCAATCTAGTACTAAGATTTTTAGCAACTAAATGGTGTCGATCGCAATCATGTAACCAAAATTGTGTGTATTGCGAACATTTCGGGTACATTTTATTTTACATGGCTTATAAATCCATGATAGCACCCAAACATGGCAGGTGCTCCGTTTGCTGTCGCTGATATTACATTTGACAAAGGGATCACTTTCTCCATGAAATACTCTCTCAAAACATTAAGTATTGATTCTACTGTTAGAGCATATTGTCAAAGTTCTCACAAAGATCATTTCTTCATGGTTTTCTTCGTCCATGATAAAACGAATATATGCCAATAATAATGCTTCATTACCAGGTAAAGCTGACTCGTCTAGTTGTATAGAGAAATGGGTCGTTTGTAGATAATTATACAAGAAGCTTTCAATACCACAACTCATTTCATTAATACTTTATTATTGTCTTTGAACTTTATTATTGCTCAAAGGAATTTTGTTGATTACATCGTGCAGGTTTGTGTGGAACACGTTTTAAAACCTCTTCCATGGCTGGCAAATTTAATTGTTCCTCGATAGTATGAGGTTTTCCAGGTTTTGCTATAAGTAGCGAGATGTTGTAAGATGTCTGCAAACCATCATCTCTTTGTGACGACGAAGCGAACATACTATCCACCCTGGCCCTCTTCAGAAGTTTTTCTTTATGTATTTCAAAGAATTTTAACTATTTACCTATTTTATCAGGGTGACACCTTCTTAGATGATCTACACACTGATCGATGATCTACACACCGTCGTCGCTTAAAACTTTGTTGCATAAAAGGCACATAGGCAATCGATTGTCTGACAATGATGGAATAAAGTCAAACTTCAAATAATGAAAACTGTACTGTCTACATTTCTTTTTAGATGCGGCCTTGTTTAGCATTTAGTTATCTGTGGACAAAAATCCAACTATTTAAATACGAAAAAACATAGGGATCAAAATTGGTTCCCAGTGTAAAACCTTATTTCAATTTTTAGATATTAAAATAAGGTTTTACACTGGCAACACGTTTGTATATATATAGAGAGGAGTCATGTACCACAGAATCTTGTTTTTAAAGATAGGGAAGTATATAATATCGATTACTAAAACTTTAAAAAAGAAAGCTATTAAAGAATATGCGTGTAATTGTGGTTGACTTGAATATTAAACTACTATTACCTCAAGTCAGGATCGGTGTCTGTACAATCGGCGGAACTACAAAAAGACAATTTTATAAAAACATAATTTTCTTACTTTAGTTCGGCACTCCCAATCAAGATGACCTTGATTCATAATGGCCCTATGTACAGTGTTTGCCTCTGACATTCGTTTTTATAACTGACGAATTAAACAAGTCTATGCAAGTGAATTGGTATAAGTCTGCGATATCCTGCGCAAAGGTCTGGTACAAATCTGGACAACGTTATATACTATAAGTACGTTAACTACATATACTTCTAGCAAGTGTGCAAGGTTTTTACAAGTTACAAGTGCTGCGACCACAAAGCGTATAGCTTAATTGCACAATTTTATGAAATATACTTAATTAATATGTAATTGGGTACAGTAAATACAACAATTTTTAAACAGTTTGATATATTAGAAAACAATGACTTAAATTTCAACAATAAAAGTATAAATATAATTTTATAATTAAAATGAAATAGGTTGATTGAGCTTAAGAGATTATTCTAGCAATTAACTTTAATTAAAATTCAATGCAATTAAGTTGCTGGCTTGACTCGTCGACGGAGAATGAACATCATTCCATCATCGATCTTGAATTTTCGCATGATTGAAGCATTGAGTCTTGAAGTTTCCCGAATCTAGCTCCATTTCTTCATTACGTTTCATGTTTTAAAAATATTTACTTCATAGGTAATTTATGTCTATTATAAGAAAGTATTATATTATGCGATAAGCCAAAACTTTGGTGACGACTTATTTAAATAGGACCGCTTTCGTGGACCTATTTATATCTTCTGCACCCCAACTTTTGTTTTCGCTGACATGGACCCCATGCAGGTTGGAGTCGACCCCTTGGGTTCGATATAGACCACTTTGGGAGTCTATGATCTAGAGAGTGTAGGTAAACATATTCTTAGTAAAATAAAAAAAAAGGATATAAACTGCTTGTTAATTTTCAAATTTTATTGCTGTAGTACATATGTTTTACAAGATATTTAAAAAATTGAACACGCACTTCGTCTTGTTCCAGGCTCTGTGTTTGTTGAGTTTCAAATATCAATAAAAAAGCCAATGAAATGATTTGAAAATATTAATATTGAAAATTAATCTATTTACATTCTAGACTTTTTAAAATTTTAGAGTTGTGTTTCCAGTGAAGCCGGTATTGTTTCATAACGAATAACATTCCCTAATTGTTGACAGCAAATAATAATAAATTTCTATTTCACATTATCTTTTAATTCTATATTTACTCTTTTATATAAATTATTCCAAAATAACAATTAGTTGATAGCAAATTATTCAAATTATTCGCTAATTGATAAAATTTGCTTCTGCAGAATATGTAAATAAAATCACGATTTAAGAATAACGATCCAACAACGTGAAAATTATTTAAATTTATGTAAAAAATCATCTTTTTGTTGTTATTTATCAACACAAATTGCTAGCTTTGATGATATCATCGCAGTTTTGGCGTTGGAAAAATATTGGTGTTGATTTATAATTCCTTCGGTCTGCTGTAAAATATATCAGGTTGGTAAATAAGTTCTTTCGCTTTATCTTTTGCCTATGGCGTTATGCGTTATATGGAAATAGACAAGTTTTTGGTACTTGAACTGCAAAACTTTGGTGGTTATAATCAAGGAACATTGTTTCAGCAGGACGGGGCGAGCAGGACAGCGACGTCATACACCTCCAACATGTCTTTACTATGAAATTTCCCCAAACAAATTGATCTCCAGGAGAGATGATTGCCCTCCACATAGTCCTCATTGAGCCCTATGCATTTATTCTTGTAGGGCTATCTAAAATCGACCGAATATTACCTCAATAAATCGGGTTCTTTGATGTAGTTAAAAGAAAATATCCGACACGAAATGGCAGCCATTTCAGAGATTATGTGCCGAGCCATCCTAAGGAATTTTGCCCTTTGTTTAAATAAGTATCGTAAGCGTGAATGTTTACATTTGGATGACATTAATTTAAAAAAGCGATTTCCTAAAATATTTATTTCACTAATTAATAAAAGTATTTATCATGGATGTCTCTCTTTTATTTATATCGCTATGTCAAAACCATACTTTCTTTTCAGACACCTTGCATAATATCCAAATTAAAAGTTATCAGAATACATTCAATTAAAATATTCCCTTTAATAGTTTTGAAATATATTTTGCTGTTGTTACATGTTTTATATTATAGTTGTTAAATCTAAAGTTAAATAGGTTACATTTAAAAATCGAGTTTTTAAGTCGAAAGGGGTCTGGATTCTATTGAAATACTGTAAAAGGGGAGCGGAATAATTGAAAGATTGGAAACCATGGCTCTACAACATTTCGAAAAAATTCTTTAAAACTTTAAAACTCGCGAACTACACAAATGGATTCGTTACTTATCTGCAACCCTGTATATTACTCTCTAGTTATTTTATTACTTTTATTTCACTTACAATTATTTTTTTTACTAAATTGGTTACAAATGTGTATATAAAAAGACCAATCAAAGTTTTATATTTTTTCATCATTTTGTACGAATAAAGTATTACCGAATTGCTAAAACAAGAGTTCTTTTTTTGTTATTCAGCTTCTAGCCCCGTCCTATATGGCCATTATTAACATTCTTCTGGCCAAATATAGCTACAAATAGCCGGTATAAAAAACGATTTTGCGTAAATCAGAGCACGCTGTCAGATTAAGCCTATATAGAGCTCTGTAAACTAATAGGCCATTATACGAAACGACCGTATATGTTACCATTAAAATACTTAATTTTTTACAGAATCTAAAGAATACCAAAAGAGTTGAATTTCTTTAAAAAAGGAGAAAAATGGAATTCTAAATATATATATACAGGGTGTCCGGAAATAATGTCGAAATATTTTGGGGGGTGACTAAAAATTAAAATATAAAAAAAAAGATTCTGTAAACATACCCCAAAAATTCCTTATTAAAGGGGGAACTTTGAAGATGGATTTTTCGCAATATTTTCGAAATGATTTAAGCTAAACTCGTGAAATTCGGTATGCTTCAAAAAGTTGGAATGGAAAAACGTATTTTGTGTTAATAATTGAATATTTTAGTCAAGGGCTTCATATACAGGGGCGTCTCCTTGGTAAATGCTGCCATATCTTTTTTGTTTGTAATATTTAAATCAAATTATTGAATCGCAAAGATTTTTAGTTAAAAACGGTCCTGTAATTTCATCTCGTTAGGATACACCGTTTTCCAGAAAACTGACATTTCTAAATCGATGCACGATTACATGGATATCGAAATGCAATTTAATAATTAAGTAGGCACGCTTGTACGAATACATTTATATAGTAGCCAACAATAACAAGACTAATTAATATTAAGGATTTATCATTTATTCACAACAGATGTTGTGTCAAGCACTGATCTACCACGTCGTACCCATCGTCCTGGATATAACCGATTTAAATACGTTCTTACATTAACAGAGAAATGAGGCGGAGCCCCATCGTGCATAAAAATCATGCCATATCTGAACTGATATGGTATATTTTCCATTAGGTCCAGCAAATGGTTTTCCAAGAAGTTCAAATAATGTTGTCCATTTAAACGGCTGGGAAGCACAAATAGTCCAGTCAAAAAATTCACTAGTATCCCTGCCCAATTATCGATACAAAACTTGTCCTGATGCCCCTATTCAAAAAATTCATATGGATTTTCTTCCGCCCACACAGAGTATTGTGAGAATTAAAAATTCCATTGCATGTGAACATAGCTTCATCTATAAAGAGAATGCTCTCTATAAAATTTTCACAATGCAATTGCTCCCTTAACCATTGGCAAGACTGGATTCTTTCTGGCAGGTTATCAGGCTTTAAGGCTTGAAGTTTCTGCAAATGATATGGATAAAGCCCTTGCTCTCTAACAATTTCCCACACAGAACTGTTACAGCAATTCGTTTGACACTTAGTCCTGGGTTTTCTGCTGGATTTTCTAAAACTCGTTCTTCATTTATTACAGTTCTAGTGATCCAGCTTTTTCCACAGCCATGTTTGGAAGGCATCAAAGATTTCTTTTCGCATAATCTTCTACAAATGTTTCTGTACCAGGAATTACTCTTTCGGGAAAAGCTTCTGCATAGAATCTTCTAGCTTCACACACGTTTCCATTTGCCTTCCTGTATATAAAATGCATATTCACCATTTCTTTGAAGGACTAATGGGCCATTTTGTAGTTTAAAAATTAAAAATCTAGACTATATTGCATAAATGGTCCAGTTTTACGAAACGTCAATGACAAAGATTAACAGTGACAGCAGATTTCGATATCCATGTAATTGTGCATCGATTTAGAAAAAGTCAGTTTTCTGGAAAACGTCTATCCTAACGAGATGAAATAAAAGCACTTTTTTACCTAAAAATCTTTGCGATTCATTAATTTGATTTAAAAAATAAAAAAATATTACAAAAAAAAGAAAATGGCAGCATTTACCATGGAGACGCCTCTGACTAAAATATTCAATTAATAACTCAAAACACGTTTTTCCATTCCAACTTATTGAAATATAGCAAGTTTCACGACTTCAGCATATAAACCGTTTCGAAAATATTGCGAAAAAACCATCTTCAGAGTTCCCAGTTTAAGGGGCTCTAGCCCCCTTAAGATGCAGTTTTTGGGGTAGGAACTTAGGAACTTTTTTTGTGTTTTAATTCCTAAAGTTGCCTCTCAAAATATTTCGATGTTATTTTCGGACACCGTCTATATATATATATATATATATATATATATATATATATATATATATATATATATATATATATATATATATATATATATATATTTCAATTTACCATAATTGTCAGTCAATTAAAAATTATTTACTGCCCATCATATCATTTATATACGAATTAATCAAATTAATTGATTAGTTAATTTTTGGCTAAAAGCTACACATAAAATGATATATAAAAAAAATTACATTTATGTTATAATCACGCATTACCTAGAAACTATCAGTTTATTAGGCTAAACCTGGTTATCAATCGAGATAGTAATAAATATATATCAAAATCAGCCTTAAAAATATTAAACTTATGAAAATTATTTGTCAAGCTGGCAAATATACAAAAAAAAGAACATTCACAACTAAATTCAAACTATAACCACGTTAATTCCTTCTAATCAGGATAGCGTGGTGTTACTGTTTACAGATAATTAACGATATGTTGTCAGGGGAACGTATTAAGCATTCTATTTTCAGTTCTTGCCAAAGTTTTAGGTAAATGTTGTGTGCACCATTACATCATAAGGATCTCATATTCATGCTTTTTTCAATTCTGTACTTTGGAAGCAAATGTCGAGACGAAATATTACTCTAAAAAGTGATGTTGTTTTATTGTAGTGTAATACACTACAATATAATGGATAATAGATTTACCTACGTCTCTTCGAGCATCAAACTGTGGCTCCTACAAAACTTCCTAAACAATTAACCGTAATCGCTCCCGATAATGCTTCGCCCCCAATTACTAAAAGTAACTGCAAATATTCTTTAAACAAGCTTACTTTGAAATCATAACATATCATAGAGCGGTAGTATTCAAGTACCAATTCTCGGATTCAAAATACCGGTGGTATTTTCAGTAACTATTGCTGGCGTATTTATAGCACATTAATATGCAATAAACAATTAAGATCTACAAGCGACTTAGATGAGCGAGACACGTAGCGAAAATGTGATTAAACGGAGTACCGAGAAAAATCATGGAAGTAACAGAAAAATAGGTAGACATGAAAAACGATAGCAGGATTAGAGATGAAGAACTACTGCACATCAAAAATTGGCAAAGCACTGCTGCAGATTGATCCAGTTTTAGGTCAAGGCCCATTGATAGGCACCATAGGATAAAGAAGATGATGATGATGCAGCAATAAACAATTCTCCCAATTATGTAATCTGACTTAGTTGTAAAATATCATAGAAATTCTCGCACATATACATTATACACCACTCGTTGCCAAAAGTGCTGTGTCAATGTTCCCCGAAGAAAACGAATTAACAAAATAACAAATTTGCGTTTTTTCAGTGCTTGAATAAATTGTCCATGAATCTGCTTCTCAATTACCTATGAAACATGACAACCAACGATGAGGTAGCAAATAAAAAAAAAATTAGTAATGTAACACCATTCTTAACGAAAAGCAGAGTTAAAATAAATAATAGAACAAAAAGATTTGAAGTTAGAGAGACAGATAGGCAAGGGATTCCCTTTGGCAGATCTTATTTAATGGTGTATTATACAGGATTATGAGATGCAAATAATAATAGAACTGGTCTTGTTTGTCACAAAATACATTAATGTCTGACTTTGTGATTGTAGCAAGAAGTAAATAAGAACTAAGAAACCGCACGAAGAAATTGGAGAAAAGTGTAAGAAAGAAAGGATTGTACATCAATCATGATAATATTAAATATAGAAAGGAACAGATAGGAATTTTGAAATTCTCCGAAAATATTGACGGGAAGGGGAATAGCGTATAAGCTTGACGAGGTAGAATCTTCAAGTATTTGAGGCTTGTGTTTATAAGCAAATTACACGGAGATTTTGAAATACAAGCTAGAATAATGACAGGGAGCGGATGTGTAGCAGTACTTAAGGTAGTCCCAGCGTCGTATAGGCTCGGCAATCAGATATTCACGCATACTAACAAATATTTTTGGTTATGATGATCTGGCAACATTGCTCTGAGCACATATCACTGCTAGAATACTCATGCAATCACGTTATTTATAAAAATTGTTAATGTTAATTTAAAAAATGCAAAATTGCGCCATAAAGGGTAATTTATAAAAGAAAAAAAAATATCTAAAAATTAAATTATGTTTGGGGAAGGGGAAGAGGAATAGCGTATAAGCTTGACGAGGTAGAATCTTCAAGTATTTGAGGCTTGTGTTTATAAGCAAATTACACGGAGATTTTGAAATACAAGCTAGAATAATGCAGGGAGCGGATGTGTAGCAGTACTTAAGGTAGTCCCAGCGTCGTATAGGCTCGGCAATCAGATATTCACGCATACTAACAAATATTTTTGGTTATGATGATCTGGCAACATTGCTCTGAGCACATATCACTGCTAGAATACTCATGCAATCAAGTTATTTATAAAAATTGTTAATGTTAATTTAAAAAATGCCAAATTGCGCCATAAAGGGTAATTTATAAAAGAAAAAAAAATATCTAAAAATTAAATTATGTTTCTACTGTGCAGAAAATAAAAGAAAAAAAAGCTAAATCAATGGAAAAAAAAATAAAGTGTCACTTCTAACCTCGGAAAGGAAGGCGTATCATAGAGTTATTAGAACTTGGAAAAAAATTAAAATGTTTTAAATGTAAACCAGTTTTATGCTTAGAAAATTTAGAAAAAGAAAAATTTTGGTCCTCAATTCCAAATTGTGGGTTAGATGCAAAAATTTTTAGTGTGTTACTAAGTTATGACAGGTAAAGTACATGAAGGAGATAATAAATCACCGCTTTCTGATGTAAATTCTAAAGCTGTTCTCGGTAAGTTTGTATTAATATAAATTTCTCTTTAGTCTAATCTTTTAATTAACTTAATCTCCCTTTACACTACTTAAGACATCTGTACGCACAGCGTTGTCAGATCACTGTTAACCATAAAAATAACGTGTTAAAATTGTAAAATTACTAATTTTTTAAATTGTTATATCTCCTAAACAAAACGGCAAAGTGCTACTTTTTCTTAAATCTATTTCAAAAACATTTTTCTTTACTCTCCTATTTTTTTTTTAAATTCTGTCGAGAGATTTTTTTAATACAACAGCAAATAGTTGGGTGCAAAGGAAGTTTGATATGCTTTAAATGGAGAGTGACCCTGAAAATTACAAAATTTGTTATTAAAAATCTCGCGTTCTAAACGATCAAAAAATCTTAAACTTCAGGATTTATTAGCAAACAAAACAAAAATATAGCTATTCTTGATCTGTGGCAAAAAAGGGGCAAAATCTATTGAAAAGGGGTTGCACGCTGGAACTACCTTAATGGAATATTAACCAATAAAAATATTTTAAGAAAGGCAAAAAACAAGAATATACACTATATACAACAGTTGTAAGACTAGTAGTTATATATGCTTGTGAAACATTGATATTAAATAGCACTGAGCAAATTCGGTTGGAAATACGGGAAAGACAAGCACTGAGGAAGCTATATGGAGGAAGGAAGATTAACGACCGGAAGAAGTAATAAGAAGTTGAAAGAACCGCACAAGAAAATAGGTTTAGTGGGCGTCGTAAAGCTCAAATATTGCGATGACAAGGAAAAAGGTAACCAAAACGAAAATACCCAAACAGGGTGTGATTAGCTCAATAAAAGAAAAATAAGAGAACGCCTGAAAATAAGGTGGAAGACAGAAGTCGAAAGATATATAGAGAAAATGATAGACAATCGATGGAGAGAGAAAGCTCTGAAATAACTCAGAATTGAAGAACTCTCATTGATCAGTGCTGATCAATCATTTTCTTTTAATGGCTGATGTGAATTAATGAAGAAAAAGGGCTAATTTCAAAGTCATCGAACACCTTTCTCATTTAAAAGTCAAATGTATCGATATTGTGTTAATTAATAAAATTCATTGCTCGATGTTTCTTTCGATGTTATTGACAATAATTTATGAATTCATTATCACAATAATTTTGATATTCTGTCCATATCCGAATTTTTTTTTATTTAGTTGCTAGAACTGATAACATATTTTTTTTATTCGTAACCTTTTTTACTATGCAGTTTAGAGATGGCGTTGTGCTTGGTTGTCTTGACTCCTTCATGTCTTAGAACATATCTCCAACAGTCCAATTGTTATTCAGCTATTATTGCTGTACCTGTCTTTACAACAATGTTGTTCGTTGCATTCATATTAGAGACAACTAGAATTCGCCTAACAAACTTTATTTTGTAGACCCTCGATGTACTCCTTTGCCCGTCAGTTCCTAGCTTTCCTGCTACTAGTGTTACCTACTATTCACTTCCTTTTTGTTGTATCCTGTTATTGATATCTGAATACATGCCCCCATTACTGTGTATCATGATACCGAGATACTTTATACATTTCGTATCTTTTATAATTTGTGTGACGTTTCCTTGTGTTCCAAAATATCTTCATCACCTCTCGTTTTGTTCCAATTGTTGTCTTTTAGGCGCACATATTATTAAATTGTCTGCATGTATTAATTATTTCAATGGTGATAACTTTTAGTTTTACTACATCTTTATTCCGGACAGCTTTAAAAAACTCATTAATAATAGTTATAAAAAGGGAAGGGTCTGTTGTCCTGTTTCTGCAATGAAAATCTTTCAGTTTAACCTAATAGAATGCTTTCCGAATGCCTGTTACGTATGAATATAAATTTTCCTTTTCCCTTATAGTCTTCTCACATAGTTATGTCAGTAGAAAGATCAATTCCTGTGTGGACCGTTAACTATTCAATTATGCGTCTTTTCATGAGTTGCTACTCTGCTCATAGCTATGCTATCCACTGCTAGCCTCTTCAAGCTTCCTCGATCTGTTCGTATCTTGGGCAGGTCGAACCCATCCTTTTCCCACTAATTGTTCTATGTCGTCTGTTTATCTTTTCTGCTAAGGTCACCCTCTGTTTCGTGTAATTAGTTTTGATCAAAATGTTATAATTTTTGTATCCCAACGATCCGGCAGCTAACGAGCTACATGTTCAGTCCATCGCCACTTTGTTCTTAAAACGTTTTCGCTTATATCCGTTACATTTGTGTTTTATCAAATTTGTTCACCAATTCTTCTATTGGAACCTTCTGTGTGAAACACTAAACTCGAAGAAATTTACCACTAAACACTAGATCACTTTTTGAAACTTCGCGACAGACGTTTCACTAACCATGTTAGCATGATCACGAGATGATTTAATCTGAATTTAATCTAAGGATGAGATTAAATCATCTCCTGATGATGCTAACATGATTAGCGAAACGTGCGTCGAGAAGCTTCAAAAGGTGATTTGGTGTTTACTGGTAAATCTCTTCGAGTTTAAAATTTGTTGATGTGGAATTTTTTCGCCGATTCTAACGCCAATTATGGCCCTTTCCATGGCTCACTGTATATATCTGAGTCTTATCATACTTTTCTTTGTCAATTATAAGTTCCATCAATGTTAAAACCTTTCTTCTTCCACTGTAGATTTTTAATCTTTCAAGACAAGAGTGGACAGCTTCGGTGATATAGTATCTTCTTGGCTCAACTCTCTCTTGAGTTGGATTTGATCAGTTAATAAGTCGTCATTAACGTTTACGCGTATGAAAGAAGTGTTATAGATATATTCCAAAAGTGTAGAGTAGCTTGTGCTGATTCGAGTGTTGCCCATTGACTTCAGAATTACCGAGGTTTCAATATTATAAAATGCTTTATTAAAGTCGATGAAGGCGTTGAATGCTACTCTTTCAGAGTAGGCACAATTATTTCTCTTAGTTTTATTTCTAGTATATATTTCATATATTTTTCCTGTAATATGCAGTAAATAAGTCTATCTGTAATCTGTACGCTTACTGATATGTTTTAAAATTTCTGACTTTATTTCATCTATCCCAGCTGATTCTAATTCTTAATTATCTATATTGTCTTCCTTCTTAACATCTTCAGTATTTTCTTCATCATTTATTTCAATTTTCACATATCTTTGTATTTTATTAATTGCATTCACTTTTGTTTCCATTGCCCCATGTTGAATTTCACGAAATTGCCCCATCCATCTTTATTAAATGTTTTCTTTATCTTATAATAGCAATCCGTTGTTATCGTTTATCCATTGAACTTTCACATACTTACCTGGAGCTAAGTTTTTTAACATATTGAACAACTTCCTTCCCATCTTCGCCTTTTTCTTCATGTCCAAAAATCTATTTATAATAATATCTACAAAATAATGATTACTACCGATTTCATATTGCCATTTTGCTCTAACATTCTTTAAATATTAATAAAAACACTAAATAATCACCCCTTATATTTCAATCAACATTGATTAAACGTTTAATTTAAATGATATAGGACATCGATCTTCTAATTATCCCGTATCTTAGCAAGATCATATTTCCGAATATATCCTTGTTTTGATAAAACTTCCACTTTGAACTCAAGAAATTTACTACTAAACATCAAATCACTTTGATATTTCGACGCCCATTTCGCTAACCATGCTAACATTATCGGAAGATGATTCAACCTGTTAAATTGAAATAGAATCTATTTCAATATTAATTCCAATAGAATAACACAAGTCAACACATTTAAACCTTTTTGAGGTAACATTGATGTATTTTGTATGAATGATGTATATGGTATGAAGTATTTTGTAGTCCTAAATCCGAAAATGAAAAGCGAATTACCATAACACGTACAGTTTTTTTGTTAAAGGGGGTCAGTGGTGTGGAAAAAAGAAGACGACATATTTTTACAATCTAATATTTATTTAATGTAAACATGTAAAACGTGTTAAATCTATGCAAAGACATTTGCATACAAAAATGTACACTTTTTCCTCTTGTGTTCTATAGCATCATCGCGTTTTAAAAAATAAGTAGTAGTCGCCCAACATAGATGGATTCCAGAGTCCCTATTATCTTGCTTCTATCGTCCTGATGTCCTGATGAAACCTCTATCCTTGTTCGTCGCTTACTGCATCCGAATTTTCCGGAAAAAAATCAAGCTGCCAATTCCTTTTCATTTAATTTTTCTTGGAAACGGAAATCAGCTAAAAGCTTCGTTATTTGAGGTTCAATAAATAGGCCTTCTTTTAGTTTTGCATCACTTAATTGAGGAAATATTTCTTTTAGGCACCTGAAATCATTACCTTATTTGTCCATGGCTTTGACAAAGTTTTTCTTCAGCCCAAGTTTAATATGGAGAGACGCTAGACGCACCTGTTTTGGGTTAACAAGGGGGTCATATTTTATGTTTGAAATACCATGTTCAAAAGAAGTTCTATGATGCCAATCTTTCTTATTATAATATTCTTTTGTTGCCCTACTGTCCCATAGACACAAAAACAGCAATACCGTGTAAAACCCCCTCGATGTCCTAGCAATATTCCTGTCACTTTTAAATCGTCACTAATATCCCTCTGATACTGTTAATCTAAGGCTAAAGGAATAGATGGGTTTTTCTTTCCATTATGAAGCAAAACTGGTTTTAGTCTGTATTTCGACGAATCTATGAAAATACGCCATTCGAAAGATATAAGTTGCATGTTAAGCTCCTTCATTCAATTGTCAATATCACAACAGACCCATAGCTATCCTTCCATTTTATAAAAACTTGAAAATGTTACATTCCGTTTTCGGTAATGTAAAACACTTGCATTTTTATCTAACAGGTTCCACTGTCCAAGTTCCAAATCTGGAACTAAGAAGGTCCGATTTTTGTTTTGACAATCCCAGGTCACTTACCAAATCATTTAATTCCTTCTTAGTAGTTATTAAGTGAGGTCGTCACTAGTAGTGGTGTTCTCAGGAAGTTGTGGATCAGATCCTGATGAAGAATTAGAATCACCGGGAAACATGTTGTCCAGGTTTAAAAGCCCAATCGGTACCGGTAGTTCATGGCTAAGAGGAACTGGCCTAAGTGCAGAAGGCAAATTTGGATATTGAATTTTGTTATTTTGCTTTTTTGAAATCGTTTCTGTAGATACAAAAATACCAATCATTTACATATGAACAGTAAACGGCATGGAATTTTTCTTGCGATGCATCCACTGCACTAAATTTACGTGACAACTCACATATCAAACATGGGGAGGAACTTTTATCTTGATTTCCAATTTGCCATAAAATATAAAATATAGGCTTTTTTCACTTCCTCGAGTATAGATATATCTTGTGACTTTAAAATAAATCATCCGCATATATAACAAAACTTATCTGATACATTTTATATAAAATCAACTTAAACAATTGACTGTACTGTAAACGAGACAGAAACAAACTAAACTCAGAAAACAATAAAACCACCCTTAAAGATTCGTAGAATACTGTGGAAATACCCACTCTACGGTTTTGTAGTAATTCCTACATTGTCTAGTCCACAGTCAGGTACAAATAATTTCAATAATTTTTTATATAAAGGAGAAAATGGGACGTGCTATGCCATTTCTGTGAAAAGGTGTTTTAATAACTACCTAAATGAAAAGCAAAAAGAGCTTTCTCATCAATGTTATAAAAATCATGTCGATCTGTGCAATTGTTCAGCTTTGAAAGTGAAATTAAATTTATTATTTGAATTCGATCTTGTTGGTATCTTATGGAATAATTTGTAGGTACAATTTGCTGAACATTATCTTTACGAATTATTTTCGGGTTATTATTGGATATTTTATTTATATTGAATTTGTTATATTTATAAAATAAGCTTAGAAGCAATTAAATAATCGATTTTTTTGTAGCAAGACCTCTAACCCATCCAGTGCGGTCATTATTAACATTCTTCGGGCCAAATATAGATACAAACGGCCGGAATAAAAAACGGTTTTGTATAAATCAGTGCTGGCTGTCAGATTAAGCGTTTTTCGGGGCCCATAAACTAATGAGCTATTACTTGGGACGAGAAAGGCATCTGTTCCCGATGAAAAACAGTATTTTCCCGAACGAAGAAACGTCGGTGCGGCCGCTAAAAAGCTGAGCCAGCGGTAGCTGGTACATATTTATTGCCTCGGGCGGGTCGTGGTGTTAATGACTATTCGTCATTGGTTGGCTGCATCGGAATCCCCAGAAAATTCTTGACTTTAGCTTTAGTTGCCAAAAGCGTTTAAAATATTTGTTTCAGTGATCGTTAATTCGACAATAATGTAATCGTTTTAAATACTTAACGTCCTCATACATCATTCAAACTTATTTTCACTTTTGGTTTAAAGGTGGCAGACAATGTTTCAGTTAATAGAAATGTTGAACTTCGAAAACAGCACATTCTCAGACAAAATCAGACTGCATCTAATATGTCATGGGCATATTAATGTGTAGTTTGATAGATTCATCACTCTCTCTAACGAGAGTGAATATTTATATGGAGTGATTTGAATTTAACACTGTCCAAATCGCTAAGAACAAATTTTAAATTTGTTTTAGATATATGGATGTTACGTTCATTATATGGTTTTGAAATTATGTTAGTTGGAGTTTAAGATGTATTAGTTGGACAATTTTCTTCAACATTCTTCTACAAAATGTATTACAATGCTTTATTTAGAAAGGGCGTCAGAAAAAATTTGACGAATTTTAAGAAATTTTACATCAAAATTTATACCTGAAAATAAAAGCTATATCTGAAAATCAAACGTCTAAACTCAAATCAGAAATGTTAATGGTTACGGAACCAAAACAAAACGAAACAAAACAGTAATCGAAAAGATGCTTTGTTTGTTGAAAATTTGAAAAGAAGTGCACCGATAATAGAGGCACACACAATATCATCAGCGCAGGTATAATGCTTTCTATTGCTTTTCAAACAAGTGGTAGTAATAATATATATATTTTTTTAATTGACCAGATTATATCATTTATATTCCTGAGCAATCTCATTGTATACATTATAATTATCATTAACATTTTGCCATTGTCTATCATGTTTCAAACATAATTTTTCAACTTGCGCTCTCCTGAGCTATCCTCCCCTATTCGGGTCCAATATAATTCATGATGTCATCAGTCTATTGTGTTTTTGACCTTCTTCGTGGACGTTTATGATCAAGTGATATCTATCCCAGGATTGATTTGGAACATCTATCATCACATTGCCTCGCTATATGGCCTGTCCACCTCCATTTCATTTTTTTAGTCTTCCAATGATGTCACATACGTTCTACCTCCTGTGCGGTATCCCCCTTTATTGAAATCTTCTGTCGAAGATATATGTAGTGGTCCACAACCTCCAAATATTTTCCTGAAATAGAAATTGTTCTGCCCTCAGCAACCTTCTAACGCGCCTGTTCAACATCCATTTAATGTAAAAAACTCCCTTATCAAAGACAACAATATCCACAGAAGAATAAATGCCAGGACAAATGAAAGGACAGTTTACTGTCGAAATGCTAAAAGCAATATAGAATATATATAGAATAGCAAGTGTAGTTAAAAGCAAGTTATTTTTCCGAACGAAGAAAAGTCGATGCGGCCGCTAAAATGCAGTGTCAGTGGTAGCTGGTACATATATTTATTGCCTCGGGTGGGATTACTCTCAGTTCGTGAATAGCAAGTGTAGTTAAAAAATTTCAATAAAGGTTAATCAAAGTAATCAATCCCGGATATCATATCGACAATTTAAGATGGATTCTGTAGTTCTGGGCGAGTAGTTGAAGGCATTTAACAACCAGTAGTTCCAAAATCTCGCTTATACGATATCTTTACATTGTTAGCAAATATATAAGTCGCTATCCGGAAATACCACAAGAATTAGCCGGTATTCAAATTCACCGGCCTGTTCACACTTATTCAGAGTAAATTCAATAATCTTGCTAAGCAATTTCAATTGTTAGATACCGATTACTGGCTGACGTTATTCAGGACATTTCACATTTAATTTCTTTAATTTTTGAAGACAAAATTTACTTTAATCTGATTCTAATCGTTAAGCTGGCAACAAAAACCTCTGTTTTGTATAATTCGACTAAATATATACGGAGCTAAATCAAAAATATATGGCTTTGATCAGCAGAAAGTATTCTTCTGCAGAAGTATAACATCAAACTGAATACTGGCGAAGAAATGAAGGAAAAAGAATAAGTACTAGGAACTTCCATTACAGTTGGCAAACAATCCAGACATTGCATCATTCGAACTAAAGTATGCCGTAAATGTTTTCTTTTTTAATATTAAAACTTGATAACAGTGTCAGATCGAGCAACTTACAGATAGTTGGCTTGAAAACTGAGTTCAAATTAAAACAAAATGATGGATTATGGATTACGACAATATTTTACACTAATTAAAATGCTTAAAAAATTGATGTATTACTTCAAAGTTAAATAAAATGAAAAGGAAAATTTAAATTAATAATTTTGTTATTTTTAAATGATTGTCAGGCCTCTTTCAAACGGCTTAAAACGAACATCAGCCGTTCACGAATAGTGGAAAATTTACTTTGATCATTTCCCATCACGACTAACCAAGAACCTTTATGATTTTCGTTCGGCTCATCGACACTTAATTGCCCACATGCCACAATATCCGTCGTCGATTATAAGAGGCTCATTATAAAGCACGTCGCTAATTATGTACATAGGCAGCGTCTGCGGCCAATTTGAAGATCGCTAAAATATAACGAGATAATATTTAGTTTAAATTGGCGTAGAATTTATCAAACATTTTGCAAAAATAAGATTATAAATGATTGTTTTTTTCGATAAGTTCATATGAATATTAGGTTATTTATATTTTATAACTATAGTTGTTATAATAAATATTATGTTGTTTACAGATAAATATTAGGTGTACTCATAAGTAATGTCGTTTTTTTTAAATTTTAAAACATAGCCATCTACTGACAATAATTTAATTTAACCCTTAAATGGGCTATTTCTTATTATAATAAAAATTCTTTGCAACTTGAAAATTGTTTTGGAAAATAGTTAGTCTAGTACAGAAACATCAAAATGGGGCATTTTTTCATCTATATAACAAAAAATCACCATGTATCCTATAGGATACATTGCCTGTTCAGCGATTCGTGTGATAAATAGTAAAACAATTTCTTGGATTATTTCCTGTTACAATACACAGTCTCAGATTACATTTACTTTAGAAAACAGTTGTTTGGCCGTTGGTCCAGAGTTTATAGATGTTACGAAAGATTCCTTCTTCCATAAAATTGGGAAAGTGGCCTATCAGGTCAAAACATCAGAAGTTGGTCGTGCAGCGATTAGAAGCCTTATTTTTTTCGGGACTGATCATCTAGTAAATTAGTCCTTATCTTTTTTATTTGGTTACCTTTTATTAGAGTTATCGCTAGGTTTGTACGGAACGCCTTTAGAATAATATGTTTTGGGCAACCAGAAGAATCCATACGTCACCTATAAACAAGCCAAGAATTATTGATTGCCATATCAAGCAGCTGCGTGAATATCCTCAAGTACCATCTTTGTGATTTAAAAGGTAACCTATAAAGAGCAATAAGCATGTCTGCTAAATCAATTCCTCCCATATGATTGTTGAATTGCCTAATGATTTAAGGACATTCTCCATCCACCTTTTTCTTTTGTTCTTTTACGAACCTTTTTAAAAGACATGTAGGATTATGGGCTTTCACGCCCTTTGTTAATGGAGCCTTATCCCTTTCTAAAATACACTCTTTCAAACGATTGCTGCGTATAGTGCCCAAACTGGATATGTTACATTCATGTTTCAAAAAGGCAACGAAATCCAAAGAAGTGAATAAATTATCAAAATATACCGTACTTTCTTAGGAATTCAATATATTTTCGCATAGCGCTAAAACTACTTTACCTCCTAAGCCAAAAGAACTTTCCAATTGTGTAAAATTTATGTTGTCGAAGGTTTTAGTTCCAGTGTAAACCAGAAAATCATAGACTATTCCAGAAATTCTGGCCGTGACAAGCATTTGAAATCCCCATTTTTTAGGTTTTTGGGCATGCATTGCCGAAGACTTCCAGCTTTAGTACCCTTGTATGTTTAGTTGTTTGTTTGTTGTTTGTTTAGTACCATCATTTCATCTATAGAAAACAAAAAAATCTAAATCAATGTCTAAATTTTTTCGGGACTGGACGAACTTTATAATAACGATCTTCATTTGTGCCGGCATTTATATCCTAAAAATGAATTAGCTTACGAAGTTTTTTAAATATTTTTACTGGCATTAGATCAGCTATCAAAGGGTATCTGGTTTCTATATTAGTATTTTAATACCATTAAAACTTTTTATTTCAGTCACGGTAGTATTGAGTGAAGAACTAGTTGTTAGCGTAGAATACAGATTTATTTGTTCGGCTATATTTTCAAACAGAGATTGATCAAAGTACTTTTAAAAGTACTCAAAAAAGCAGCATACAGCAATTGGTGGTTGAAACTCAATAAAAACAGGGTTGTGATTGTGGCCAAAGTCAGTTTTGGTCCAAGTGTAAAGATAGAGGTCCTTCTTTTTTGGAACTAAGTTAGCTAGCGGTATTTCGTCTTCCGATTCCCAGTTGTCATCAATTTTGTCAGTCAGCTATCTTGTGGCCTCCAGGAATAATGTCAAGTTGCGATTTCATCGTCTGATTTCCAGTTTATGTCAGCTTCTGGCAGTCGAGCTTCCGCACCTTCAAGAGATTCGTCATAACCAAACTCCTCATCTTCTTTAGATGAAAATGATCCAACATCCGATACATTTGGGTCACCATCAAACTGGAATATAATATATATGCTTTCCATAAAATTTTCGAAAGCTAATTGTAGAAAACTGAAAAGAAGAAACAAACAAAAATTAAAAATGTATATTTGAATTTTTTTCCCAAAAATATACATTCAAATATAATAAAAATGTATAAAAAACAATCACATCTAAAATATTGAGTGGTTACTATGGTTCACAATCAGGCAATGTAAACTGAAAGATACAAACAAAACCAGAGCCGATTTAGTCATGAGAAATATTTAATTGTTTAGTTCGTGTACAATATTGCAGCTTTAGCAGCAGCTTTAGTCTTTAGTTTATTGTAAACTACTAAAAATAAAGAATACTACACAAAAAAAAACTATCAAATAGAGTTTAGACTACGAAATAAAACGATGTTCAAATGTTTGAAACGCCACCTATCATCGCATCGTGCCTTATAGTGAGTCCTTATGGAGTGATCGTACTATAACTCTTAACACAAACAAGAGACTGTTACATTCACATGTATTCAGGATCTTTCTTTATGGCTGTGCATCTTGGAGTAATTAGTAAAGGCTGACGAAGAATGTCGAAGACGAACAGCAAAAGGATGGATCGATCAAACTCGCGACATCATCGGATTGGCGTTGGTCATCCTATGCGAATGGCGGAAGTTGGAGGTGAATGGCGGAAATTGACATCCATATGCACAAAGTCTTTAGGTTACGATGCTTAGACATGAGTTAAAGGACTGGAGAGAGATTCACTATGAGGTGGTGAATGCTAATGTATCCACAAGTGCTAAATATTATTGGGCTTAGTTTGATAAATTAAAGATGGCTCTGAGTCAGAAACGTTCAAAACTAATTAATCGAAAAGATATCTGCAATATGACAATGAAAGTTCTCATAGTGCCAGAATAACCCAAGAAATAACCAAAGAATTAGGCTGAGAAGTGCTTCCCCACTAACAATATTCTCCTGATGCTGCACCGTCAGTTAACTATCTTTTCAGATCTATGGAACATTTTTTGTGCGAAAAAGGACTGTTTTTCTTCTTCCAAATTTGCTATTCTTCCAAACAAAGTATGAAGCAACTTCATGATATAAAAGTGTTGGTATGGCTCAGGGAAAATCATCAGTGTTGTATGGGGTCGACTGCTGTCTATGTTGTCTAAGCTATTTGAGCAAAAGTCACGCGTTGGCCATTGTCAAGATGAACAACGAGATTAAAAACACATTGAAACTTTTCAGACTGTATTCGGTTTTACTAAGCTACAACCAAAAAGTATTAGAAATAAAACCTAATATGAGGGTTGCTGTTTATGTATCCGAAATAATAAATAAAAACAATTATTTATCATTGAAAATAGTTCCATTGTTTTTCGATGATCGATACACTTTCGCATACGTTTAAATCAATTTTTATAGCACTTTTTCTATTCCGATTGAGGTATCTCAAAAACATGCATTTTGAACGCATCAACAGCTTCTTCTGGCATCGAAAATCATTAACCATGTGGATTAATCTTCACGAACGGGAACAAAAAGAAATCATTGGGTACCAAATCAGAACTGTACGACGAATAACCCATCAGTTCGATGTTTTGACTGGTAAAATATTGAGTTCTTCAGTCCGAGGTGTGAGAGCTCGCGTTGTCATGGTTAAGAATGAGCCTACGTCGCTAGTTGTTTTTTCTTATTTATTCAAAGACTTCTGGCAAACAAATGGTTGTGTACCATTTAGAATTAACCATTCTATGATTCTCTAGAGGCACTGTAGCCTTGTTATGAAAGATCCATACAGTCGATTGTCCTTTAGATTCGGGCTCATACGCATAGATTCAAGATTTATGATCTGTGTAAATGTTATATACAGCTTTTGACGCACTACGATTGTATTTTTTGAGCATTTCAATTGTCAAATTATGCGGAACCCAACTAAATGCAGCTAAATGTTATGTAAAATCTTGTATATGCATACTAATGCCCAGGGATGCCTCAATCTCACGCTATGTCTCATGGCGATCTTGTTTTATCACTATCACTAAACAACACAAATAGCGTCCCTATGACAAAATGTTGTGAGTACGTATACAGTCAACAATGTCAAACTTTGCGATGTATATGTCAGATAGCGCCTTGTATCGCCATTGTTGCCAATTCCGGATACATAAATAGCAACCCTCGTAGCTAGATCTTATTTGTAATCTCAGCCATACACAGAATATTTAGGCCTATAGCTTTCGAAGGCTTTCCTTAAGGGGTAACCTATTCAGGTATTTTAACAACGCACGACGTCGCTTAACTTTACGATCATGAACTGGTGTTCACTACGGCTCAGTTGTAAAGTTTTTTATTCTTGACGTTTTGCTAAAATCTCATTTGGCATCTGTTTGACCCTGTCTATCAAGTGAGCAAACTACCATGTTTTTATTTCATCTGAAATATCGCTTTATTTCAATAAAGCGATATTCATCCATTTTCCTCATTTATCCATCCAACAAAATTTTCTTTTAATAACATTTTAAACATGGAATTCCCGAATGGAAAGAATGTCCAAATCCTTGTGATTTCCTTGAAATTTTCCAAATGTTTTAAGGTGTCGCCAAATTCATATCTTTAGATAATAATTAGAGTAGTGCCTTGTGCCTCTGATACAGAAAAGACTTACGTAAAGTTTTATCTTTCGGCAATTCTGGATATTCTGTTGTTATATTGTAGCTAATATTGAAAGATTGCTACTGAGCTGCTACAAACTTCACATAATACAAACGGTTCTTCTTTCCATGCAGGGTCCACCTTATTGCACGATTGCTAAGAAAAGTAAGTTATTTCCGCTTCCAATTCATTAATCAAAATCTGGTGAATGGTTGTGTGAGTCAAATTCTACTCTTCCCTAATAATTCTAATCGTCAATCGACGATCAGAGCACACAAAATCCCGCATTATGTGGACATTTCCATCACTTTTTGCAGATGAAGGCCGCTGAAAGGTTCAAATTCAATCGAGCCTTGACGTTCTACGAATACCTTAAACTCCTTGAAAACCTGGATCCTTGATAAAACACTGTTTTCATAAGTCCGTTTAAGTTTTACAAAGGAGCCGAAGCCTGAAATAAAACTTGATAGCGCAGCGTTGCTGGAAATTGTTGTCTGTCAGAATGCTGTAGAGAAAACCGGTAACGAAAAAGTTGATATGGACCACCAAGTAAGGATTTATGTAGTATAAGTTCAAACTCGTACCAAAGACACAACAGATGTTGGCTTGTCTTCATTCCAAAGGGGGGATCCAACAGTGTTGTCAGATTGAACGCTACGCCCCCCAGTTTCGTAACTTTATTTCAAACCTCGTACGTCAATAGATTAAGAAACTTCAAAGTTTGGCAACCAAAACTAACGGAATATAGACATTTTTTTTAGACATATATTTTGGTCTATGTTTTTTCTTATTTCTATTTTTAGATTAAATGACTAGACATCGTATTATATTTTCGTTTATTCTTTTACCTGTATCAGTTCTCTATAGCTTTGTACTTTGCTTTGTCGGTAATCTTCTTTTTTGATATTGTATCAATTGACTCTACAACGACTTCAAAATCAAAATTAGCATTTTTATTGTCTGGACAAATCTTTCCAAAATAAACCATCACAACGACAAACGAATTGTATATGCCCAAAAAAAAGAAATGAAATCGAAAAATCAAAAAGAGAAATAAATAAATATAAAAAAATGACCATCGACCCGCACAAGCTACAAGTGGCGTTTGAATTTGAAGTTATTAGTTGGATCATTACTGCGACTAGCAGTTTTAGCGGCCGTTTTATAAACTATACATTTGGTAACTGCAAACGTATGGTGCTCGTTTGCAGTTTGGAAAAAATAACGGGTTTCCAATAAAAAAAATCTTTACTGTAGTTAAAAAACTAATATTTTTACCCATGCAGCTCATATTATACTATATAATCTGCCTAGGTCTATCATACATAGAACGCACTAAATGATTAATATTACATTAAATCATTTCAATCATAATTAATCAATCCTTTCAGTAAGTTTTTCCTATTATAGACATCGTATTATATTTTCGTTTATTCTTTTACCTCTATCAGTTCTCTATAGCTTTGTACTTTGCTTTGTCGGTAACCTTCTTTTTTGATGTTGTATCAATTGACTCTACAACGAATTCAAAATCAAAATTAGCATTTTTATTGTCTGGACAAATCTTTCCAAAATAAACCATCACAACGACAAACGAATTGTATATGCCCAAAAAAAAGAAATAAAATCGAAAAATCAAAAAGGGAAATAAATAAATATAAAAAAATGACTATCGACCGGCACCCCGAAATTGTCTGCCAATATGCTGTCATCAAACTATACCGAATATATTTCGATACTGGGCCCCCGAGAGCCTATACATAAATCTAGTTGCCTTGTCATGGATCACCGAAACAAAAGCGTATCCTGTCAGGGTTTGCTCCGCTCAAATCTTCGCATCGAATTTAGATCCGTCAAGCTTTGCATGTCGCCGTTCCATTGTTTTTGATTTTGATGGATTTCCCGTTGATAAGCCGTAATTGGTTGAATTTATATCAGGGGAGGCCTCGTTATCTGGAACGAGATTCCTGGAAAAACAGTTGCCTTATTAGAGGTTGGCGTTTTGTGTTTTGCTTTTAGTTGTGGAGGAGGAGGAAGAGGGATTTAAAGCGGTCGTTTTTCGTGACAATCTTGATTTTGTCACGCTGTAGTTGGAGTATATAACAATAGAGGGTTATTTTACATTTATAACAATGAATTGAAACACAGAAAGGAGTATTTTTGGTTCAATCCTGATGGAATGTAAAATCTTGATATTCAGTAGTGGCGCAGTGGGTACAATTTTATATATGTCAATTTTATTAGAAGTCTCTATACTATAATATGAATAAGTGTATTGCCGTGAAGTACTCCCCTACTTTGAAGTACACACAATAAATATGGATGAATAATCATAATCAATTAAAAAAAAATCCGATGCCGTTTAACCCTGTCTAATTGACGATAACCCTGACTTTTCCCATTCATTTAACATGGGATTTTTGCACTTTTTTAGATATTCATTATCTTTTCGCTTATTATATTAATTATTTTATTAAATATTCTTGATTCTGCTTCTATTGGGGATGGACAAAATTTTTATATTGGAGTAAAAATTTATTTTTAAGAACTTTTGCAGTTAACTAACAGATAGTGTTAAGGTATAATATGTAAATTAAGATTAAAAAAAATTCATATTTAAAATCTATTATTAATTACTATTGATAGCGCAAAATGAAATATATAACATTTAAATGAATAAAAAGCATAGGATAGTTAGTAAATTTGAAAATGTTATATAATCATTGAGAAAACGGTATAATTAAATTTTAGTTCGGAAACTTATAAAATTAATTTTTGACTGCAATATATATTTTTTAAAGGACCACAACAGAAGCAGAATTAAGAATATTTAGTAAGATAATCAATCTAATAAGCGAGGAAAAAAATAATATCTAAAAAGTGCAAAAATTAATGGTATAAGTATCGCCATTTAGGCAGGGTTAAACGGTCTCGGTTTTTTAAAATGTTTTTAGGCTGTAAAGAAATGATTTAGAGGATACCCAAGTGAAAAAAGTCAATTTGGGAAATAACGAACACCCTAATATGTAATATAATCCGTTTCTAAATTTTGGTGGAATATGAATGATTCAATCGTAATTTTATTTCAGCGACTCTCTAATTAGATTCAAAGATATCCTTTTAAATGTACAATCATTTCATTATTCTTCCTTGTTCGAGATATTTTTTCAATAACCATTTGCATCGAATATGCAATGACATATTTACATAGATGCAAATGGTTAGTTAAACAAATATCGAACAAGGAAGAATAAGTTAAAATAGTAAATTCTAAACAAAAGTCGAGATAGAGGTTCACTTGTCTTGAATTGGAAGCTACTTGGCGACTGGATTTACATCTTAATGTGGTATCTGATCCAGGATTATCACTTTAAAAATCACACATCGGTCAATAAGTCTTCGGCCTGACAAATAAAATACACTTTTTTGCAAATTTTGACTTTATTCAATGCTTTTCTAACATTTCTATATTTTTTTATAGCACGATTTATTACCACGGCAATTACCTCTTCATTGGAGAGAAATTTCTTTCCAACGAACATTTGTTTAAGGTTTCAGAATAGGAAGGGGGCCAGATCTGGCGAATACGGTGGATGAAGAAGCAATTCGAAGTGCAATTAATGCAATTTAGCCATCGTTGCTAACGATTTGTGACACGGTGTATGTTTTAGTGAAACTGAACTTTTTTTGTTCATTTGGAATCTTTTTTGCGATCTCGCCCTTCAAACGCGCCAATAACGCTATGTAATATTCATTATTGACGGTTTTACCTTTCTCAAGATAATTGATGAAGGATATCCCATGCGCATTCTAAAATACAGAGACCATAAGCCTGCCTACCGATGGTTGTGTTTTTGGTCGTTTACTGTCCTCTGTTTACTGTTCACTGACGATTTGATTTGTTTCATCCATTGTTACATATCGCATGAAAAAATACTTTTTATTTTGCTTAAACACCTCCAAACATTGCTCAGAATCATCAATACGTTGTTGTTTTTGATCCGCTGTTAGCAAACGCGGTACTCATTTCTGTAGCAATTTACACATTTCCAAATGTTTTGGAAAAATGGTCTAAACACGTCCTTTCGATATCTTCATGATATAAGCTATCTCCTGTAGCTTTACTTTACGATTTTGAAAAATAATTTTGCGAATTTTTTTGATGTTGTTTAATCTAACCACCTCATTTAGACGTGCAGAGAGTGCGGCAGTGCTTGTACGATCACGTTCGAATTCAGCATACTAATCAATTATTATTGTTGATTGTTTATTTTCAACCAATTATGGTTGATTTTCTGGAGCATAGTCCGGGTAATGTTTACCAAGCTATTGTTTTGTTTCAACAGTATTTTTCTTCATCAAAAAACAATGCTTAACCAACACACGAATTATTTTTTCCATTGCTTTTAACATTACTAAAGTAACGTCACTTAAAGTACAACTCAGAAACTGGTAGACAAATTGTCATGAAATGTTTACATATGACGTTTGAAGATTGGCACAATCGGCCACTGGTAAAGATTTTTCGTAAGTGACGCCATATATATATCAGAGCGGGAACTTATTGACCGATGTGTGATATACAAGTGTTAATAAAAAGTGTAATACTCGTAGCCTTTATTCTACTTTTTCTACTCTCTTTCACTAAATGGGTTCGATATTTACAATCATTGCAGCTACTGCAGAAAATCCTGCTTCGCGTAAATATGATATTTCGAATGGTTACAGTACTCGCATTGCTTTGCTTGGAGTGTTATTTTCTTTCTTTCGAAATCACTTATTAGTAAGTAATTACGCCAATTAAAACAATTAAAAAAACAATTGCATGTCGCCGAAATACTTTTGTTGATACTTCAGCTACAAATGGCGTTTGAATTTGGAATTATTGGTTGGATCATTACTGCGATTAGCAGTTTTAGCGGCCGTTTTATAAATTATACATTTGCTAACTGCAAACGTATGGTGCTCGTTTGCAGTTTGGAAAAATTAATGGGTTTGCAATAAAAAAAAAATTACTGCAGTTACAAACTAATATTTTTAACCATGCAGCTCATATTATACTATATAATCTACCTAGGTCTGTCATACATAGAACGCATTAAATTATCAATATTACATCAAATCATTTCGGTTATAATTAATCAATCCATTCAGTAAGTTTTTCCTATTAAATGTATATCTCATATTGTTCTCATATATATATATATATATATATATATATATATATATATATATATATATATATATATATATATATATATATATATATATATATATATATATATATATATTATGTTTTGTTATAGAATTTCTAATAAACTTCTCTCGCTGTCTTTTACACTATTCCGTGCCTCCCAATTTGGAAATCCCTTAGAGCACTCCTCTAGGAAACAAACATTAGAATTAACGAACACTTTTTTATCTAATGGCGATTAGCATTTGATTATCTTTTCTTCCGAGTCTTCTTTGGCTTCCGAGTCTTGCTCCCTGCATCCTTTCATCTAAAAGTTTTTTGGGTATTATTTATTCTTCTATTCTAGCCGCACACCCTGCTTACAGGGTGCACCCTGTTGTTACACCCTGCAACATCTGAATTCAGGAATTACAGGGATTTGAAGTAGCGATTTGTGATTTCAATATAGTTCGTGATTGTAAATTTCTTCCATACGTTATTTTCCTGTACTGGTCCTATTCTTAATTCTTAATATATTTCTTTCAAAAATGTGCATATTACTTGTGAGTGTCTGTATCATAATCAATATGTATCATAGTTAAATTACGATATTATCGTTTTTGATATGAATATTCAGGATAGTGCATTGTAAACTTTGTTAGCTTCATATTCATTCTTTTCTTTTGAAATTTTTACTTCAAGAGATGTAAATTGTGCTACTGTTTCTACAATCTAGTCCTAGATAATTCAGGAATTCACGAATTTAGTTAGTTGTTAAGATTTTAATCGGAGGTAATAGGTATTTTGATTCATAATGTAGACTTTTTCGCAAAATTTTTGCGTTTATTTCTATAACAAAATAAATTACCTTAATAATCAGAGTATTGACCATCCTTAGCTGTTACTTTTTCCCATCTTTTTGTCAAAGGATGGATTCCTCGTTAAAGAAACTTTTGGATTTTTGAAGCTAACGATTCATCAAACCAAATTTTCACTTCTTCATAAGAATGCTGCATCGATCGAAATAAGTGGTAGCCCGACGAGACTAACTCTAGTGAATACGGCGACTGGGATAGGACGTCCCATTAAACGTTTTCCAAATACATTTTATAAATATTTAGCATCACGGGGCCGAGCATTATCATGTTAAAAAATGACTTTATCGCGTCTTTGGGCGTGTTCTGGTCTTTTTTCCTTCAATGCTCGATTACATTTTATCAATTGTTGTCGGTATCGATCCCCAGTTATCATTTCATCAAGTTTCAGCAGTTCATTATACAGAGCTCCATGCCCATGATTTTTTACGCTTTAGGTTGCCAAAATAGATCCACTTTTCACACGATCGCATGTCACAACTGCAAAGAACATTTCCTTTGCTGTCTGTCAAGCAAAATTGCACAAATGGTTTTTCGCCTTTTAATGTATCATTCCATCAATTCATGTGGAACCCATTTTCCTTACTTCTGGATCTTTCCTAATGCGTGTAGACATTCGGAACTGGTGGGCAACATTCAATGCTTCTGCCAATTGTTCCAACGTCGAGTCTGCATGCAATAATGCTTGAAAATCTGCATCTTCAAACTTTTTCATGTTCACCACAAACTTTAACGAACAATCGATAACTTTCAGCCGCCGTTTTCTTCAAATGAAAGAAGGTTATTAAACTTCCCCGCAAAACGCACATCCCCTGCAAAACGTACATTCCCCGTCTGGTACATAATTTGTCGTATTCAAGGCTATGAAAAACTATGCTTTTAGCACAATGACAATTAATAACGAATTGACTTTTGATGGCGTATGTTTACTCTCCAAAACTCTATAGACGTCATTAGTCTATACCAACAAATGTATTAGTAACTCCATCTCTGAGCAAAATCGACATTATTAGCCGTAATGCATATTATATTGGATAAACAAAAATATCTATATTAACCAGATATAAAGAACGTATTGCCCACATTAGATATGGTAGAAATGACCGAACATGACCATAATATAAAAGTGTACTTATACTAAAACAAGAATGAATGTATTAAAATAGCAAAATGTAAGAATCTCATGAACCGAGAAAAAAGATCTATTCTATTTAGCCAACTTTTTGAATTAATAATGTAACCCTTAACTTCACTAGACTTCACGGTTCATGACTTTTACACGCTTCATTAATTACTGTTGTCATCAAAATGGGACATAGTTTAGTTTTAGAATTAGATTGAATCAACTCCTGATGATGCTAACGTGGTCGGCGAAATGCGCGTCTAAAACTTAAAAGAAAAAAGGAAAGGTTTAGTGGTAGATGTTTTCGAGTTTAGAGTTTCACATCGAAGGCTCCGATAGATGAATTGAAACTCTTTCAAGATAGTGTATAATTGGGCCACGTTGATGAAGTCATAGGCTCGACCGAAATCTATAAATATGAATTTCAATTTTACATCCCAATATTTTAAAGATACTACAAATAAAAAAAGTTATCTAGTACAACGAACATTTTTTGACCATATCACAGTACGCAATTAATGAGATTTTTTTAAAATTAATTATGAGTAAAGTCATTGAACAAAAACAAAATCAAAGCAGTTCATGTTCAAGAGATATTCAACCGTATCCAGTTATAACCGACACGTTATAAAAAAAACAGCGAAAGGAACCTCGAGTCTCGAAATTAATTAGTCGAGATTTTAATTAACCAAGCAATTAAATTCTAATTAGCTAGAAAACACTGGGTTGTTTATTCGGCTGGTTGCTACTCTGGACGGTCATTGCGGCCTGACGACCGATCTCGGCTGGTCGTATCAGATTTTGGACCGACCAATTTTTCAGCGAAATTAGGCAAAGTGAATGGATCGCCTTGTACAGGTCCAGAACGGAAAGAGAGGCATAATTAAATAGTTGACGTCTCTTGCGATGACAAATGATCAGATGGGTGTTTGGATTACGCCGATCCCCATCACCATCGAATGAATTCCCTTTATCAAAGCTGTGTTGTTTTTATTCCATAATTTAAAACGATGGTTTTATATGAGGGTTTTTTATACGAGGGTTGTTCAAAATATTCTCGACATGACACAGAGATAGGGCAAGTATGACTAAATGACTATGATCATTTTTAAGAGCGACGATCGAGTTAAGGATGTATCGGAGGTACAATCGGAGGCAAAAGTACTGACAAACAACAAGTTGTAAATGTAGATGCTTTACAGAACATAGAAAAAGAAAATTAATAAAGATAATACTAGGAAATAATGTATAATTAAAAAAGAAATATAGATAGAAAGAAAAATATAATATAGAAATAAATTAATAATAACGGCAAACATTTTTAATTTAAATCTTTAGAACTACGAATATGGAATTTTTTATATTACTTAAATGTTAATTAAAACCTGCAAATATTATTTATTCTTGATAATTATTATTTGATAAATATATTAAACTTTAAGAATGTATTAGAGTTATATGTCATATTAAATCATCTCCTGATAATGCTAACATGGTTAGCGAAACGTGTGTCGAGAAGTTGAAAAAAAGTGATTTGGTGTTTAGTGGTAAATCTCTTCAAGTTTTGTATCAGAGGTATGTCAAAATGCTACAAAACGTTAAAACATTACTTACTAAGTATTCTTTACTAAATCCTTAAGACACTGTGAAAATTTCAAATCGATTGACTAAGCCGTTCAAAAGTTATTATGATTTTAAATTATCGCAATTTTATAAATGATTTTATGGCGATTCACTAGCATAAGTTAAACGCGTTACAAATATAAGAAGATACCATATACTATCAAGCGTTCCAAACTTTCAGATTATGTAACTGTTTAGAACCAATTTTACATGCTCATAATCACTGGAACAATCAGACCAACTCCTACCTTCTGGCTGCCCTTAATGCTCAGAGAATGCAGCATTTTACAAGAGAACCTGGAACTATCCATTCATCACGATATATCTATCCTGCGACAAAATAGACTTCGATCAAGAAACCCGCCACTACTGTATGCTGAACAGCTTGTCAAATGGAACACCAAAGTAAGAGATCTCTGGAACCAACATTGCAGAAACATTGAAAATCACCAAGAGCGGGAATGGTTTGAGAGATACAACTGGGATACTGCGGGCATCGAGCTTAACAAAAAAGGTTAAATTAAATAGAATCCGCACTGGATTTGGTCGATGTGCTGACTCACTCTATAAATTGGGTATAGCGGAGTCTCCGAGTTGTGTCTGTGGTGCACTGAAACAATCCATGAGATATATTTGTGGAGAGTGCTCCCTACGATCTTATCAGGAGAGCTGGAACGATTTCATGACGACCGACGTTGCAGCGATGGAATGGATTGGAAATCTAGATATTAATATTTAGTTCGTCTGGGTGTTTTATGTGCACTATGTGTTTTCTGTTCTTCTTTTTTACCCTTCTTTTGTATACACTTATTGTACGATATGTTTATATGCTGCATGATGCCATACAAATAAATAATAAATAAAGCAGTACTTTTGTCTCCGATTGCAAAGAAGTTTTGACATTTTTTGAAATATGGATAAAATTGAAGCATTCTAAAGGATTTAACCCCAATGGACAGACAAACAGTTAGATTTCTCTTTAAACGATTTTCCCCTTTATTTTTGAAAGTTATTCAAGATGTTTTTTTTGTGTTGGATAGATTGTGGACAATGTCGAGTTAAATGATTTCCGATAGAAAGTACACAAGCTTGATGGCCGCTACATTTTAAATAATATTTTGGGCATGAAAAATCTTATTGTGTGATGCCGTATTTCATAACAGTTGACCAATAAGACATTCAAACGAACACTTCTCAATAGTTTTCAAACTAATTTAAACTCGAGTCTGGTGAGTTTCTTTGACATTTTATAACAATAGATGAAACATGGATTAACTTTTATACACCAGAAACGAAACAGTAGTGCAAGCAGGTCAAAGTGCTTGGACCCACCCTGCCCACTTCCACCCAATAGTTTCAGTGAAAGAGAACACGTTCCATCTGTAGGAACAGTCGAACTGTCTGGTAAAAGACTTGATCATCACTGAAGAGTTTACTTCAGGTTGCGCATTATTCGGTTCGAAGTGCTTACACATACATCGTATTTGCCAAATTTGGCTTCCAGTGCTTTCTTCCTCTTCTTAATTCTGAAGGAGTAAGTCGTCGGACTACGATTCGCTTTAAACAATGAAGCAGCTACTGAGACTGCTTATTTTGCAGAATAAATTGAAAATTAGGAACATCGTTGGTTGGGACTTTAGAACATCGACGTCCACATAATATATATTTGATATTGTGGAAAGAAAAGCAGATCTATATGAGAGCTATCATTATCATGATTAAGAATGATGCGATCGCTTTGATTACTTTTATGAAATTCACTTATGTCTACGGGCAATCAAATTTTTGATCAGATTACACAATAATCAACATTGAGAGACCTTCGATTTCCTAAAATCTCAGAATGTCCAGAAAAACCAACTCTTTCAAAAAAATGTATTTTTGTTTTGTTTTGTATCAAAGGAATATATTCAAGTTTCGTCATGTATAACAAAGTTGTATATCGAATTTGTGGTTCATCACTTGCGCCAATTGAAGCGATGTTTTTTAACAATATTCGGCAAAACCGTGCGGAATACAATAATTTTTTTTTACAGCCAAATGTTAATGTAATATGATAGCTGTCAACTTAATATGAATATGATCTCGATCATAGCTATTACTTTGTTGAAGAATTTTAGGTTTTATAGTGGCTCAAATAATCCAGTTGGGATCTGCATGGTCCTCAGTATACTGGACATTTAAGGTCAGAAGGATACAAAATTGGTACACGCGGTCTAGCCTGTGCTGCGGCATTTTGGAGATTATGTTCCTTGTGGAGCTGCACAGATCTGTATATCTCTTCACGCCATTTGGCTCTGCCGTTTGCCACCTTTTCCTATTCACGCATACTAAACATAGAATTTTTTAGAGACCATTTTATGATGTTTTTGTGTATTCTTTTTGGACCTCCCAGATTTCGTTTATTGTTCTTCGGTTCGCTATACAGGATCTGTTTCAGCGTCCTAGTGTTCTGCATCCTTTGCTAATGACCTAACCACTTCAGCTGAGCTTTTATAATATGGGATTCTATGCTGAAATTGTTGGCTATTTCAAGTATTTCCTATCGGTCTGTGTTATTTGTGTGGATGGAAGGATAAATCATATATTGAAAGACCAGTGGACTGTATAGGTTATATATTACTTCTCCGTCATATTATCTGTATGTATTAAATACTATTATTATCAGCAATAAGCAAAACACAATAAATACGTATAAATTAAAAGGTCTGAAGTATTTTTACCTTCTGTTTTTATTGAACTTTTTGTCTCTGCAATTCAAGCATTTGACAGTATTCATACTATGGGATTTACAAATACCTTTCTGACACACTGAACATTTCTGTGGGTATTTTTTATCGTTGTGATAATGACGCTTGATCAATGTCCGAAGATCTGTTGGAATCGTTTGTATTGTGACCCTGTTTTTTAAATGGTCCGTTATGATGGACTGGATGGATGAGATCTCCACCGGAGATAATAAATGCTCGACGTTCTGCAAGTGCATTATTTGCGCTCTTACAGATAAGATTTGCATTAACGCCCATTATATTGACCATCGCATAAAATAAAGTCAAGGGCCAACATCTACTTCTACGACCCACATTATAACAGGCACATTTTTGGTTCAAACTATCTGAACCACCTTTTGTTGAATTGTAGAAGTCGATAACTTCAGGAAGACATTTTTCATATTGAATTATTGTATCTGTATGATGCAATGAAGATAACATTATAACAGCTTTGCGTTTCCTAGGCACGTAAGACAAAATGGTGAAATCTTTTGTAAAACCAAATATTGTTGATGAAACTGAGTGATCTTTATTAGGTAAAAATTCACTTGGTATTTCTCTTTTATTTTTACGCAGCGTTCCTGTATATGTTAAACCGATTTTTTTTAGTTCTATTGCAAGTTTTATTGACGAAAACTAGTTATCGTCAGTAATGTTACGGTTACTGCTTATAATTGGCTGAACAAGTTGTAAGACATTCAAAGTTGGAACTGGCAATTTTCTGGGATTAGGAGATGTGTCTTTACTGAAATATATAAATACATTTAGTAAATAATGTTTCTTTGCATCACAGAGACACATTATTTTTATCCATATTTGTTGGGTTTATTGGGCATATAGATCTTGTATCTACATTTTCCTCTAAATCCAACAAGCATCTAATCAACAGTCATGTACTCACCACAAGCATAATTTGAGTTTGGACAATTCTGATATAGGAGCAAGTTTATCACTTTTTCTTATTCTTTCTTTTTTGTGCTACTGTCGTCAAATCTCAATGCTGAACAAAAACGTTTTAAAGCCACAGTAACACGAAATATGTCACGCCCCCTTAAATTCGTAGCCCATGGCGAACTTACATCTTCGTTATTGGATTTGAATGTACCAGAGAAAAGAAGATATAAAAGCTTTCAGCTCATTTTTTTCAATGTGATTAGTAATATTAGTGAGAGTAAATTTACATGATAGAGCTTGATCTTCATAAGAAACTTCCAATTCAGTTATTCGTGCGTTTGTATGCTGAATAATGTCCAACATATGATCATCAAACAATAAATTCCATGCATCTACGAGTTTGGATGGTTTATCTCACCAATTGCACCTGGAATCTTAGACCTAATTGTGTTTTCAGCTCGAGTTTTGCTACTAGCAGGAGGTATTTTAGACCATTTGTATTTATTCTTCTCAAAAAGTATGGCTTATTTTTATCTATATTCCCTTCACCTGTATCAATTTCCTTTTCCTTATGGTCCTCTTCAATACTGTTTTGATCGTTCTCTTCTTTAGTATCCATCTCTTCTATTTCGCAATCACTCTCATGACTACTGAATTTACTTTCACCAGACTCATATTCACTAATATAGGCGTCTTCAACCTCCCGTAGGGCTTGTTTTTGTCCGCCATGTTAAAATATTTAAAACTACGTATAAAGTATTATGGGTCAGATTCGACCGGAAGTCTGCACAGTTCACAAATGATAAGTCCATTACCCAAAGTGTAAATAGTGCCTAACTGTAACGGTCAAATTAGAAGAATTCATAGAACACCAGTGATGACGTCATAATCCGACTGAATGCCGGACGAACGTAAATTGGTCTGTGTCATTACTGACCCATCATATCCGTTAAGGGTTATAAAGGGTGTTACAATAAGAGTGTAATATTAGAATTGCGCGCCATTTTGGCTGACATGATTCGATAGGTCAAGAATTGTGATCAAGGATTGTGGTCGATAAGAGACACATAGGAGTTAATAAACATGGACCGCTACACGATACAGTAACGCGTTCTTGTTGTTAAATATTACTATTGAAACGGTGAAAGTTTAGTTGCTACGATTCGTAAAGTGCATCCGATTTTCGGTAGAAATAATGTCTCAACCAAATTGAAAAATGTTTCAATTGTGAAAAGAATAATCGAAAAATTCGAAAGTACTGGTTCAGTTATTGATGTGAAACACACGATTCGAGCTCGTAGTGGTCGTTCAGAATAAAACATCACGGCAGTTCGTCAGAGTGTGGCTGAGAGCCCAGGGTCCTCGATTCGTTACCGTGCACAATAATTGGATATTTCAACAGCCACTCTTCACCATATTCTTACTAAAGATTTGCATCTCCATGCTTACAAAGTCCAATTAACTCAACAACTTCTGCCAACACACCATGCACAGCGAAGAGATTTCAGCAGTTGGTTCATTGACCATAATTGGTTCCCACGATCTTGTGATTTAATACCAATGGACTTTTTTGTGGGGTTTTCTGAAGTCTCAGGTTTACACCAACCAGCCCTCGGGCACCCAAGCACTGAAGGCGGAAATTGAACGCTGTATCAACGAAATACCGCTGCATTAATGCAAAACCGTTATTGAAAATTTCGCCAGAAGGGTACGCGTGTGATATTAAAGCCGTGACCTTAGCGTAATTTCTAAATGTTTATATTATAAATCAATAAATAGTTCAATATTTTGCTACAGAAAACCATGTTTTATTTCAAATTCACATCTAGCGTTTTTATTACAATACCTTTTATTACAATACTTTTTATAACTTTAACAATCTAATAGTTTTGCCATTTTATTCTCATGAATTTCCAGAGGTAGCCTTGTAAATTATTTCGAGTTATTATTGTTTATGATACAGGACATATGATTGAGCTCCATACAGAAAAGTGAGAATTTTGATAGTATTGTAAACATAGATGTTAGTATGTTCATTTAAGTCTGGGTTACTAAACACCCTTTTTATTAGACGTCCAAAATGGCACTAATACACTTTATTCTATATATAACCTCTTCTTGTATGTCTGCAGAACAGAAAAGTTGACTTCCCAAATACGCGAAGCTTACTACTTTTTCCAGTGGTTGACCTTTCAGAACAGTATCAGCTGTTTCTTTATCTCTCCTTATCTCCTTAATGCCACATAATAAGTATTTGTTTCATGTTAATGGTATGGGGTGTTTTAATAGCACTATATGTCACATGCTGATCCGAACTGATGATGAATTCATGGGATGGGCATAAAGAGCTTTGACCGACAATAAACAAAATCCATAATATCGTTTAAATGATCGCCGATTGAAGGTATGTGAGCTTGTTTGACATTGTTAACATCTCGATAGAGTTATGATATTTTTTCTAAACTAAGTAACCTTATTTCATTTTAGTTAGTTCATATTACGACAGGCTTGATTAAAAATGCAAATTTACCCGACAAGTATTGAAAAACATTCCCACATAAAAGCATACTTTATTAATAAATGCTTGTACATTTAACTAAACATTTTTGCATTTAATTAGAGATTCGGTGTAATAAAATGACTATTGAATAATATTCAACCACAATATAAAACGGATATATTCGTGGTTTTCCATTAATCCTAAACAATTGAATTTTAATAATAATAAATAATAATTGAAACGAATAATGCGATTCTGGTGTTGCCAGATTTCTTCAGTAGCTACAAAAACAATATATTTTTATATGGCAAAACCATAGTTTTTTTAACATAATTTGACAAATTTTAGAACCTTTCTAGTAGCAATTAGCAAAAATAACTAAAATAATCTGCTGTAGGCAGGAACTAAAAGAAGCTAACATAACAATAGTAGGCCTTGGAAATGAAACCAAATTGGGTTGTTTGAAAGGGGCCATCATTATTGTGCTGTCATTGTGTAATTTGAAAACTGTTGTTGTATTTGAATGTGTATAAAAATAACGGTTTTAATTCAGTTGCTAAGATGAATCAGTTATTTAATCAAAAGAGAACGTTGAATTAATTTTTCTTTATGTTGGTGGCTTAAGTCTAAGAAAGAAAACTATTACTTAAAGACCCTCTATATTGACAGACAGACAAAACGTGCGCTTTTACACGCCGCTTCTAATAGCACATTGATATCTCATCAAATTTCGCCTAAAGCAGGTGTGATTATCAACATTCAAAACGTTAGAAGAGTTTTTCAATCAGCTTCGCGAATTCAGAGGAAGAAAACGAAGATTACTCCCACAGTTCGCTCGCGACTATTTTCGTTGGGACAAAAAATGGTAAATAATGAATACGGCTGGGATTATTAAGGAGTACTTTCAGTAGGGGATTATCCGGATTTTAAACTGGTCAGCGAGCTCAGCAGATCTAAATATGATCGAAAATGTTCGGCAGGAAAATGGGTGTAGTTCGTATACAAAGAGAGGGAAGTATACAAAGTTTCGTGTACAAAGTATACAAATTCAGGGCAAATTCAAAAAGCAATTGAGAAGGAATGGGCTAGACTTTGTCAAAATATTATGAAACCATTACCAGGTTAAAATTACCAGGTATGTAAATATGAAACCGTAAGTTTTGTATAGAACATACACTTTATTTGTATGAAAATGATAACAAATATTTTATTCGAAGTATTACCCATCGCTAGCTATACATTTTTCCCACCTGTCTAACAATTTGTGGATGCTACGCCAATAAAAAACTCTCGCTCTTTTGAGGCAAACCAGTCATCGAGTCATTTTTGTACATTTTTGTAAGAAGTGAAGCACTGCTCAGAAAGTGCGTATCTCATCGATACAAATAAGTAATAATTGGACGGAGCCAAGTCTGGTGAGTTAGCCGCATGCGAAAGTATTTCCCAACTGGATGATGGTGCATTATCATGAAAGAAAATCACTTTGTGTTGCCTTTTTAGAATATTCTTGTCGTTTTTCATGTAAAGCTTGATTCAAATCAGCATTTCGCAAGTGCTTTTTCGATTTTTCCGCTGCCTTTCATTTAGTTCATGTGGAACCCATTTTCCCATCTTCTGTATCTTTCTCTTAGCTTTCAAACTTACTTACAGAGACGGCTTCTCGTGTCACATTTAATTAATCCGCGAGTTGTTGTTGCATTTGAGCGTCATCGTCATCCAATAGTACTTGCAATTCGCTGTCTTCAAACTGTTTCTGTGGTTTCCTACGTTCTTCGTTTCTCACATCAAAATCACCACTTTTGAACTTTTTAAACCACCCGAAGCACTGTGATTTACCAAGAGCATGCTCACCGTAAGCTTCCATAAGCATTCGATGTGATTCTGCTGCAGTTTTCTTCAAATGGTGACAGAAAATCAATCCTGTCCGTAAATCCTAGTTTCCAGGCACAAAATTCGACATGTTCGACGCCATTACAAACTATGCTGTTGTATTACACTTGTATTGTTGTGAGTTGAAAATCTTTGTTATATGTCAACTAACTACATTGACAGTTAGGGCCATCTATGAGCAAATTCCGGTTTTATATTTACAGACCTGGCACGAAACTCTTTCCAATCGAATGATTGCAGTGTTAGAGAAAGAAGGGAGGTTGGCAAGTTATTAATTTGTAATTACAAATCTTTCCAATAAAGCTGTTTCGGAAAAAATAAAATTGTCATATCTTTTTGGCCAATCTAAAAATTTGCAAACATTTCAGATTTAACACTGTTAACACTGTTTATCAATTTCAATTTATCAGGTACATTTTTCGGTAAGTCAAACAAGTTAGTAAATATAAGATGGCATGAATAATATGGAACAATTATATTGGTGGACTTTATATTAGTTAGTACTAACTTTGAAACTATAGAACTAGAAACTATCGTATCTAGTTCTTATTGTCGCCAGTTGATATTTAATGCTACAAGTAAAAATATTTCAAAAACAAATCCCAACCCTAATGGAATTATTACAACAACCGAAAAACGTTATTAACCCTGCTTAGTATTCGAGACCGTCTATCCAACCGGCCCAAACAAAAATAAACGACTACCGATCACGCAATCGTCTTCACCGCCCCCATAAAAAAAGCCCATAAACAAATCAGGAAATTAGTATAAATCCAGCGTTTCAACTTCGAAGCCGTATCGCAACTAAATGACTCGCCACTAGACGTCCTTATCGCGGCAACTTGGACCCAACGTTCTCAACAGCACTTTTCAATCGAATAATGAGCATTTTATTCAAATACGGACGTGTTAATTAATGTCCCGGATCGACGATCGATTCGATTAGTTCAATTAAGGGGCTTCTGGTTTTCGGACGCGATGCTGATGGTGAATGAGGAGAAGGGCGGAGGAGTGGCACCAGGTCAGCCGTCGGCTGTGACGAAGAAACGACGTGAGAGGAAAATCGACTGTTTACTACTTACCTCAAATACTGTTGAGACTAGCTCATTTACATAACTTGCTTTGATTATATGGAAAAGTATCAGATTGTAACAAGTATTCATTCTGTTACCAACCTCATGTAATATACCATCACTTTTAATGGTACAGTTTAGTTGAATGTCTGGTAAATACCATGTCGATGGTTTGCACAGTAACGTTAGCCGAATAGATTACGGTTAAAATGGCGAGAGTCAGATCAGAAACTCATCAATAGAAAGACATGTTGGAACCGGGAACGTATTGCTGTACACAAAATCAATAAATTTAGCCAAAGTGAAGAATGCCATCGACAGCCTGATTAAGTCAGTAAAACAGGCGATGTATTCCATTATCCAGGCAATACTAGTCAAGTTCATCTCCAGGCAACAATCATCATGATCCTCCACAACGATAATCATTTCCAGGCAATCATCCTCGTAATAGCTTTGCAGAATCCCCTTAGACATGATCCCATAACATTTCTGGTGACTTTCAAAACTGAAATTAACAATAAAATGAAATCTTGTCGACATGATTTCAGACATACAACAGGCTTCAATAGCAACAGCAGGAAATACGACTTCTGTTGACTCAAAAGTGATCTATTTTGAATAAAATCTAAGGCTAACTATAAATAAATATTGAGTCTCATTTGAGTGTTATTTCAATCTCATTTCCGTTAACGTACAAAATCAGCGCATTCCAATGCTTAAAAACCAGTGGAACAAACTGATTTATAAATACTTAATTATTTCTTCAAACTGTATATTGAGTTCTCTCCTGGGAAGTTTTTTGTTGAGGTGGGCGCATGTTTCTTCTGTTTGAAAACAACATACAGTTCTGTTCCATACCCAATAAAACACGAAAATATCTTGGGGTAATCCTCGATAGAAGACTATCATTTAGGGAGCACTTAACAAAAACTGTCGAGAAACTAAAAATAAGCAACGATATGACTGAAAAGTAATGTGGTACGAACTGTAGAAGATATACAAAAAATATACGTTTAGCTGAATAATACTATGAGAATGATTGCTGTTGTTATCAAATCAACCCCCACCAGATAGCTCCCTGTTCTAAGCCACGTCCCACTTTCTCAGCTGCGACGAACACAAATGCAAATGCAAAAACAAATGCTCGTATAAAGAGTATAAAAAGATTGTGAATAATATACATTTCCTAATTCACCAATATATTGAAGATATAATATAATTGTCTACTCCTCTCTAGACCACCATGAAGAAATAAAACGCGGTAAGAACGTGTAATGGAAGATGGGTTTAACCTTACTAACGCATGGACTCAAGAATGAAATGCACGAAAAAATGCCATACATCACCCATCAGCCAACCATACCCATCTTTTTGACTACGGAGAACTCCAAACATCATCATCATCATCATCATCATGGCCGACTCGAGGACTTCCTGCTGACTCAGAATGGATAGATTACATCGTTTCTCAACCTTTTTAGTGTCGCGACCTACTAAATAGCCAAAGAGTTAAGTAAACAGCGTTGCGATACCTTCACTACAATATGTTAATTGGACGTTTATCAGTTTTACATCGGCCGGTTAACGCGGCGACGATTCGTCCTTTTTTCAGTATCGTGATTTATGAAGAATGGTTTTAGTTTTAAATTGCTTATAAACTCCTACGAGCGTGTGCACACGCTTACGAATCGTGAAAAAAAACGAATCATATATTTGTATATGTATTAAATGACAAATCGTCAATGTCGGATGAATATGTGAATGGACTGTTACGTTTATACTGAAATACCGCTCACAGCCACAAATACTACAACAAATCAACAAACAACAACAACAAATCAACAAATTGCTACAACAAATCAAGCCGGAATGTGACCGCAGCATCCTTGAAGCATCCTATCTAGTAGCATTAAGAGTGGTCAGGAGTCTAAGTTCCAAACGATTGCGAAAAAGCTCATTTTACCCACTGGCATTGATATGGTTAATGTGATGATAAGTCCGGAAGAACCAAAAAAGTTGAAAACAATACCACTTTTAAATGACACAATATCAAGACATATTAATGTTCACGATCAAATAATTGAAAAAAACCTAACCTAACCTTTTGAGGTCTTTCTTTTATATATACGCATCCTAAAATGTAATAATGATCATTAATACAATTATCAATATAAATAATTTTAATTAGTAAACTTTGTGTAGAATCATCACATGCACAAATAATTAATTGATGGTTATTAATTTATTAATGAAAATTTTGATTTTCTATAATGAACATACTAGTGGGGCTAGTTGAGCAAGCATTGAACTCGCGTTGCTCAACTAGCCCCAGTTGAGGCAACAAAATAAAAATTAGGTTATAAAAAAATTACTATTATTTAAATACTTTGGTGGTCCTTATTAAGTGTTTTTATACGAGTGTAGTAGAATAATTATGATGACTTGTAATATTTTTTTACGCCGAAAAAAAAACAAAGGTCCTCTTATTTTATCGGGACACCGGACAGTAATTGACAGTCGCACTATGTATTCCCCTCTCATAACCTCTTCTTTTCGCTATTTACACTTTTGTTGTAGGTTGTTTAGTTTTCAAGATATTTCGATTGCACAACTTGCCCCTATGATCAACTAGCCCCGCTCTACCCTATACGGATCTTATTTTTTGAACACATTGCGACCCCCAGAAACAGTGGACTAGACGTTTGTTTGTAGTCTCTTAAAGTGTATATCTACAAGTTTCTATATTTGTGTTTATACAGGGTGGCGCAGAGGATACACATTTTCCTAATAGTGTATTTCAATAAGAGTGCACTTATACAATAATAATGGAAAATAATATCAGTCAAGTCTCGCCCTTCTTCTCCGTGATACATCTGCAATTTTTCTTGAAAGTTGACTGCAACTTGACTGAAATTTTAAATCGTCGTGCAGAATTCGTTGTAGCGATTGATGGGACATATTCAGAGCTAAAGCTTGGCGCCTAGTGGAACGCTGAGAACTAGTAAGAAACGGCCTTCTCACTGTTGTAGTATTGTTTGGTTAGGCACGTGGTGGTTTCCTCGTCATGGCAGATCCGGTAGTTTGAAATCCTTCAAACCATCGGAAAATCGTGTTTCGATCTGGAATTGATTCTCGGCGTTCAATGTTGAACTGTCGATGTCTTTTCCATCGACACGTTTTCAATCGTTGCACGATTTCTACATAATCACTAAAAATTGATCGGCGATAAACATACGATGCTTCAAGGTCTACGGTGCCATGCCTTAAACTGCATTACCTGAGCTGTCCGTTGGCGAGGTCGTCACCTCCTCTCTTTACAAAATACTTGCCGTTCAAAAAACATGCGTTTCCTCTGCGCCACCCTGTATTTTAATAATGTGTCTACAGCCAAACAATAAATAAGCTTCAACTTGTTCGCTGAATTGATCTTGTTTACCGATTTTACTGAAAGTTTTTTTTTGGTATACGAATAAAATAAAATAAAATAAACTGATGTCCTGTGTTTGATAGGTTTACATTCCTCCACTAATTATTTTCCTTTGTTTTCTTCTATTTTCTACTTTTGTTTTCTTTTTACATTATCTCAAGTACTTTGCTGTTCCAGAAGGTATTTATTATACCAACATTATTAGGAAAAGATACATAATGCAAAAGCGAACATTTTATTTAATACGAAAATAAAGGCAATTAAGATATTATTTAATGATTTATAAATACCGCAAATAATTCGCGGAATTATAAAGCAATTAATTTCCGTCAGATGTTCACGAAAAAAAAGCCGAGGTGTTAAAGCATCAGGACGTTAATTAGAACCCACCCCGGCGCGGAAGCAATTAAGGAACGACCGCCCGTCAAATCCGAAACAATTTACCGGAGAAGAAGAAGAAGAAGAAGAAAAAATTTAAATCAAAAACTAATTAGCGTTGGTCGCAACCGTCCGGAAGACGCGCGTACCCGGCAAAACGCTAATTAACGAAACCGCAGCACGATTACGTAAACGCCGAATTGTTATCAATTTTACGAATGGAATTGCCGCTTGTTAAGTTCGAATCAACAATTTAAATTATACGTGATGCGTTCATTGTTTATGCTTCCTAATTAGGGATTATCGATAGCGTAGCGTGTTCGAAAGGCTTGTTACATAACGGTACTATAAATTTATTATGATTATCGTACCTAAATAATAATCAAAAAACAATATCTCTAAACTTAGCTTTTGTTTGAGTTTTAACAGTACAGCAACATACAGCAAGAATTTGTCATATAATATACTATGATCAAAAAACTTTTGTGACTTTTGTTTTAAAAATTCACACTTTGCGTATTTTAAATTGGCATGACTGTCCTTGACATAGAAATTTCGTCTCATATCGCCTGTTAAGTTAAAAGCTATAACCTATTTTGTAATTCCCCTAAGGGGTTCAGACGGGGAGTTTTCTTCCTCCCTCTGAGTACGAGCTTGACGTCCCCGAGGTACCCTAGTCCTGTTTTGTGATCGTGCTGTACCGCCCCGATTATCTGTTTTTCCCTTAAGCTAAATTGTGCTGACGAGCTCCAAGGCACCTCCCTCCCCTTTGGAGTATCTAGCATTGCTGCAACTTGCAGCAGAACACTGTTCAGTTGATGTATTTTCTTCTAAACTCCTGGGATATTTATGTTCATTAATTATCAACTTCTCCCCCATCTTCGGGGTCAAAGAGACCCCGGATCGCGTCTCCTATAGAAAGAAACAACACTAGTTCTGATTTTGATAGATACTACATAATTAAAAGCACTGAAGGCTCATTAAAAAATGTTTCTCCATTTACAATTCATAAAACTATTCTTGGAAATGTAGGCAACTTGGAATCGGAAAAGAAAAGACGGAACATTTTTAGAAGTAGTTTCAAATGCCAAACAATTGTGATTGCAGCCACCATTCGACATGACCGATATTTATGTTAATGGCTTTAGTGGTCATTGCTTTGCAGCTCTTGTATGTGTCTTTGCAGTTCCTCTGGGTATTGTGAAAGAAGAACGATCCAGATTACGGAACACCTCTTCCAGGCAGGCTGAGAAAAGAAAAGGCGATATTGCGTCACCCCGCCGTAGGCCCGCTCTACATTTATTTCAACCTCAAGATCGTTAAGGTGGACTGTCGCTGTAGCTTCATCATATATTGATCCTAGTAGATTTACATAGGCTTTATCTATACCTTGATTAAGCAATGCATCCATTATGACCCGCTTTGATATTGAATCAAATGGTTTTTCATAATTGATAAAAGCCAAGCACAGTGACATAGTGTATATGTTGTGTATTTCTATGACCTGCTGTAGAACCTGAATGTGATCCATTATACTGAATCAACCTCTGAATCCTGCTTGCTCCCTTGGTTGTGCGTCATTAAGTTTTCTTAGTATTATTTTGGATATTATTTTGGGGAGAACTTTGTACACCACTGATAGAAGGTTTATTGGACGGTAGTTCTTTAAATCTTTCCGTGCTCCTTTCTTATGTAAAAGAATCACTTCTGCATTTTTCCATAAACTGGGTACTTCTTATTGTTTGAGACATTTTGAGTATAATTTTGCTAGTGTTTTATGTAAAGTGTTTTATGTAAACCACCAGCTTTTAACATCTCCACAGTTATACTATCCTTTCCTGGAGCCTTGCCATCTTTCATCGAGTCTATAGCCTTTGTCGCTTCCTCCACGAGTATATCCGGCACTTGTTCTTCAGTGGGCATTGCTGTTGTTGCTTGATTTTGGTCCTCATATAACACTGAATAAAATCTTCGGACAACCTCTAATATTTCCGTCCATTCCCTCCATATTGTACCATCCTCACGCATTACGGAAAACATTCGTGTCCTTTTCTTTCTTAGCTTCTGCTTAGCTTTGTTAATTCTCCTGTTTTGTTCCAGAGTTTTTTGCACAAGCTGCATGTTGAATCGGTGCGTTTCCTCTCGAATACATTTTCTTATAGTTTTGCAAAGCTCAACGTACTCGACCCTGCCAAAAGGACTGTTTGCATTCTTCATTGTCCGGCGTTTTTTCATTAAATTAATAGTCTCCTTGGAAATTTTTGACTATTTGAAACATTTATCTTCTGAATACTGGAGATACTCATACACTCATACCTGGAGAATGGACGATGTGGTGAAATTTGATTCCTCATCAATCGAAAGCTGAAAGACAGTCTAGTCAAATTTGAATGTATATATGATAGATTAGCCGAATGCGTTATTTAGCTGAATAAAAAGTTATAAACTGCCGAAAAGAGCGCCAAAGAACGATAACATTAGAAAGGGGCAAAGTGTATTCTGAGAAGCTTTTGGAGAGGAGCAAAGATTTTCAAATTGCTTTGTCGAATCGCTCATAATTCTGGCATTAAAGTCGCCCATCAGGATTTTATACCTACACTTCTCTTTGTCTAAAAGTTGGGCCACATCATCATACAATTCCTCAATTTCTTCATCTTTATGGCTTATAGTTGGTGCATAAACTTGGACGACTTGAAGCTTAAACTTTTTATTTAGCTAAATAACGCATTGGGCTAATCTGTCAGATGTACTTTCAAATTTGACTAGACTGTCTTTCAGCTTTCGATTGATGAGTACGTGACCAGTTGGTTCTAGTTTGATTAACTCTTCGCCCTTTCTTCGTGTTTCACAGAGCCCAATAATATCCCAATGTATGTTATCAAGTTCGATTAACAATTCTTGCAGTCGGGTCTCCATTTTCATTGTCCGTATATTAAGTAGAGCAATGTCAAAAATCCAATGGCAGCCTGATCTAACCCGGTAATCCTTAGTACCCTCTGCCTTGGGGCAGATCTTCCCGCTACCGTAGGTAGTTGCCCCTTGACCTCCGGGGAATGAGGGTCGTGTTTGAAGTTTTGTACTATCATATTGAAGGCATAGACCGTCATCTGCCACGCTGGTCCAATGCGGCTTTGCAGATTTTGGATCATGTTAGTTTCAGGCCTCTGTCTTGATCTGTCCGCCAGGAGTGTATATATATATATATATAGTATCAAAAAGTAGTGAGAAAAAACATCAAGAATCACAATTCTTGAAAAACAAATAATTATGATTTTTCTATTAAAGAAACAGGAAGAGTAGATAGTAAGGAGTTTTTAGCAGCGTTTTTATGGATATAAATGATATTAGTTACTCGTCGATATTACTTTATAGCTCTTTAAGAAAAAAGTCGTCGAAACAAGAAAGGAACAACAAACGATCAGATTTGTAACGGAGCCTTTAACAACCAGAGAAAAGGCACGTAACGACCGAGACCACTCCGAGAAATCAAGTCATATGGTACTGGTAGCACCGCGGGACCCATTAGGAAGAAATCAGCGTCGTCTTGGACGTCGACATCGGCATGGGTCGGCTATCGGACATAGGTTGCCGATTGCCTAATAGCAAAAGCTCACCTTAAACGATACCGGTTTCCGAGAAGGGCAATCGAACAGTTTTTCCGCGAATCGATCACTCCTAATTGATTAGCAGGAAACAGAGAGCGCTGCCATCTACGGCTGTTGCAAAAAAACTGATTTTTCCTGCCGCCGAGAGAGAGGAAGACCCAGGTAATGAAGCGATGGCGGTAAGGAGGCTGTTAATTGGACCTCGGGCGGGCCAGCTGGACGCCGCGAGATAGTCGCAAAACGTGCAGAGAGGTCACGTGGATGATTGAGAATTAGAATTAATGTTAAACAGATTTCATTGGTAACGAACATAATTCAACGGAAAATAGGCAAATAGCGAGTCTAATTTGTATATTGAATTATGCGCCTAACGCCTGATTTAGTTACTGTTAGTTTTTCTCTGAATATTTTTTCAGTCTGTATATTCACCTTAGCCTTAAAAAAATTAATTTACATTGAGCACTTTATAATAATCCAGAGGATTGTTTTTTAATGGAAATTTTATCAATTGGCATTTATAAAAATAAAACAGTGTTACTCTTTATAACTTGAAGGTCTTAGACTTTTCTTCCATGATAATATAGATGGACGTATCACTTTTTGTGGTTTATGTTCCCACAGCTTCAGATATTTCTTTTTAAAATTACTTCTTTCTTTTCCTGTTTTGGTTTTACATGTTCACAATCAGCCCAGACCTTCAATATCATTTTTCTATATAAACATCCATGCCCGAACTAGATTTCAAACCTAGAACCTCTAGAGTGATTTAACTAACCTTTTTAATCTAAATTGCTTTTTACTTATAATTCTTAACTTTTTTCTATATTATTCAACATCGTCATCTATAATATTTCGTGTCAGACTTTTTCCATATTATTTCCCGACTTTCTTAAAGAATCTCGCATCCTTTCACTGGATCCATCTCTTGCTGGATGAGGTTCATATTTCTGAGACGTAAAGCCCTCTTGAGATTTGGTGAACATAACATGTGGGTATTCTACTTCGAGGCATTTTTTCCTCTATCTTTTCCTGCACAACCAGCTTTTCAAGGGAATCATTCTCTCTTCGCATGATGTGGCCGAAATATTTCAGTATGGATTTTTGAATTGTTTTGCTGAGTCTTTCAGTGATATTGAGTTCGGCCAAAATGGATTCGTTAGTGCGTTTCTCGGTCCACGGGATCCATAGCATATGCCTTCATGTGAAATTTCGAAGGAACATTTCGAATACGTCTTCAATCAGCTGTTTTACAGTTCAAGGCTCGGCGGCATATGTTACGATGGAGAATATGAGTATTGTCGCTAACCTCATTTTGGTGTTTTTGTTTATTCCATGGTCTTTCCATTTGCGTGTCAATTTAGCAACGGCAGTTTTTTCCATAGTGATTCTTCTTCTTATTTCAGGTTCTCATCTACTTGTGTTTGTTATTTTTACACTCAGGTATATAAAGTCCTTAACCACTTCAATCCTGGCTATGAAGATTAGCCCGATGTCCCTCTCCAGTGATCTATTGACTATCATATAAAAAATTCTAAGGAATATTTAAAAAATTCATTTATTTTATTAATGTTTTCCAACTAATTTTACATACATATTAATGTTTTGTAAAATAGTGAAATTTCTGTATTGAAAATTTTTCATTTCCGCTGAAACGCGGGACATAATTTTAAATTTCACGCCTGTCCAACCGCTGTTGTTCAAAATGACTTTGTTTCTCTTTATTTAGTATGTTAATTGCTAATTTTTTGACGTAAAACATAGTCAAAGCGGATATACCTAGCATTTATGTGCCTACGCCAAACGCATATTAATTAAAATTGTAAAATTACATTATTCTGCGTATAATGAACAAATTAGTTTTGGACAGGTCCGGTACAGGTAAATATTATATTTGAATACCATTTTTTAAATTATAATAGTTGCTTATTTAAAAAATAACATTTTTAATCAATCTATGAAACTAAAACTATGAAACGATTGTCCAGACAATAACCTGAACGTAATACTATAACTGAAGCATTATAACTTTAAACTCGAAGAGATTTACCACTAAATCTTACATCACTTTTTTAACATCTCGACGTGCGTTTCACTAATCATGTTAGCATCATCAAGAGATGATTCAATCAATAGAAGATGATCAAGTTCAGATTGAATCATCTTCTGATGATGCTAATATGGTTAGCGAAATGTGCATGAGAAGTTAAAAACAATGATTTGGTGTTTATTTCTAGCTCGAAGAGATTTACCACCTCTTTGAGTTTAGTGTTTCACACCGAAGGTTCTAATGGAAGAATTGCACTATAACATTGTTTAAACATATCTATATTGATCGAAATAATTATTACAATCAATAGATTTGCCAATGAAAAATAAATTTATTGTTATTATTTAAAAAAAAATTATTTTGGTTGTATAGTATTCTAAAACTCGGAAGGCAATACACTTTGTTTTTTAGCATCATTACAGTTGGTAAAGCACGTTTGTCATAGAAGGTTGTTTAGATGCTATATGAAGATGTGGTAGACAGTTAGCAAAATATTAGGTGAATAGACAAATATTCGGAGCTCAGCTTACGAGGGTCGTTCGAAAAGTTGTGTCGGCCTGACACACAGATCGTCCAAGTATGATGAAATAACTATGATATTTAACACGTATCATTCGTTGGATGGCATGCTGCCGAGTTTTAGACACGCTTGTTTTCGGCGATCAAGTAGATGAAATAGGTTTTAACATTTTGTAGAAATGGATCCATTTGAAGTTTGAGGGGTTATAAATCCTTTTGTTTTATGGGGATTAAGGCCAATTCCCCTTTAGATAACTTTCCCTTGATTTTTGAGAGCTAAATTCAAAAATGTATTTAAAAACTGCTATAACCGATCAAATTGACACACAAATCCCCATTTTTTAGTAAATGATCGTAGACTGAAAGCCATTTTACCAGAACTTATCAGCCGTTAAGTAATTTATAGTAGTAAGCCAATTTGTCGACATTGGGAATTTAATATCGAACAAAGGGGGTAACATTCATGAGATCAGAAGAAGATACAATATGGCAAGATCTAGAGGCTTAGGAACATAACGCATAAAGCAGAGAAACAGTAGTAAAAATGTTGGTTTTTTCTGTATGCCTAAATTCCACTGTAATATGGATCATTAAAAAACAAAACCTCCAGTGCATTGATTCTTTTGAACTTTGGTACTGGAGTCGGATCTGTTCGCATTCCATGGACTTTAGACGAACAAATGCATCCGTTATTCAAGAAATCAGATTTTAAACTTGAAGAGATTTGCCACTAAACACCAAATCACTTTTTTTGAACTGCTCGACGCACGTTTCGCTTGCCATGTTAGCATCATTAGGAGATGATTTAATCTCAGATTAAATCATCTCAGTTAGCTCAGATGCTAACCTGGTTAGCGAAACGTGCGTCGAGAAGTTCAAAAAGAGTGATTTGGTGTTTAGTTGTAAATCTCTTCAAGTTTAGTCTCTGGTATTTGTTGTTGAGTTTGCATATCGTCTTCTTCCAAAAATACTTGCAAATCTTCATATTTTTTCGATTGACCTGGGCGTTCCTCGTCTTTCAAGTCGAAATCGCCACTTTGAATCGTTTAATCCAACGCCCACAAGCGTCTTACTATTACTGTTAAATCATATTTTATTTAAATGTTACAAATAATTTTATAATTATTTATGAACGAATACTAAGATTTTTCGACCACATTGAATGCAGGGATGGATGTAACCTAATAAGACTGGTGCTGTAGGGACTGGTGGATGGTTCTAGTTCACGCGATAGACCCTCAAAAAGATAGACAGATCAAGACCTAACTGTCTGTAAACAAGTAATCGAAACGGCTGCAAAAGGAATGAGTTTCTAAGAGTAAAATGTATATGATATTTTGGGTATGAAGATGTTTTTCGCTTGATAAGTGTAGCGCTTGGTAACAGTCGATCAGCATTTTTTTGATTTAATTTCTCGAGGGATTTGCAATCTGCCCAGAGGGCAATAAGCGTTTGTTTTGACTAGAGAGAAGTGACATGTAGAGTATCACTCCAGTGAGTGATTTCCTTTAAAAAATATTATATACATTTTAAATCTAGAGTACATTTGTCTATTTAGTCTTAAGTTTAACTTATCTGAGTCTTGTATTCAAGTCTGATGGCAGCAGACGTTTTAGCCTATGCACTTCACTGTTATCTAGTACATTCAACTGATTGCATTTTTTTGCTCTAATTCGCACTAAAACGATGTATGGCTTCCTTAATGGATTCCAGAGGGATATCATGTTGAATGACCTCGTTGGGGACGTAATAAGGTGCGTCTACGATGGCTCGTTATATCTTGTTTTGAAACCCTTACGAGATATTAATGTTGGAGTCATAGGCCGTACCCCACAGTTGAATTCCGTAAGTCCAAACGGGGTTAAGAATGAACTTTTATAGCAATATCTTGTTGTCTAAGGATAATTTCGATTTACGGTTAATGAACCAATACATATGACTTACTTTGAGTCCTAGCTGCTTGAGCTTGGTAAGTTATGTTTTTTCCATGTTAGGGTCGGTCTAAATGCATGCCGAAATATTTAGTATTTTCGACTTATAGAAGCCGACAGTTATTATTTCTCACAGGGAGATATGTTTTTCTACGTAATGTAAATGTCACAAACATGGACTTGGTGTCATTCGCCTTAATGCCCCGTGTTTTTAGCCACTGCTTGCTTAGGTTCGCTTGAAGGTTTCTTGAGGCTGATGTTGGATCAGTGTGGGATGCCAGGATAGCAGTGTCAGTAGCGTATGTTGTCACTGTAGTGGTTCTTGTTTTTGGTAGGTCCGCTGTATATAAGAGGTGTATTATCGGTCCAAGCACGCGTCCTTGAGGAACGCCTGAGTGGATGGGCACTAAGTCGGTATATTCACTGCCTTGCTTCACTAGAAAATGCCTGTCTATTAGGTATGATTTAAGCAAGTATGATGCTTAATCATAGGTATGATATATGATTTCTATGATTTGATTTTTTTAATTATACATTTTTAGTGTGGTAGATCCATTTGGAATGGAACTCCCCAGAAGTCAGTAATCTTTTTTTCCTCTTCGATGATTAGTTCTGAAGGGAAGGGTTTGAATACGCTTTCTAGGTGTTTCGAGAGCTCTCGATTTTTCTTTGTCATTTCTAGCCCAGGTATTGCCCTCATTTTTAATTGGAGGATTGAGTTGTTGAGATCTTTTCAGCCTTCTTGTGGCTTTCCAGAGCGAGTACTCCGTGGTTTCTGTTGGCGTAAGATTTTCCAAGTATTCTTGGGTGTCTTGATTCTGTTCTTTCTGTATTAAGTCTTTGAGTTCCTTAGTAGCTTTATTTAATATTCTTTTGTTTTTAGTCTTTTTGATTTGCTGCCATTGCTTCCGTAGTTGTCGCTTTTCTGCAATTTTTTCTTTAACTGAGAGGGAAATTCGATTTTTCCCTAGAAGTATTTCATACTTGGGAGTGGCATAACAGCAAATGAAACATGAATTTATCACTTCATATCAGAGACGAAGCAGTCCAAACAGTGGATGACTCTAAGGGAAAATACGACAAAGAAAGTGAAAACGATTCCATCTGTAGGAAATACTCCTGGCTACGATTTTCTGGAATTTTCGAGGTGTGGCGCTCATAGACTCCCTGACAAATGACAAGACTATGACCGGAGAGTATTACGCTTCATAATTGGATCAAATGAAGGGGTGAAAGTGTTCTTTCATTATAATAATACGCCTACACACATGTCTCGGATTGTTGCTGTAAAACTCCATGACCTACGTCTTGAAGTGCTTCTACATATACGCCATATTTACCAGATTTAGCTCCCAAAGGTGACTTTCTTGTCTCAAATGATCTTGTCTCAATGATGAGATCAATTCTGTTACAATCGCTTGTTTTGAAGAGTTAGACATTGACAGACATACACATTAAACATACTAAGATGCTTTCTTCAATATCTTCAATATGTCGTCACCGATTTCAGAGTTTTAATACATTATTTAAGTTTTTATAAGTCATACTAGTTTTAATACATCATCTCAACATTTTTGAAATCAGCTTTGCCATCTCTTTGACGCTTCCTTTCTCCCAGACTTGGTATTTTGATCCGCATCTACAACAATATTATATATAAAATTCAAATGCAAGGAATTACCGCACAATGTTAACAGAATTTTAATGAACAGGAACAGGTAGTAAAGAAAATGCCTTTAAACGATCTATACACACAATGTAATCAAATCTATATTAATTGTAAGTATTGGTGTGACATTGATTACAAGAAACTGTTCCAATTGAGAGAGAGACAGCTGATTTTACCAATAACAGCTGCAGAGACAGCTGCTTTTTGCATTTGCGAAGCCAAATTTGTTGCTATATATATATATATATATATATATATATATATATATATATATATATATATATATATATATATATATATATATATACATATATATATATATATATATATATATATATATATATATATATATATATATATATATATATATAAAGTATGATGCTACTAATTTTGGACGTCTAATAAGAAGCGTGTTTAGTAACCGATGCTTAAAGGAACACACTAAAACCGGTATTTACAATGTGATAAATGTTATTCAATGCCATTCGATATCATTCATTGTCATTCAATGTCAATGCCATTCTTCTGTATGGAGCTAAATCACGGGTTCTGCATAGAAAGCAAATAAAACAAGTCAAGAGATTTCATCAAGGCTTTTTATTTCAGTTATTACTACTAATTTTTTTCTATTTCCTCTATGATTCAGTTACTTCTAGTAATCGAAAACCTCTGTTTTCATTAATTTCTTCAAAATATTCGAATTCTTTTTTTTTGTTTTTAAACATATTTTCGAAATATTCCAGCCGAAATATTCCATTCCATCTGTTGCATATATGTAGATCTATTTGTCTTTGTGTTTTGATTTCTTAATTTGTCGTGTATTTTAGTATTAATTCCAACTATCAAATAACATTCAATAACTAGAATTGCCCGGAAGGAGACTGGCTGATACTGAAGAAGCGTTAACTATCATGAGCATTAAACTCGAAGAGATTTACCGCTAAACACCAAATCACGTTTTAAAACTTCTCGACAGACGTTTCGTTAACCATGTTAGCATCATCAGGAGATAATTTAATCTGATTCTAAAACTAAACTATGTTCTATTTATATGATAACCATATCTAATGAAGCGTGTAAAAATCATGGACCGTGAAGTTTACTGAGCCTTTCATTAATAATTGAAAAAGTTGACTGAACGGAATAGGTCTTTTATCCCGGTTCATGATTTTATTACATTTTTCTATTTGAATGCTTTCATATGCATCCACGGTCCTATTGTTATTTACAGTCTTAATCAATCTTAAATTACGAATATCTATATTAATTCTTCTATTGGAACCTTTGGTGTGAAACACTAAACTTGAAGAGATTTACCACTAAACACCAAATCACTTTTTTGAACTTCTCGACGCACGTTTCGCTAACCATGTTAGCATCATCAGGAGAAGATTAAATCATCTCCTGATGATGCTAACATGGTTAGCGAAACCTGCGTCGAGAAGTTCAAAAAAAGTAATTTGGTGTTTAGTGGCAAATCTCTTCAAGTTTAGAATATCTATATTGTGGTCATGTTCGATTGTATGTTGGGTAACACAAGATTTTTCATTTCTCCCATATCTAACAGGGGCAATGTGTTCTTTATATCTCCTTAATATAGACCTTTTTGTTTTCCCAATATACCTTCTATCACAGTCTTGACAACTAATTTCGTGAATCCCCGACTTTTCATGTTGATCTACTTTATCCTTTGGATTAGCCAGGACTTGTCTTAATTTGTTATTTGGTTTGTGTACAACCTTAGTGTACACTTTGTTCAACATTTTGTCTAGCCGTCGTGTTAACTGGGCATCAAACGGTATTATCATGAATTTATTTTTATTTTGATCCTTTTGAAAAGAAGATGCTTTCAATCATTTTTTAAACTTATGTTTTCCAATTCTTTATTTAGACCGTTCAGTTCGGATACCTCTCTAATTCAATTTAATTCATTATTATAATTTTCTTTGTTTAGAGGAAAATTGATTAATCTATTTACCATCAAATTTAAACTAGCCATCTTATTTTAGAAACTATCATCGAATCGTTAGGAATGTATCTAGAAGTGGTGGTGTTTTTTTCTAAAATATCTAAATCTAACCTATTTTTATTGTATCTACTGACTATAACATCCAGAAATAGTAAACTATTGTTGTTTTCGAGTTCATGCGTGAATACTATGTTTTGGGATTTACTATTTCATCATCATATATCCCGTTTATAGCGCTATCCGCCTTTGGGTTCCTAATCGCCAGTTATTTCTATCCTCCCAGTCATCCTCCGAGAGATTCCTTGCCGACATAGCTTTTGTTATTCCATGCAACCATGTTATGGGCGGTCTTCCTCCCTTCCGTAGGCATCCACTCCAGAATCCTTTTAGGTAGTCTTTCCCTTGGCATTCGCCTCACATGTCCATACCAGCCTAGTTGTTTCCTTTCGATGTCATCAATTATTGTGTGTTCTACCCTCATTAAATTTCTGACGTCCTCATTTCTAACATGTTCAAGTCTAGATTTACCTGCCGATCTTCTCCAGAAATCCATTTCCACTGCAAGTAGGCTGTTTTTTTGCTTGTTTGTCAGCTGCCATACTTCCGAGCCATAAATCAGTGTGGGTTGTAATATAGAGTTATAAATTTTCTTTTTTGTCTGTGCTCTAATATTTTTTTGCCATAATATTGAGTTCAATGCTCCGATAACCTTCTTTCCCTTTGTTATTCTGTCTTTTATTGTTTCGTTGTTTCGGCCAGTCTTGTTGAGTCTTGAGCCCAGATATAACTATTCCTCGCAGCACTTGATATATTCGTTGTCCAGAATCAGATCTCCTGGTAGTTGTTCTTGTCCAATGTTCAAATATTGTGTCTTCTCTGTGTTAATTTGCAATCCCCATCTCCTGTATTCTTCGAATAGTTTCCGCGCCACATATTCCAGGTCTTCCTTATCCTGGGCGATCACCACCTGATCATCAGCGTAGTGTAATGTATATAGAGTTGTATCCTCTATTGTTATTCCCATGCCATTACACTTCCGTTTCCATAACCTCAGCGCTTCATCGATGTATATATTAAATAGGGTAGGTGACAAAGAACATCCCTGGCGTAAGCCTTTAGTTACGTTGAAGCCTTTTGAAAGTTTATTACCCATTTTTATTCTAGATGTTGTGTTTCTATAGAATTCCTTAATTGCATTTGTAATAGTCACATTAATATTAGATTTCTCTAGGACTTCCCATTGTTTCACAATAGGGACCGTATCGTATGCTTTTGTTAGATCTACTAGAAGTAGGTGTACATCTTGTGACCGCATTGTCTTCTTTTCAATAATTTGTGTTAGGCAGAAAATATTGTCTATTGTTGATCTACCTGCCCTAAAGCCATTATGTTCTTCAGATTCGTAGGGATTATATTCTTCACATATGAGATCCTTTAATATTTTTCCATAAAGTCGACTTAATGTACTCGTCACCGTTATACCTCGATAGTTGTTGCAGTTCTTTTTGTTGCCCTTTTTATGTATAGATGTAAACCAGCGTTCTTTCCAGCATTGTGGAACTGGTTCCCCATTTAAACATCGGTTGAAAATTTCTGTCAGGATCTTAAAAAGTTGTTCCGTTCCATTTTTTATTAGTTCTGCAGGGATACCTTCCGGGCCTGCGGCTTTTGCTGCTAAATTTACTATTTAAGTTCTTAATAAAATCATCTAAGTTTTTATTTTTTTAATTGAAAATTGCAAAAACGTCATCCACATATCTTAACCGTACCTTCGGAAGGTAACTGATTTCATTAAATTTACTCATGAATAAGTTGGCTGAAAACGGTGATAGAGGATTGCCAATTGCCATTCCTTCTTGTTGTTCGTAAAACCTGTTATTTAGCTGAAAACAATTTTGCTTCATACATAAGCTTGTTAAGGATATGTATTCAGAAATAATATTGTTATTAAAACTTTTAACTCGAGTAATTCCCTCAGCTATTTCAAGGTATGTGGAATCGGGACACTCGGAAACAAAGATGATACGTCAAAGGAAACCAAGACCGTACTTTCCTGTAGATGTGTGTTTTTCACTTTTTCTATGAATTTTGTTGAGTTTATCACGGAACAGGAAGGTTGTTTTTCAGATTTCTTATGAACCATTTTGCCAAGTTGTATGTCGGAGAATCAATGGCTGATACAATTGGTCTCATTAATTTTCCTGGTTTATGCATTTTTGGTAGAACATACAACCTTGGCACTTCTGGCCTAGATATATGCAATTTGCTTTTCAGAGAAGGCGAAATAAGGCTCCTACCATAGTTCAATGTATCTCCGCCTTCGTTAACCATTTTTGACAATGGATTCTAGGTAATCGTTTATATGTACGGTATTGAATTAATTTTTCAACGCTTTCAAAATGATCAGATTTATCCATTACTACAACCTTATTTCCCTTATCTGCTTTTAAATAAAAAAAAATCTTTCTCTCGCAGACGCTTGACATCTTAGAAATATTTGGCATATTTTGACTTTTATTTGAAATATTTTTTGCAATTTTGTCTTTATAAGGCTCTCTGACGAAAGCTTTGGAAGACTCCGGTAAGTGTTTAATATCAGTTTCAATACGGGCTACCATATTCTCCAAAGCACTACGGGATGTCGGCAAAGTAAAATTGAAGCCTTTATTTAAGAGATCTAGTTCTGGATTGTCCAACGTCTGTGTTGAAACATTTTCTACTATGTTGATACTCTTTTCTGGAATATGTTCTTTCGACTACTCAATTTTGAGTTTTCTTAATTTTTTATTTAAATATGGCATTTTTGAAATAAATGAATATGAATATATTTGAAGTTAATTTAAAAGTTAATTTCTTGTAAAGATTATACGCTTGAATTTCAAGCATACTCTTTTTACTGTACAGATATTTGATTTCTAAGTCAAGCCATTGCTGCTTTGTAAAATTAGTTATTTTGTCACATATTTTGGAAGATTTTGAAATATTAACTTTAATAAAATAATAGTCTGGCATGACTAGAAACCAAATATCTGCCCCAATCAACCTAATTTTAGTAGTGTACTTACGATCATAATGAGCATGTTGATATATTAGAGATTATTATAATCTATAATATTGATATATTATAGAAGAAATTTAAACCTGCTAAGATTCATAATGCCTGATAAACACTCAAGTTAAATGAAGAACCGCAAAGACTTAGATTCTCTAAAAGATACGTCCCCTTTAAATAAATGTGGATTCTATAAAACAAATCAGCATAGATAAGCGAAAATTTATCGAATTTTCTTTTTCAGCAGCAACTACGACGACGATTGTGCGACGTCGATGTTCGCCTCTTTATATTTAGAAATCGCGGTCTGCCATGCGACGAACGAGCCGGTCGTAGTCTTTTGTTTCGTGGCCGCCTTATAAATACGTGCATTTCCGGCGATCCGGCCCTTATTTATGGCTTGTAGCTGTCAAAATGCATGTCAAAATACGGAGCCGGGCTCTTAATCATTCGACGTTTAAGCGGTGGCTTATTAATGGGCTATTAGGCCGCATTAGACGGAGAATTCAAACAGAAAAAAGAAAATAAAATCGGGAGGAACCAATGCCGTACCAAAATAGATTAAATGTGACGTTCGCTGGTGAAAAGGCACGCGGGGAAAGGAGAGCGCCAAACAAACGACTGTCTGTTCCGTATGATATTTATAAGGTTGTCATGTTTTGACATTAGTAAGAAAGATATTGTTATTTTCTGGTATCTACCATATTTTTGTTTTAATCATGCTATGAATTAAATCCATGATTCATGGTTCTCCAAGTTCATTATCTTCCTTTTGTATTTATGAGGTTTAAAAATACAAAAAAAATGTCCTGTTAAACATGGCTTTGTCATTTTTGTTACTTAGTTTTTTTATTATCATGGATGAAAATATATCTTACGAATTTTAAACAACACTCTTAGTAATAATGTTTTATCTGCGGCTATAGCTGTTTATGTGATATAAATGGTGTGGCAAGTTTCATACGGTAATTTCACTTTGGCGCCATTTTTTAAAAATAATTCAATTATTGCAACTCAACGTGAATTTAGACGAAAATAGCCTAATCGTTCAATGCTTCATAAAAAAACCACAATTTATTGTTTATTCGAGCAATTTCAAGAATTCGGAACATTTGGGAATAAGCCCAGCATCAGAGATCTAAGAAGAGTGCGAAGCGATGAAAGTATTGCACGTGTGGAAAAGTCTTCAGAACGTCGATTGGATGACGTCGTGCACAATTAGGAATTTCTCCACGCAGTTTACGCCGAATTTTGAGAAGTGACATCCACATGTTTTCCTTGAAGATTCAAATTGTTTAAAACTTGTTACCTATAGGTAATAATAAATGATTTGAATGATGTAATGCTAGCATAAACCACCTGCATGAAATTCTGCATTCAATTTTCATATAAAATTAACATTACGGTTCTGGATTATGTTTATAGCGATTTTTAAAGGAAAAGATTTACTTATGAATCCTTACCAGTGGTCGATTGTGCCAACCTTCAAAAGTAATGTGTCACAATTTAATGACAGTCTGTCTATTAGTTTCTGAGTTGTTGTGCTTTAAGTTTGTTATTTTTAAAACAATGGAAAAAAATTCGTGTGTTGATTAAACATTACTTTTTGATGAAGAAAATACCGTTGAAGCAAAACAACTGCTTAATAAACATTACCTGGACTCTGCCCCAGAAAAATTATTGATTTGTATGCTGAGTTCAAACGTGGCTGTACAAGCACCGATGATGCTGAACGCTCTGGACGTTCAAATGAGGTGGTTACACCAGACAACATCAGAAAAATTAACAAAATTATTTCGCAAAACCGTAAAATAAGGCTGCAGGAGATAGCTGATACCATAAAGGTATCGAAAGGAAGTGTTTGCACCATTTTACATGAATATTTAGGAATGCGTAAATTGTTATCGAAGTGAATGTTTGGAACTGTTAAAGCGAAATAAAAAGGATTTTTTCACGCGGTATGAGACAATGGATGAAACATGGATTCATTACACTCCGGATATAAATCGGCGGTCAACTGAGTGGACAGCAGCCAGACAGGCAAGGTTATGGCCGCTGAATTTTCGGATGCACCTGGAATATTGTTCATCGATTATCTCGAGGAAGGTAAAACCATCAATAGCGAATATTACATAGTATTATTGGTGTGTTTAGGACGACATCGCAAAAAAGACTACAAATGAAGAAAAAAGTCCTGTTTCACCAAGATAAGACTACGTACCACAAATCGTTAGTTAAATTGCATAAACTGCATTTCGAATTGCTTCCTCATCCACCGTATTCTCCATATCTGGCAACCAGTGACTATTTCCTCTTTTCAGACCTCGAAAAAATGTTCGTTAGAACGAACTTTCGCCCCATTGAAGAGGTAATTGCCGAAACTGAAGGATATTTTGAAGGCAAAGAGAAATTGCTCACATGAGTATAGGATATTCTTGGATGTAACAGACATTTGGTTATAGGTTAGGTCGTCAGTCGTCAGTTAGTCAATTTGTTCCATTTTAATTTTTTTAATTAGCAAATTCGTCACGACACTTCTGAATCACAAATCATTTCAACAAATCAATTCCAGTGGAATTTTTAATTCGCTGCATGTCTTCCTGGCCAGGTGATAATGTGATTGTCATACTCTTCCAGATGTCATCTGGGTGGCCTCTGTTTCAATAGCTCTTAATAGTCTCAGTGAAGGAAGTGATATGGCAGTTTACTTCATTCCCATATTATTCTAAGTAGATAGGTTCAATGGAACAATCTACACTTACCAATTTTGGTATACCACAACTTTATTGCCCTCGGGCAGATCAATAAATTAAGTTTAAATTTGAGTTAATTTTTAGTCCTACTTTGTATGATTTTTCAGCCAGTACATTTAGTTTTTCCTGCATGTGACTTATTCTCTTTGTTGCCAGGCATTCATCGTCCACGAATTCTAGGTCTTCGATGTATTGACCAAATCTCAAAACTAACCTATTTTGGCTTTGAAGTATGTTCCTCATTGCTCGATTCATTGACAGAAAGAGGAAGGGGGACAGTACACAACCTTGTCTTAATTATAATCCATTTACTTCTAGTTTGACTCCATAATCTTGGTATAACAGTTCAATTATACATCTCATGTTTGTGATATTTTGCGCTCTTCTAAAATTTACCAAATTTTTCCTTCACAATTATATTCTAATGAAGGAAGAAAGGGAATATTGGTGTATTCCCATGGTATAAATGAAAAGACGACATGACAGTTGTGCAGATCGTTATGGTGGGCAACAGATTCGCTTAATTTTCATGATTTTTGTCGTATCTGTTCTTACTTAATTGTAAATAAGACTGTAATCATAATTGTAACTAATCGAAAGTAAATAAAACGAAGATCTTTAACATGTTGCATTTTTTGACTTTTCGGTTATCTAACGATAGGTCATAGAGTCATGCGGGCTGGGGTTAATCAATCGCTGATGATTGTAATTCGGAACCTATGAATTATGTAAATATATTAATTAGACTCCGAATACTTAAGACCATCTGAAAGCCTGCGTCCCTTGACAAAACACGGACATGATAGCGCCCCGTTGCTCAAAATAGTTGTAACACATTTTTAGAATGTACCATAAAAATGCTGTTCACGAAAAGAATTACTACGAGCCACCAAGTGATTCTAGAAACTACTGAAGACGCATTGGATGTAAAGCGAAGCCAAGAGTGTTATCAGATCTAACGCTACGCCACCAGTTTCATTACTTTATTTACTCACCTCGTGGGTTAAGGTGTAAGTTCAGTCGCTAAATACATTCTGCTGATGCATCTAAAATCCTTTAGCCTTTTACCATATCAGGTTGGCAGTTTTCTGGGCCTTAACTTAGTATTTCCTCGAAATATTTTCTCTATGTAGTTAATTTTTCTTCTTTTGTTTCTATCAGATTACCTTTCCTACTATTTATAAATACTGATTGGCTTTGAAAACGTTTCCCCATATATTTAATATACACATATGTCCACAAGTTTGGAATATTCAAACATTTTACTTTTTTATTGATGTTAAGTTTTTCTCTTACTCGTTTACGAAATCATCATTTTATTATAACTTTTACTGGTACCCAATAAAACTCGACACCAAATGACCAATGTGTAAAATTAATTTATTATTTTGGAGTCAAAAAAATACAATGTACCAATGGCCTTCAATAGTAATTTAAAAATAAAATAACAACTTTCAATAAAACTAATAAGTAGTAGTTCCTCCATGGCTCTATATGCATGATTATAGGCGATTTGGCATGCTGTCGATTAAATGATCAAATTGGGCTTGTGGATTTCTCACCTATTTTTTAAAAGGAGGATTGTTTCGTTTCTTGATGCGTGTTTTCAAAATGTCCCAACCATGTTCAATAACATTTATGTCAAGTAAATTTGCTGGCCACCCTAAATTGGTTATTCCCTCCTCTTCAAGAAAATTTTGTAATGCTGCTATTCGATGTGGAGGTGCGTTGACATCCAGGAAAACAAATCCATCGCCCACCATAAAACATCACGCTCCCACCTTCAAATGGGATACGTGGTTGAGCTGTTTCTAGTCGGGCTTGTCGACTTGGAGCTCTCCAAACTAATGTTCTTCGTGAATCAGAAATCAAGCCAATTCTCGTCTCATCCGAGAACATCACGTTATTCCAGTTAGAACTATGATCCACCATTTCTCGAGCCCATTTCATTCTTACATTGTTTTGTTGAAGGGTTAGTTTGGGAATATGTAAAGGTCTTCTGCGATGCAAATGTACCGCTTTCAGTCTGAGTGTTAATGTTTATCGTGAAACATTTACCCCTTCCAGCCTAATAAGCTCTCTTGATACACCACTTGTAGATTCCAGACGATTTCTTCGAGTTATCATTGATATCTGCCGGTCATGTACTGCTGTACATAGTTTTCTACCATTTCTAGGGCGATCCTTTACGTCATTTGTCTCATAATTTTTTATATATTTTTGATACAGCACTTTGGGAAACACCTACAATTTCTGCGATATCACTTTGATTAGAGCCGCATTATAACAAAGCAATTACTCCTGAGAATGAGATATCATGTTTCTAGGCATTTTTAAACGGATTAATTGAATGATGTGTAAATACCATCAACAGAAAAACTTGTGTTATCACCAAAACAATGCTTTTGTTATTTTTATTTAAAAACGGTCTAAAATAAATATCCATCATAAGGTTGAGTCTATCATAGGCGTAGATATCCTATTTGTAAATATTTCAAACTTTTGGAGATACGTGTATTTTGTTTTCCATAACACATTTTTAAAATTGACAACAATAATGTTCTATTTTATAATTATTTGATCGATAATAAAATAATATATATATATATATATATATATATATATATATATATATATATATATATATATATATATATATATATATATATATAGATATATATAATTAATTAACAAAAAATGTATATAAAGATGTCATAAGATCGTGCAAAAACAAATTGATAATTAATTACAAAACCGACCGTCACAATCAATTATATATGTCCAATTAATCGGTTAAAATATTTAAATAATGGAAATAATAGACAGGCATATATTAGTTAGCGGATCACGGAATACAAATTATGAGTTTGACAAATTACCCACACAGTTTATTATACAACCAATTAAAGAAAACCATTAGAACAGCAGCGAATATAACGACTCATTAAAGCAGCTATCAATAAAATTATTTTTCGTTAGCAGAAATAACTTATTTCTGATATTAGTTATGATAAATTTGCGTTTTTTCCTCTGTTTAATAATAATAGCGGATTATACTTCGATCCTTAAGGTTTAATCCGATTTCAACTTTTTGGTCCGACAGATAAAAATTTCATCTTGAGTATTAATGTGATTCCAGTGCGAAAGATTCAGTAGACGGAGTTTAACAAAAACGATAATATGAGTGACTTAAGTCGCGTTACTAAAAAAAGGCTTCAAAGAGACTGACGTCGCTTGTGACATTTGCGAAGGAGAGGGGGGAGGTGCCGTATCAATTTTCACCACTTAGCTAGGATCAGGTTATACACGATCTCTCAAAGCCGACGTTTTAAGAGCGGCTGTGGCTGCAGGTCCTAGAATAAATATTAGGAAACTTTTAGGGGAGGGCAGCAAGATAACCCAAGACCGCAGTCTCAAGATGTAACCACCTCAAAACTTGTCGAATAGAACTTCTCCCTCACCCATACAGCCCCAACCTCGCTCGGTTGAATTACCACTTATTCCGATCCGTGGCTCACTTTTTACGAGGAAATAATCCAGGATTGCATAAAATAAAAAAATAGCTGCTTAGAATTTTTCGTCTCCAAGACTTATCGTGGTACCGAAGAGAAATTAGCTGCTGAAAGATGATTTGAGGCCATCGAAAACAACTGCTTTTATTTTGAGGAATAAGCTCCAGGCATATTTTTTTAAAATAGTGAATATCTAACTACTTTAAAAATGTAAATACGTTTGCTAAACCTAAGAATTAATACGATTGGAGCTTGGAAGAATAGACAAATTTTGTTATACACTACATACACTATAAATTAGTAGTTGACAATATTTTAGATAGTTACTTAAGAATCTTTTATCTCCTATCTTCTAACTTATCTTGAGAAAATCAAGAAGACTCTCCCGATATTTGTGCTTGGAAACAACTGAACTTTTAAAATCCGCTGGTTCAAGTACAATCAAGGAAATAACCAAAATTCTACATGAAGTTTGGCGAACCGAACATATTCCGGAAGATTGGAAAGATTTTCTAATCCATTTACAGCAGGTTTTGGAACGAGCAGATCCTGCCCGGAACAGATCCTGAATCTAAAGTTAATCCTAAAATATCAAAAACTATATAATAAAAATATCGTCGGTACATTTGTGGATTTCAAAAAAAACATATGATTCTATTGACCGAGAATCTTTATTCCAAATCTTGAAAGAACAAGAACTAGATATGAGAACGCTGGCAATTATTAAAACATCACTAACTAACACAAGGTCAAAAGTTAAATTCATGGGTGACATCTCAGAGCCTTTCGAAATTAAAACTGGAGTGAGACAAAGGGATGGACTTTCTCCACTCTTATTCAACTGTGTTCTAGAAAAAAGTACTATAGGAGTGGCGTGTAAAAAATCGGTCATGAATATTAACCAGCCCATTAAACTGGGGAGAATCTATATCAAAATAGATTGTCTGGTCTCTAGCAATTTTGGCTCAAGATACATTAACGGCACAAAAACAGATTGAAATCCTAAAAGAAACAGCAGAAAAGGTAGGACTCCAAATTTGCTTTGAAAAGACACAAAATATCACCTGCAACAGACTAAGAACACCATTTCTAAAATCAAAATATGGTAACATCAGACGAGTCTCTCAATTTAAATATTTGGGTGAAATAGTCATGGAAAACGAGTTGGAAAAAGCGGCCAATAAGGGTAGATGTCAAAAAAATGGAAACTGCATTGAGATTTACACAAAGTATAACAAAAAATGAATATCTAATACAAAACTGAGACATTACAACACAGTTATTAAGCCAGAATGTCTATATAGCGCAGAAACGATTATTTTGAATATAAAAAAAATACATTGAGGAGATTGAAAAGAAAGAAAGAAAAATCATAAGAAAAATATTTGGTCCCAAACAAATAAATAGCACAATATAGCGATTTTGAGAAAACCAAGAAATCAAACTATACACAGATATACATGCGTTATGAGAAAAAGAAGACTTAAGTTTTACGTACACATAAAACGGATTAATCCGAGTAAGCTAACTAGACAAATAGTTGAATTTTATGGAAATAGGAGTAGAGCTAAAATAGTAACAATCAATTGGATTGCTGCAATTATAGAGGACCTAAGATTAGCAAATACTACACAAAGTGAAATTCAGGATAGAAACTGTTTTGTATACAAGGTTAACGTTTCGGAGGTTGTGCAGAGAAAAATGTAGGAAGACCGGAACAACTTGGTCTGACGGAAGGAAAAAAGCTCATAGAGAAAGAATGAAATCAGTATGGGCGCCAAGGAAGGCTAAAAACAACAAACGCTTCTAACTGTACTGCGCATGGTCCACTAGGGCGTGAATAATAATAATAATAATATTATATACAGCTGAATGGCATTGGATCTTTAATATTTAATGATGACGATGTTCATCGCCAGGGAATCAGGCGATTTTTTAATATTAAATATGCCGGTCGATTCTCAAGGATTGGTAAAGCGGCTACTTTCAGTGTATTTGCAGTATCTTAGCATGAGTAATCATGAATCAGTGGAATCGAGCACAATGTGCTTTCGTCGCTGATAATGATTTGTGGCAGCTCAATGACTATTTCGTTGTCAATTCAATTTTAACTGCAATAATCCAGAATGAAATATGCATTAAAAACTTTGAAGGAACTGGTTCTGCCATAAAAGAGAAGCTTCTTATGAAAAAAGAACTGTACGTATATCTATAAAAATTGAACTAGAGTCGCCGTTCAATGTAATCCACGACTCGCCATCGTGCAGTTAAGCCAACAATGCAGAAAGGTGTTTATGGAGCATTAAGAAATTATGGAGTCTCTTATAGCATATATAGTTTTATGTCATATTGTGCATTAAGATTTAAACTTCCACCAATACTATATCCAGGTAGTTAATACTATTGGTAGTTAAGAGAATAAGATCACATTAACCATAAATATTTTAGTCATCAATTTTGAGCTCTTTTGAATGCAAATAAAAATGTAATTCACAATTTATTTATGACTAGTTTTGCGACTAAACAACATTTTCAATATTGGTCTGAAGAGGGTTCTCGCCAACGACACGAGAAACACTTACACAGTACAAATGTCACAATGTGGATGTAATATCATCATCTTCTTTCTATACCGTCTCCATCAACAGACTTTGATGACCACTTTTTAAAATATCCGTAATCCTTTAACAACTTAAAATAGATCTTCAACATTCAAATTCATCCAGTTCCATATACGAGGTGTGTAAATAAAGTAGTGACACTATTGGCTTTCGCTTTAGAGGGAATGCAAGAAATCATCTGATGATTCTTCAGTATAAGTTGAATTTGTTAGACTCACTTGGTAGTCTGTAGCAATTCTTTTCATGAACTCGATTTTTCTAGAGCATTCTAAAAATGAGTCTCAACAATTTCGAGCAACGGTGCGCTATCAACTAGTCACTAGTAATAATACGTTCCAGAAATCGAGAGTCATTTTCAATTGGCTTCAAAAAGTCAAGACGTGTCTCCTTCTCTTATCCTTTTGATTCTGCCAAAGGCTTTTATGGAAGCATTTTTGCGTAGATTATATTCATCCCCAGTTCATTAATAGAAATCTGATGAACAGTTTGTATGTGTAAAATACAATTCCTTCCCCGGTCATTCTGCTCGTCAACCTGGAAATTCTATGGACATTTTCATCACTTCTTTCAATTAAAGGCCTTTTGATAAACCCTTAAAATACCTACAAATTTTGACAATATACTGTTTTGATAAAATACTGTTGAAGTTTTGGAAGTTTCCGTTACAATGGGCTCAGGTCCGAAACAAAACTTGATAGCGTACGCTTGGTCGAAAATGTCATTCTTTTTCAGAAAATACTAGAAAAATCCTGTTTACGAAAAGAATTGCCACGGACTACCAACAAACTCTAAGGAGTTTAAACTCGTATTAACTATGAATCTGATGTTGGCCTGCCTCGCGTCCAAAGGAAAAGCCAACAGGTGATACTTGTAATAAATAAATATGGGCCAAGAAAACAAGATATTTTGCAACAGCCTTCTCTGTCGACGCGTTCTTCCAAGCACTTCTTCGTTGGCAACTTATACATCTGTATAACTACAGTTGGAAGAGTTCAAGTTTCGACGCCGTATAGCAGTTGAAACTAGACGTAATATTCAATAAACCTTAATCTGAGTGACAGATTCAAGTTTTTATCACAGAACATTGATATAAACTTTGAAAAGGCACAATTGTATGTGCAATTGGAATTCCAATTTTATTGTAATGGTCTAATTAAATTCGATGGATGCTCATGAGTATTTCTATTTCTGAATTATTTCTGTTTGTAGTGCGTTTAAAACTAAATGGTCACTAACTGGAGATTGCTTAGTTTTATAATAGTCCAAAACGAAGGTCAATAATATTTTAAAGTAGAATCTAAATCGTCGTCTGTTCGAGCTAAGCCCTTCAAAACAAAGTACTTTATAAGGAAACTATATAGGAAATTAAATTTGTGTGCTTTAGTCAATCGCCACAAACAATCAGCTAAACCTTCGCGTCTGGAACTTCGCAGTACGTCATTTAACGAATCATTCTTAAAAAATTTATTACATACATTCGATCATACTTGTGTCATCGATGCGTCAGAGCGAGAACTTTTCAAAATATCCTCGTATAAGCGAAGAAAATACGGGGATACAAATTACAATTTTGACAAATTACAAAGTTAATTTTATAACCAATGACAGAAAACTATTAATTTATTTCTAATTTTAATGAAGATAAATCCATTGTTTATGTTATAGAGTTTTTATCTATTAAAATAGTTACGTTTGTTTTAATAAAACATGTTTTACACTCTACTGCCACCATCTATCAAAAACATTTTACTTCAAAATTGCCCTTATGTTACAAACATGTTGTCGTTACTTATGGATTCACCTCCACCCATTTTCTGCATTTTTATCAAACTAGTTTGACTTAATGTATTTTTTTGAAAGTAAATTATACAACCAATTAATATTTTGTTTATATAGGTCACTGAGAAAGTTTCTGCAAACCTATAAAACAAAATACAAACTAATTGGTACCAATGGCTCTGTTGTTTTTACAAATATTTGTCTTTTGCATGAATACATTTTGATTCGATTATCATTGAAGTGATGAACATAGATTTTAAAAATTGAGTGACTTATCATTTAGAAATCGTGTAAAAGTTTCAATTCAATACTTTTTACAATTTGCCGATGACTTCTGTAAATAACTTGATGTATACAAAACAGCATTGACATTTACTCGATTCTCAAAGTTACAGTAGTCGTCTTTTCTTCTTCTTTAACTAACTTTCTGCATCCGCTCCTGGACCCTAGGCCTTCCCTTGAGTTTGCCAATTGTTCCTGTCTTGAGCCACTTGGAACTAAGTTATTGCCAGTCGTTCCCTAATATCGTCTCTGGTCTTCCTAAATTTCTCGTCTGTTCTCTTGGTCGCCACTGTACTATATGTTTCGTTCACCTTTGTTTGTCTTATCTGACCACATGTCCCACTAAATTCCATTTTAACCATGCAATGCTACCTATCACATTACCCACCTTTGTTCTTGTCCGTAACTTATTCGGATGTGATCTTTCACTAGCCCTCTAAATCATTCTGAACGGATTCCCGGAATATACAGTAGGTGTCACGTGACCTCATGGTAGCCTAAAATTCTTAGCGATAGGGCAATGCCTGATATGGTTTACGTGTGAGTACATCTACGATGATGTCATTTAATACGTTTGAAGCTTCTGGGTTGAAGGGCTCCCCCATTTCATTCAACTAAATTGTGCTAAATGTACCGACCATAAAATTTTATGACAAAAGTTTCATGCTGTATTTAATAAATATCTGTAATTGTTGTTTTTTTTTGCAGTTGATACAAATGGTGAACCGCCTAAACTTAAATGCAACCTTAGGAAGCATAAACCGAATAGAAAACCGAGGACGCCTTTCACCACTCAACAACTTTTGGCCTTGGAGAAAAAGTTTAGAGATAAACAGTACCTTAGCATCGCAGAAAGGGCTGAGTTTTCTAGTTCGTTAAGGCTTACCGAAACACAGGTAAAATTAAATATAAGGTGACACAAAAAACGGGATCTTTTTGAACAAGAGTGATGAAAGAAAAATGTTTTACTCATAGTAATTGAAACCTTAAAATTTATCATTTAAGAAACATTAATGGAATTTATCATTTTCTTAAAATTAAGTTATTTAGGTGCCGTCCTGTATGAATGCATTCTTGAAATCTGCTGTTGAGATTCCTCATTCACCGCTGCAACATCTCAGCTGAGATACTCTGAGTTTCACCCTGAATTCTCTGTTTTAACTTATCCGGAGTTCTTGATCGAGTCGTGTACACTTTATTTATGAGATAGCCCCACAAGAAAACCTCACAAACGGACAAATCTGGCGATTTAGGGGGCCATGGAACGTTATCGAATCTTGAGATCACACGGTTACCGAACAATTCTTGCACAGCTTCCATTAATTGCCGTGCAGTGTGTAATGTTGCTCCATCCTGTTAAAACCAGGTTTCTTGAACATGTGGAAAATTTTTTAGTTCAGGTGTAACGAAATATTGTAAGATCTACACGTAACGATCCACATTAACAGTGACTGTGATCCCCGGTTCATTTTCAAAAAAATAAGGTCCGATGATTGCATGAAATGAAACAGCACACCATACTGTCACCTTACTAGCGTGTAAAGGGGGCTCATGAACTTCATTAGGATTTGTGTCGGTGTATTGTGCAGTAACGGTAGTTCTGCTTATTCACGTAACTTGCGAGATAAAAATGGGCCTCATCTGACATCCACAACTTGTTTAAAAATTCATCGTCATTGTTTATGTTTGTTAACATTAGTTAATGTCAACCTTCAGTTGTTGCACTATCGGAAGGTTGTATGGATTAAATTTCAAATCTAAATGAAGAATTCTGCGAACACTCTTCCGGGACATTTATTTCAATCGCAGCTGCTTGCTTATGAATTGAACGCCGTGGGCCCCGTAAGTTCTGTGGAGTACGAGCACTTCTTGGTCGTCCTGTTGGTTTCTTCTTTTTGGCAGATCAAGTCTTTTCAAAGTTATCAATCCAACTTTTTATCGCCTGTTTTGATGGAATGACACCATGACATTCTAAGTTGTAAAAACTTCGAAACTCCCTCTGCGCAGCTTCCAAACTATCACTGTTTTTATAAAACATTTTTATGACTAACGCATACTGTTGCCCGTTCCACTGGTCCATGGTTACTAAAATGGCAAAGTGTTTACTTGCTCAAGATAACTGTCCCGCAATTCTGTCACCTGCTTATGACTGTCACTATGCATTTCAAAAATTCCCGTTATTCTGTGTCACCCTATATTTAAAAAAAATTGAAAGAAAATTAATTAAGCTTAACTCTGATTGATGATTTATAAGTTAACTGTTTAATATGTATTTACTTGTAAATAAAATCATTTTATTTAAATATTATACTATTGTTAATTATATAGACATTTACATTAAATACAGGGTCTGTCCCAAAAATAAGTTGAATAAGTCCAGGAAAAAAGATTTATTGCAGATAAAGGTACAAGCCACTAACATTCTTCAAAATAGCTTCCTTCCGCGTCGGAATACTGACGCCAACGCTTTTCCCAGTCGCTGAACGCACCCTGGAAGGCATCGACGGGGACCTCTTTCAAGCACCTCGTCATCACTTGTTTGACGTCTTCCAAAGTCCCGAAATGGTGGCCCTTGAGTTCCTTCTTGATCTTCGGGAACAAGAAGAAGTCCGGTGGTGCCAAATCGGTGCTGTACGGCGGCTGGGGCAGTGTTGCCACACCGCGTTTCGCTAAGTACTCCCTGACAATGACGGCGGTGTGCGACGGTGGGTTGTCATGGCGAATGGGCCAAATGTTGGGGATCACTTTCACACTGCTCCAAGAGGTTACGCGAGATTGTTGCACGAGCAGCCTTCTTTTCATCGGAAAGTACCTTGGGGACAATCTTCGTGTAGATCTTCCGCATGCCCAATTATTCGTTAACAATGCGATGCATAGTACTTTTAGGTATATTACACTCATCTTCCAGCATTCTAGCACTTAAGCGTCGATCAGAGTTCAACATGTTCCTCACTTTCTTCACATTTTAGTTGGAGTGTGATGTTGACGGGCGTCCAGAGCAGTTTTGGTCCTCAGCGTCCTCTCTGCCCTCCCGGAACATCTTGTGCCAGCGGTAAACCATATTTTGGGTATGGTATTATCACCATAAGTTTCCCTCAGCATGACAACGGTCTCGACATCCGTTTAAAATCAAGTCATTTTGCGTTGATACAAAACAATTGATAATAGGTATGACTCATAATAATCTTGATCTGCTGCCTTAAAATCTAGCTTGTTCAAGAACTCAAGCCAAAGTCAATTGCAACTTGACTCAGAATTTAACCGCAAAATTTTGTTCAACGACGACGCTGATTTTTGGCGCTTACGTTAATAAACAAAACTGATCCGCAAATGATCCAACAATTACTGTTGTATCCAGAAAAATGTACCATATGGTGCGGATTGTACGCCAGTGGCATCATCATAAAAATTAAGCTGGAAAACATGTTACTGTTAATGGAGATCGACACAGAGCGATGATCAATTATTATTTAATTTCGAATTTAAATGGTATTAATCTGAAGGAGATGTGGCTCCAACAGGATAACTCCGTATGTCATACAGCCAACAATCTATTTATTGAGGAAACAATTTGGTGAAAAAATTATTTCGAGGAATGGACTTGTTAATTGGCCACTAAAGTCATGTAATTTCACGCCTTTAGATTATTTTCTTTATAAACCAACAACTATTAATACATTGGAAACCAATAAGACTCGGACAATTGCGGGCATAAAACCCCAATTGCTTGAAAAACTGGTCGGAAATTGGATTGACAGAATGTGCTTTGTCAGAAGTAGCCGCGGCGGACATGTGTTCGAAATTGTTTTCGAAAAATTAATGCCATTGAATTGGTTGTTGTTTTATTTAAATTTAAAGTTCGGACGCACTAAAAAAATACGCTATAGTTTATCGTGAACATTCTATATCTCTTTTTGATATTGGAGTAGATTTAATTTTCAAACGATTTCAAAGAATGATGTACTATGGAATGCACAAATGTACTCTAAAGACTAATTGCCGGTTTTTTCTTTTTTAGGTCAAAATTTGGTTCCAGAATCGTCGCGCCAAGGCAAAACGTCTTCAGGAAGCCGAATTGGAAAAACTCAAAATGGCCTCCTTCTCACGCCATCCCCACCCTCTCTATCCACATCCGGCATTGCAGGGTTATTTTTCACCGGGAGGTGCTCACCCCTTGGTTTCGTTGCTGGGACCCAGACCGACGATGCCACCCCTAGGTTTAATAGCTCAACCGCCACCTCCACCGCCCCCACATCTGGCGTCTCCAGGTGGAATGCGAACACCCAGCCCACATATGTCGTAACTAAACGTCATGGAGGTGCGTGTTAAATTATCACCGATACACGAATGAATTTTTATTCATTCATACAAATATTTTCAAGATAACGATAAACCCTTATAGATTTTTTAAATTCAGAAATAGGAAGTTATACAGAGTGTATTAATTAAATCCTGACAATTTTCAATTTGAATTTCCTTGCGTACTGTATCTCAGCATTATGGTGGTTTGGTTATTCTCGTAACTCAGAAGTATGTAGTAACCCAGCATAACTTCATAATTACGGAATTGTTAAGATCGATAGCGGATTATAACTGAAGTGGCCTTTAATTATAAAAGAAGTGATAATAAAGGCTTGCGTTATGTATATTCAGCGACATAAATAATTCGGTTTTTAGGATACTCAAGATCCACCATTCATGAAATTGTTGTAAGTATTGATATAGGGCCTTCGAGTAATCCAAACAAACAAAAGGGCTCGTGGGCTCATGTTGTTTTCGAAAATTGGCGACAAAGGTTTGTGCGTACAAATCAACAATACATTAGATTACAGATAAAGATCTATAGTTCATTCAGGGAAATAATGGTTGTACGTCATCAAAATCTCTGACATACTCACGTTACAATGTTACCACATCAACACCAAAATACCCTGACTTTAGCTTTTGTATGATCGATAACACTGCAAAAATAACAGGAAAAGTTTTTTCTTTAAAAGTTTTAAACAAAAATCTGTTTTGAAACTTCTTAGTTCACACAAAGTTTAATTATTCACTATCACTAAAACAAGTTTCAGCATCTGAATCGCTGTTCAAGTAAATTATTAGGGGATTAATTTCTAGTCTATCAAATACTCTTTCGTAATTCGACCATCTTTCAATTTCTTCTTCTGTATGTCTGATGCTGTTCATCCAGATCTGTGATGTGACTGTTGATAAAGCTTCTTAACCCATATCCAAACAGTTATCAATCGTTCTTCCATTTCGACCTATATGACGATTATAATAATTTTTGGCCACCCCCATATCAATGATATAGGATTGAATATGCAATGGTAAGGGGAAAGACGTAACACTTTGCGTCCATACACTTCAGCCATATGATCTGCCACATATTCTTTTTTAGGCTTGTTCCTAAAAAGAACATTATGAAACACAAACCTGTCCCTTTAATTACTGCTTACCGAATAACAATTTGCAGCAGTTCACTTTTCAACATAGTATTTTCAAAAGGAAGATCAGCCATTCGTCAGCCATTCTGTAACTTTTCGCTTTGTCCATGCACTAGTTGGAGGTTTTTCCATCAGTGTACTGTAATATGGTGTATTATCCATGACAATAACTGATGGCTCCTCCAAGATTTTCAACACCTGGTTTTCAAACCAAAACAGAAAGTTATCTTGATTCATTTCTCCATGAAAATTTCGACCTTTCTTGTTCCCAGCATGAAGAATAATATATCTGCAATATCATGTAATTATTGACACGTATTAAAACCAATATTTATGACAACATGACTTTAATGGCTCCTAAGTATCAGGTATTACCACTTACCTTTTTCCTTCAAGTTTTGTAGTGTTTGCATCCCACTTGTTATCATCTTGCCATGAGTGACTCAAAGTTCCATTTTGACATATCCATGTTTTATTCAAATAAACAAAATCGAACAGATTCGTCTTTGATATTTTGATACATTTTCAAAAATTGCATTCGTTTAAAGGCAATATCTGGAAGTTCCATCAGGCCCATACATGGGCCTGACATACATACATCCTTACTCCATTTGAAACCAATTTCTTTGTATTTCAAGCGTATAAAGCGAATTGATCAAAGAGCTGCATGTTCTTTAGTTTTCCATGAATACTTTCAAGATTAAAACTTGGTTCTGAAATAGTTCAATAAAATTTCATAAAAATACAATATTACCATGTAATCTACTCACTTTTTTCATACATTTCGTAGATTTGATTGAGCTTACATGAAGATGATCTAGATTAGTTACTCGTTTTGGAGGTAGACGCTTTTTCTTTGGTGGTTTTAAGATTTCGTTATTCTTCAACATTTTCGAAACCAATACTAATATTTAGTGCAGCTGAACTCGCTAAAAAACTCCAATTAACCATGAGACCTACTAAGTCATTAATACAGGGTCGGACAGGGAGGTATGGTGTTTTTGAAAAAATAGACACACTCTTATTTTTAACCGAATATCAAAATTTATTGCTTTTATACATTAGTGGTATATTGTCATTAAAGTATACGTAACACAGTCAGCTGCAAAAAATCACATCAGTTAGGTAGCGTCCATTTTTGTCGAGGCATTCTTGTAGACGGGTAGCAAAATCATCCATTCTTCTTTTGAGCATGACACGAGGAATCCTTTCAATTTCGCGCGTTATGATTTCGGAAAGAGATTCAAGAGTTCGCGGTTTGTCGATATAAGCTTTGGATATTAAGTAGCCCCATAAAAAGCAGTCACAAGCTGAAAAGTCTGGTGACCGAGGTGGCCATTTCACATTCCCACGCAACGAAATAAGGAGCCCAGGAAAATGTTGCCTTAAAAAGATCATTGCTGCTCTTGACGTATGGCAAGTCGCCACAGTTGAAACCAAAGTATATTGAGGTTAATACGTCGCCTTCTTAGTTCTGGCAGAAACTAATCACGCAACATGACGAGATGGCGATCTGTGTTAACAGACACTGTTCGTCCGTTTTCACGAAAAACATACGGTCCAATAATGCAGGTTCGAGATACGGCACACCAAACAGTTACTCTCTCGGAGTGCAGAGGTTGATCATGTAGTCCTCGGAAGTTTTCCGGTGCCCAGTATAGAAAGTTCTGATTGTTTATCCCCCAAAACGATGTTGTCGTCCAGCAATTCCAACATTCTTTCTGCGAACCTACGCTGTTTCAGAAAGTCATTTTGTTGCAATTTTTGGACAATCCTTATTTTATGCGAATGGAAATGAAGGTCCAAGTGTAAGACTCTGCTAAGAGCGCGAGAGTGACGTACCGCTGAACGGCGAGGGCTGGTTTCCACCGCTTGTCGCACCGCTTGTCGCACCGCTTGTCGTTTAATGGCAAAATAGGAGCTCCATTATCTCGTTCCTGTTCAAAATAACTGATAAGTGACGAGATAAATTGCTTCCACCTTAGTTGCTTAACGGTTCTGGCATTTTTTGCAATTATAATCGTTGATTTTTTACTACAGTTTCTATAAAAATAGAAACTAAACCAAAAAAACAATAACTAAAACAGCAAAGACAATAGTAAAAATAATTCAAAAACGAACTCAAAAACGATCAGAACATGAAAATGACAGATTCGATGAAGAAAGTTGTGTCAGGCCGACAACACTGTCCAGAACCACAAACCTAAATGTTTTCTTGACAGCGAATTCACAGAATATGATCGACCGGCTCACCGTATTTGTATCTTATTCTAATAGGATTATGGGAAGAAGGAAAGAGAGTGCTTCGAACTTCAAATTATTTTTTCTTAGTGATTTAAATTGGCAATAGATTTCTCTAGATTGATGACGTGCAACCATTTTTTCCCTGAATGAGCTATACCTAACAAGTTCTGCGTATAGAAAAAATTGTTCTTTTGATTAAAAATCGATTTATTTTTCAACGTAGCCTCTTTTTAATGCGATACACTTCCTCCAATAAATTTCCAACATGTCTATGTCTTCTAAAAAGTACGACTGGTCGAACTCTGCTAAATAGGCGGGACTTTTGGCGATGGTCTCTTGAATTCATGTGCATTTATTTCCAACCAGCCATTTCTTTATATTTGAATAGGAAAAGAAGTCGAAGCAGTCGAAAATTGGATGCAGTAGCAATTCGTAGCATAAATTAAACAATTTCTTTGTTGCAACGGCGAACGAATGCGCATTATTAGGTGAAACAGAGCATTGTCTTCACCAAATAATGTGCATTTTTTTATCAGTTTTTGGTTTAATTTGTCTAATAATGCACCATAATACTATCATGTAATTGTCCTTCATTTTTCCTGGGAGATAACTTTGCAAAGTTAGTACTAGTCGACCGAACCGGGTCTGTTACGTTAGGAAAAGTGTCTTTTATTAGATTAACAAATCATCTTTCGCAGTTGAGGTCAATTTTTTCTACTATTTGCGTTTATCCCCGAAGCGGCGGGAGATAACTTTGAGAAACTAGTTCAAATCGATCGAACGGGGTCTGTTACATTAGGAAAGGCGCGTATTACTATAATAACAAATCGAATTTCACAGGATGAAGATAATGCCTTATGAATCTCAGAAAAAAGTAACTATGCCCTTTCCGGTCGATAGGGGCATCTCCGAAATTCTCGGTGCACGTAAAACCCTTTTGACAATTCCTTCGGTTCTGATGTATACTAATTATTGCATGGTTCATCAACAGTCATTAATTCCAGTAAAACTCCTTCAGATTGCGCTTACATATGTCTAGACATCTCTGAGAAGAGATCACGGGATTTTGTTTATTCCTCACATTATTTTCTAACGCGGAAATGTTCATGTAGGATGATCCATACGTATTCTTCTGAGATATTTAACATCTCAACAAATTAACTTTCACTCTGCGATCAACCAACATAATATTTTAGATTTTGTTGGCTGTTTCCCCAATACAGTTCTCAATAGGGCATCCTGAGAACGCTTACGCATGATAATTCAATCACAATAAACTCAGTAAACCACTTATAAATAATGAAATTTAAAGAACCAGATTGGTCATAATAGTAGTCGCCAAAAAAAAAAAATCTCTGACGCAGCCTGTATGATACAAAGCAATATAATTTCTTGACAATAAGTTTGACTATGTTTGTGGACTGCAACACATTGGTCAATAAGTCTCCGGTTTGACATATAGATGGCGCCATCTACGAAAAGTCCTTACCAGTGGTCGATTGTGCCAACCCTCAAACATCATGGGTCAAAATTTCATGACAATCTGTCAAGTTTCTGAGTTGTGCTTTAAGTGGCGCTACTTTTGTTATTTTCAAAACAATGGAAAAAATAATTTCGTGTGTTGATTAAGCATTGTTTTTTGATGAAGAAAAACTCCGTTGAAGCAAAACAATGGCTTTATAAACATTACCCGGACTGTGCCTCGGGAAAATCAACCATAATTGATTGGTATAGCTGAATTTAAACGTGGTCGTACAAGCACCGATGATGTTGAACGCTCTGGACGTCGAAATGAAGTGCTTACACCAGACAACATAAGAAAAATTCACAAAATTATTTCGCAAAACCGTAACGTAAAGCTGTATGAGATAGCTGATATCATGAATATATCGAAAGGAAGTGTTTACATCATTTTGCATGAACATTTGGGAATGTGTAAATTGCTATCGAAATGGGTACCGCGTTTGCTCATAGCGGATCAAAAACAACAATGTATTGATGATTCTGAACAATGTTTGGAGTTGTTTAAGCGAAATAAAAAGGACTTTTTCATGCGGTCTGTGACAATGGATGAAACATGGATCCATAACTGCACTCCGGAGTCAAATCGGCAGTTCATGAAGAAATGCCGTCCAAAGCTACCAAAAATACAACCATCGGCAGGCAACCAGGCAGGAGATCATAACCTTGTCTCTGTATTTTAGAATGCGCATGAGATATTATTCATCGATTTTCTCGATAAAGGTAAAACCATCAATAGCGAATATTACATAGATGTTTATTTACGTTATTGATTCGTTTGAAGGACGAGGTCGTAAAAAAGGCTCCAAATGAACAAAAAAGTGTTGTTTCATCAAGACAATACACCATGTCACAAATCGTTGGCAACGATGGCTAAATTGCATGAATTGCACTTCGAATTGCCCCCTCATCCACCATATTTTCCAGATCTGGCCTCTAACGACTATTTCTTGCTCTTAGATCTCAAAAAAATGTCCCCCGGAAAGAAAAAATTTGCTCTATGAAAAGATGATTGCCGAAATTGAACGATATTTTGAAGGCAAAGAGAAATCGTTCTAGGAAAAATGAGTAGGGATATTAGAAAAGCGTTGGAATGATTGCACTTGAAGAATATATTGATGAATAAAGTCGAAATTTGCAAAAAAACTGTGTTTGAATTGAAGACCGGGAATTTATTGACACATCGGTTACATAACAGTACCGGTAACACACCGGTTACATATACAAAGTTTTTGCATGAGAGTAATGATATTTATATTTTCTAGTATTCAACATTAATTTCAGTAGATACTAAACTATTAAATTCCAGTACCTTCATTTAACCAAAACAGTTTTGTTAAATAATTTTTTTTTTGAGTATAACAATAACAGTAATTTTATAATATATCAAAGTAAACAATCTGCTATTAATTTTCAACGATATCATCCGCTTGATGATATTCACTAGTCTGTACATACATTTATTTTTAACAAACATTTGTATCAATCTCACTGATCACGTGCTGGGTCTCAACCTTGAACTGGAAAATTATTTGTCATTTGATACCGTAAACATTAAATTTCACAAAACTAAAGGAGGAAGTAACACGTTGTCAAATCGCGTAACCGTCTTGGCCAATTAATATCTGGTATTTGTGAGACACGTTGTGGAAATACGACGAAATCTCGCCGCTTAGTCTGGTCAGCCGACTTGAGTTCCTGCCTTAATTAAATTTTATATGCGTGAAGCGGTCATTATTTTGTTGGGATTTGGTGGAGGGAGCTTCTCGAAATGTTTAATTGTTATACTCGACACCAAATTGATGTACTCGAATTCTCACAGACACATCATTTAATTGCAGTGACTTTTCTCGTTGATTTAGTGCGACGATCGCATGATTACGTTAATTGCTTTTTCAATTTTTGTGTACATTATCAAATTCCACTTGCATTTGATAGAAAAATGTCAATAATGAATAGGTCCACCAAGTTATTATAACCTTTTGGTAATATGCATAGCATAGGCCGAATTACATGATTCTTCAAGTCAAGGCTTCAGTGAAGGCGGTTCTTCTGGCATTATTTTATTGAAATATTATATTTTTTGACTACCTTTGATGTTTATTTATAAAAAAACGTAATACAAACGGGCCAAGTTTGGAGAATATGCCGGGTGAGATAAAATCTCCCGAACTAATTCGGTGATCGTTTCTCGAGTCATCTTTGCTGTATATGGCCGTTGTATATGTGCCGTGTATGAGTGAAGAAGCAACATGACTTGACAACTCCTGAAGCAATATGACTTTCCTTCTTCCAGTATAAGGCCTTTTTCCATAAGATTGGAAAAACTTATACGAGGGTACGAGGGTGAATCAATTATAAACCGGATTTTTACAATTACTTTCCTCAGCAATCACGGCTTGTCAGTGTAGGTCCTTGCAGTGCAATGTATTAGGAGTGCGGAAAACGCTCGGTGAGTTGTTGCACTCAGCTCTTTTATACGAGGGTGAATCAAATATAAACTGGATTTTTACAATTACTTTCCTCAGTAATCACGGCCTGTTAGTGTAGGTAGTTGCAGTGCAATGCATTAGGAGTGCGGAAAACGTTCGGTGAGTTATTACACTCAGTTCTTTTGTCAGTACAGACATGAACGAGCAACAGGTTCCACCATCCGTTGCGCAACGGGTTATAATAAAGTTTTCAACCAAGGAAGGCGTTAAAACATCCGAAATATTAACTCGGTTGAAGGTTCTGTATGGAGACGATACCCTGTCTGGGACGTAAGTATTTGGTTGGGTTAACAAGTTTAAGAGTGGACGAGAAAGTGTAGTTAATGTAAGTCATAATCAACGTTCCAGGTCACTGCTGACTACATTAGTGCAGTTCGCGACTTTATCGAAGGTGACCGGCAGCTCACTATTCATGAAATTACTTTAAAGGTGAGTATTGACTTTGGAAATGCTCAAACAATCATCAGAAATCATCTTTGTTTCGACTGGGAGGGAGTTTTGCCGATTGATTACCGCCAGCTGTTGGAGGCAACAAAATCCGCTTACAGGAGCAAAAGACGTGATGTCCCTATCAGATACGTCCTTCTGTTCCATGACAACGTCAAGCCACACACACACAGAGTTTGACCAAGGAAAAAGTGGAGAATATGCATTGGGAAACCCGTCCATATAGCCCAGATTTGTCACCCTGTGATTATTTTTTGTTACCTCTCTTGGAAGATCCACTTGGAGGACTACGATTTGACAACGATCAAGATGTTCAGGAGATCGCAACGTGCGCAATTGGCTGATAACTCAAACTTAAAGTTTCTACGAGCAAGGAATTCACAAGCTTCCAAACTGCTAGGAAAAATGTGTTGAACATGGAGGAAACTATGCCGAGGAGACTTATGATCATATTTTTTTGTATTATTTTATAAATAATAAATATGTATGAAACAATTCCGGTTTATATTTAATTCACCCTCTGATCCCACCATATGCACAGGAACACCTTTTTGGTGTGGATATTTGGTTTTGCGCTAGTAGTTGATGGCTCTCTAGAATTAACTCACGAATTTGGCTTCAGTGGATTATCGTGAATGATCCACTTTTTGTCACAGGTCAAAATCTCATGCAGGAACTTATTTTTCTTGAATATTGAAGAAAGCAATGACACAAGAATATTGAAGCGACTACTCTCATACTCAGGTGTGAGTTCATTGGAGACCCAACGACTCTCCCTTTGAATTTTCCCTACCTTGTGTAAATCTTTCAAAATGGCTTGCGGTATTACATGTAAAATGCCTGCCCAAGCTCGTTTTCAAACAAAACCTCCAAAAAAAAACAGTGAATTATATTAAAGCTTTTCTTATATGAAAATCTTTTCATTTGAACCAAATTATATGCCAACAATATTTTAAAAGGTTCAGTTATTTCTGTAATCCATTTTGAACTGCATATCGTATCGTGCAATACCGCGGAAGAGCACTTTGTAAATGCCGCGTATCAGCGTTTTCTTGATTTTACAGGAGGAAGAAAAAATTTAATAACGTAGCAATCTGAAAATATGTTTCTCAGTGATAGCATCCGATTGCGTGTAAAGCCACTTTCGCGGTATTGAATTGAGAAACGTCGAAAATGTTTGCCTAAATGCAGTACATACGCGGAATTAAAAGAAGCATTCCGTTTTAAATAGTACTTTTATTAATTATAAAAATGCACAAAAACAAACTCTGAATCATAAACCTCTGCTTAGGAAAGTAAAAAAAAAGTACTACAAAAAATATCACACATAAAGTTCTCCTTGGTAGAGGAGGTACCTATTAATCAACAGAAAATGGGAATATCAAAAAACAAATAGTAACACAATAATAAGTATAATTATTGAGTTACTGTGCCTATAATTTAAGTATAAAAAGGTAACTTAATACAGTTTAGTTAACGTAATGAAAGGAAAATCAGTTTCTTGTCTTGAAATCAAGGGCTTACTAAATGTTAGAGTAATAATTAACACCGCAATATTATACTATTCCTTAATAACCTTTGGGGGCTCATATTAATAAAGAAATTAAAAATTATTCATAACAAAATCGTTAACTCTTAAATATTAATTAAATCGTTCATAATAATCACAGCGTGTCAAATATTATCATAACAGTATTAATTGTATGGTAAATTATTGTAGAAATCATGGCAATCACTTGGTATGACGCTTTTAAGCTCTTGTAAATGATCATACTTTGTCTTCGATATTGCTTGTCTTGAGTCATAAAGTGAGTTCACGCTGTCAATTAAAGACGATAACTTCTTTGGCCATCGAGGTAAAGGAGTAAAATCATCTGAGAAGTGGAGTTTGTAATCAAGTGTGCCGTTAGGATTATATCTCTGTGCTTTAACATCACAAGCTCTAACTACACAATGATCACCAGCTCCGCGTCCGGGTCTGATCGATTCGTAGATCAGATAGTCTTTAAGAGAAAAGTCTTTGAAAAAGGTATAGTCAGGCGTAAGTACTTCGTATGGGTACGGAACACTCCTGACTTTTTTTGTAATAGAGGCGTATTGTGAAGGCAAAAAGATTCCGCGATTGTTCAACTTCCTTTCTATCACTGAGTGAACTGAATAGACTTCCATTTGTGTATGGCCTTTTTCTAAGTATTTCTGTGTTATTGTAAAGTTTTTGGACATTGCCAATCGTAAAAGTGCATTAGATACAACATTATTTCTATTTTGTACACAAATATATCTATTTTTGTACACATTCCACTTTTCATCACCAGTTATCATCCACTTCAGAAATTGAGCTTCAGATTTTTTTTCAGTAAAAGATCGCACGAAGAGTTAGGGTCCAGTAGATTTCACTCACTAATTTCGTGAGAGACCGTACACATGGTACAGACAGCCGTATCCATTTCTTTCTCAGAAAATAGTTGATTTGTCATTATTTATCTTATATCTTATCTAATGGACCGTGATGCGTGATTCCTCGGCTATTATGGCCTTAATTGCTTATGACATCAGTGCTTGAAAAACGGGCAGAGCGATGCCGGTTTTCAAGGTTATAATCTCCTCCCCAAACTAACCAATCCACTTTTGCTCCATGGTCTCCTCCAACAGAACCATCTTGGTAAAAAGTCCAAACTTGAAGAGATTTACCACTAAACACCAAAACACTTTTTTGAACTGCTCGACGCACGTTTCACTAACGATGTTAGCATCATCAGGAGATGATTTAATCTAATTCTAAATTTTAAAAATCTAAATTCTAAAATTTAATCTAATTCTAAATGCTTTCATATGCATCCAAAGCCCTATGATTATTAACACTTTTAATTAGTCTTAAATTACTAATATCTTTACTTGGTCATGTTCGATTGCATGTTGGGCAACACAAGATTTTTCATTTCTCCCATATCTAATGTTCTTTATATCTTGTCAATATGGATCTTTTTGTTTGCCAAATATACCTTCGATCACAGTTTTGACAACTAATTTCGTAAATTCCCGACTTTTCATGCTGCTCTACTTTATCCTTTGGATTACCCAGAACTTCTCTTAATTTATTATATGGTTTGTACACAACCTTAATGTCCACTTTTTACAAAATTTTGTCTAGTCCTCTTGTCAACTGGGCATCAAATGGTATTACCATGAATTTCTTTGTGTTCTGATCCTTTTGAAAAGTCGAAGATTTTTTCAATAATTTTCTGAACTTATGTTTTCTAATTAGTTTATCTACAATATTCTTATTATAACCATTCACTTCAGATACCTCCCTAATTCATTTTAATTCTTTGTTATAATTATCTTTATTTAAAGGAAAATTAATTCATCTATTTACCATAAAATTTAAACTAGCCATCTTTGGAAGCTATGATTTGAATCGTTAGGAATGTATCTCGAAGTGGTGATGGTTTTTCTGAAAATATCAAAATCTAACCTATAATTATTATTTCTACTAACACATCCAGAAATGGTAAACTATCGTTGTTTTCGAGTTCATGCATGAATATTATATTTTTATGATTTTTACACGATTCGATTACACGATCAGATATGGTTTTCATATAAATAGAACATAGTTTAGTTTTAGAATTAGATTAAATCATCTCCTGATGATGCTAACATGGTTAGCGAAACGTGCGTCGAGCAGTTTAAAAAAGTGTTTTGGTATTTAGTGGTAAATCTCTTCAAGTTTAGTGTTTCACACCAAAGGTTCCCATAGAAGAATTGAAAAGGTCCAAAACTTGTTTTTTGTTTGGACAGGGTTCTTCCCCTTTATGCAATTAAAAAAACATAATGTGACGTAAATGCAAGTTATCGATCGACATTTTCAATTTCAATCAACTTGACTAACTGAAAGCAAATCTAAACGTAAACACTAAAAATTCAACAGAAATAAATCATATGTACATAAACATTACTAATCCAATAAACTCGATAAATGTTTGTACTACCCAGGACTCTTAATTTATTATATGGTTTATACACAACCTTAATGTCCACTTTTTTCAATATCTTGTCCAACCCTCGTGAAAATTGGGCATCAAACGGAATTACTATTGAATTTATTTTTGTTATGATTTTTTTGAACAGTCGAAGATTCTTATAATTTTTTAAACTTATGTTTTCTAATTAATTTATCTACAATATTCTTATTATAACCGTCCACTTCCAATACCTCCCTAATTAATTTTAATTCTTTGTTATAATTATCTTTGTTTAAAGGAAAATTGATTAATCTATTTACCATAAAAATTAAATGATTTGAATCGTTAGGCATGTATCTCGAACTGGTGGTGTATTTTCTAAAAATATCAAAATCAGAAATGGTAATCTATCGTTATTTTCGATTTCATGCGTGAATCTATGTTTTGTGGTTTACTATTTAGTCTTAATTAAATCATCTAAGCTTTCATTTTTTGAATCAAAATTGCAAAAACGTCTTCCACATACCTTAACCATAACTTCGGAAAGTAACTGAAAAGTGATTTGGTGTTTATTGGTAAATCTCTTCGAGTTTAGTGTTTCACACCGAAGGCTCCTATAGAAGAATTGATTTACTAATCCAACACGGATTTTTGTTTACAAGTGTTACAAGAGCAACTTATGGAAAAGCCTTACAAACCTTCCAGACAACCCAATGAATTAAACAGTACAGGTATATTTTACCAAAAATGTTAAAACAAATTTCAATATTAATACAGACAGATTGTATGGAATAAACACCTTTGAAAATCAACAAACAGTAATTTAACCCAATTTCTTTTATTGCTGAAACTGTATATATTATGATGCGGTATCAGTGGATATATAAAAATCATATAGTTGCTAACCGTTCGGTATCTCCAATTAAAGTCATCATCACGATCTCATAAAGTAGTTAATTAAAAATGGTAATAAAATTATAATAGCCTATTATTTAGGTGAATTTTATTTCTTCGCCATAAAACGCGATGATTTCCATATACAAATTTAAAAACCGTCGTTTTGTGCTACTAAAATATATCGGAGAAAACCAAAATAAATTATATAATATTATCAATATATAATGTTAAAAAAAATATTTTCTACAAAATGCAACATGAAATATAATTTTTGTTCATAATAATTATTAGTCAGTTTTAAATAAGAATCACATTATTAAATTAAGTAAAAATAAAAAACCAAGTGAAATGAATTAGTAAATGTTGTATGGACTAAAATGAACATGTCAATCGTGAAACAGTTCTGCCCTAAATAACGGTATGTTAACAACAGATATAGAAATTGTTTTATAATATGCTATTAAAAATAAGAAAATGCTTTTTTGATATTTGTACTGGGTGGGCAATAAGCAACCGACAGATTTAATATTCAAATTTTCATGTAAAAAAAATGCAAAATAATTTTTCTTTGGCATTTTGATGGAATGGTGTTGAACTTTTAAAACTTATTGATAATGCTTCCTTTAGTTTTGTATATTACATAGTTCTTTTTACTCGGAACCATATGTCAGCTCATGTCAGTGTGTTAATCAATTAACACACTAAACACAGCAGATGATCTCCACAGTTAAAACTGAGCTTAAAACTTAACTGAGCTGTTAGTACATGTGAATGGGAGCACATCTAATCGTTGATTGTATTTCGGTTTTTGGAAATACGTTTGGCCACATTGGTAATGTCACACACACACACATATATATATATATATATATATATATATATATATATATATATATATATATATATATATATATATATATATATATATATATATATATATATATCATCATCAGCCCGTATCGATCCACTGCAGGATGAAGGCCTCTTCAGCATGCTTCCAACCTTCACGGTCCTGGGCTTTCCTCTGCCACTCGGGTCCAATATACTTAACGATGTCATCAGTCCATCGTGCTTTCGGTCTTCTTCGCGGACGTTTGCGATCAAGCGGTATCCACTCCAGGATTGCCTTGGTCCATCTGTCGTCCCATCGCCTCGCTATATGGCCTGCCCATCTCCATTTCAACTGTTTTACTCTTCCAATGATGTCACAGACTTTTGTTTGTTCCCGGATCCATGCGCAGGACTTTCTGTCTCGTCTTGTAATGCCAAACATACATCTTTCCATTCCCCTCTGTGCCACCCGAAGTTTTTGAATTGATTGCGATGTGAGTGTCCAGGTTTCACTTCCGTATTTCATAACGGGTAGAACGCACTGATCGAATACTTTTCTTTTCAGGCAAAGTGGGAGTCTGCTCTTAACCACTATGTTGAGCCTACCAAATGCCTGCCAGCCACATTTAACACGCCGTTCCACCTCCCGGGCGGTATTCCCCTCCATGGAAATCCTCTGCCCAAGATATACAAAGCTGTCCACAATCTCTAAATCCCTTCCTAAAACTGAAATTCTTCTGTCCTGAGCGAAGTTATTGAACATAACCTGACTCTTTTTCAGGTTTATTTTCAAGCCAAATGGTTCGCCAGCCCTTTGCAGTTCTTGTATGCGTGTTTGCAGATCCTCAACTTTTGGTTGGTTTAAACAATAGTTGGATTAAACAACAATGGTTTAAGTTTGCACCATTGATCTTTACACCATCCTGTTCCCAATCCAGTTTACGGAATACTTCTTCAAGGCCAGCCGAGAAAAGAATAGGCGATATTGCGTCACCCTGCCGTACACCTCGTTCTATATTAATTCCCACTTCAAGATCATCAAGGCATCAAGGCATCAATGCTAAAAGCTGGTGGTCGGACGTTACATAAAACACTGGCAAAATTATACTCAAAATGCCTCAAAGAACAAAAAGTACCTGACTTATGGAAAAATGCAGAAGTGATCCTTTTACATAAAAAAGGAGCACAGGAAGATTTAAAAAACTACCGTCCAATAAGCCTCCTATCAGTGATGTACAAAGTTTTCACTAAGATAATTTCTAAAAGAATAATAAAAAAACTGAATGACGCACAACCAAGAGAACAAGCAGGATTCAGAAGTGGATTCAGTACAATGGATCACATCCAGGTTGTACAGCAGGTCATAGAAAGGCACAACGAATACACCATGCCACTGTGCTTGGCTTTTATCGACTACGAAAAAGCATTTGATTCCATCTCAAAGCATGCGATAATGGATGCACTGCTTAGCCAAGGTGTAGAGAGAGCCTATGTAAACCTATTAGAATCGATATTTGATGGAGCTACAGCCACAATTCACCTTGATGATATATATATATATATATATATATATATATATATATATATATATATATATATATATATATATATATATATATATATATATATATATATATATATATATACACTTACACTAGTGAAGTACAAAGTGAGTTTTTTCAAATGTCCTTTTGCAAAAAAATAAGCAATAATATTTTTTGTTGAACGAAAGTGCCAATTATTGTACCATATTGAAATCTTGACTAAATGGGCCATCTTTTGAAATAACTTGCCCAGGATAATACTTTTTTTTTAATATGAAGTCAAAGTTAGCTGACAAAATTTTTCTAACTACGACTCAATCAAACTTTTTTTTACTAAATTAACGACGTTAATTATTTGATTTGTGACTGCAATTAATTGCATGGTTATTGTTTATGTTGTGATCTATGCTTCATACGTATTTACCAAGCGACGCACGAAATTACTAAAGAATTTATATTCGGAGCATTTTTTGTTCCAATTAAAAGCAATTATCTCTATAGAAATATTGTCCATAAGTAATAGTTCGAGTATTCAGACAATATAAAAATGAAACGATCTCCACTTAATATCCTGGCCGGAGAAGTTTTGGTTATTATAGCTAATTGTCTATAACATTTTAGCTACTTCTTTCATCAATAACAACCCAACGAGCGTAAAAGTTAATCTCTTCATTGTCTCATTTTGTATGTTATTATTCCTTTTTTACTGTTAGCAGTGAAATGACAGATCTGAAAACCATGTTTCAACATATGTTTATTTTAATAAATGGTAAATTTTTACCAGTGATGGTAGAAGTATACCAATTTGTGTTTGCCAGCCATAACCCGTTTCAACACGGGAATATTAATTTTTAAATATATTATTGATGATTCCCGCTATTTTATTTGTTTTGTTGGTCTAGTATTTTACGTCCTACACTATATTTCAATCATTAGATAAATGCCAGGTAATCGACAGCCATTACTTGTCCTATTGGTTTATATACGACTACTAACTTACACCTTTCAACATTATTGTTTTGGTTTCATCGACGGAGATTGTCAAATTGTATTGCATTGTTATCATGTAAAACTTATATAGTAGTTTTTTCAGTTCGTTCTCGGTTTCTACTATTATTACTGCATCGTCTGCGTAGCATATTTTATCTGGGTAGCAATAATTTTAAGCTTCTGATTACCTAGTATATGCCAAAAAGTTGACTTTATGGAATAGCTCCCTTATCCCGATTCAAGGTTTCATTATATTTTGCATTTAAATGCTTTCATATGAATCCAAAGCCCTATTATAGATCGTATTTGTAGCAAGTTTTGTTCCTAATGCTCGAGCGCATTAGTAACAAGAGCTCGAGCATACGTTAGGTAATACAACATTTCTCATTTCTTCCATATTCAATGTGGGAAATATGTTCTTTATATCCGGTTATTATGGACATATTAGTTTGTACAAAATACCTTCATTCACAACTACTTTCATAAGGCCCCGATTTTTCATATTGGATTAGTTTGTAGATAACCCTAATGTCCACTTTTTTTCAAAATTTAATCTTATTCTCATGTTAATTGAACATCAAATAGTATTACCATGAATTTGTTTTTATTTTGGTTCTTTTGAAAAGTTGAGGATATTTTCAATAGTTTTGTGAATTTTTATGCTTTCTTTCAATAACTCTAAAAGTAAAAAGTAAACTGTTTGGGTTAGAGGCGCATCAGCAACTAGGCTATTTAGCGACTGGACCTACAGCTTAACGTGGGTTCCGAACCACGGTCATCAGCTTCCGACAAACCCAGGCCAGCACCCCCCTCGGGCTATAAACCCTTGGTTATGTGCCTACCCATAAGTCTATCAGGAAACCTACCGACTAGCGAGTGACCAACGTAGAACACTTCTCAGAAGGCATCCGGCCTTACCCAGCCTTTAACTGGCGTGACTAAGGGGTAATTCGTAGTCGGATTTTACACTCTTGCCTAGAAACAATCACAAACATTTAGGAAAGATAAACGGACAGAAGAAAGAAAAATAACCATCCGAGCGCTGGAATCGAACCAGCTACCGCTCCAGCGCGGATTCGGCAAAGCAGACGCTCTTACCGCCGCACCAACGCGACCGGCTAACAATAACTCTCTCAAGTATTTCAGGGTATGCGAAATCTGTACACAGGGTAACAATGATGATATATCAAATATGTAATAGAAGACCTCATCCTCCTGTAGAAGTGTATTTTCGCCTTGTCGTATGAATTGTGTTCAGCAGAAGCTGTGTAGCGCAGAAAGCAGAAAGGTTTTCCTCCAGGAAAATTTCCTTGTCTTTTTTAAAACGATGACGACAATTTTTTGGGACGTTCATAGTGTTTTTTTTTCAGTTCGTTAAGCAATAAATAGAAAAAATATAAATTTTTTACAGACTTCCTGTTCTCAAGATCTGGCATCCATTGATTATTTCGTTATTCAAAAGCTGAAGGAAAATGTTCATGAAACTAATTTTTTTGACGATGAAGGTGTAATCAACGGCTTGTAGAATCAAAATGGCAAGTTTGCGTTTCGTGGTCGATACGCAATATATGATTAATCTTGATAATTGAAATAAAATTAAGACCTCTTAGAGGGCTCTTTATTAGGAAAAATAATTAACTCTCATTGTATTTAAGTATATTTTTTATAAATATTAATTATTACACGTTATTATTTTAAATTACTTGATCAATGTCATCATTATGTATATTTCAGATAACCACAATTAAAATTTTGAAAAATATTTTGTATACATTGAACATCGATTCCCAAACATTTAAAATCTGACCTTCGTTTGAAAATGATATTCACGAAGTGAATACATGAGAAAAGTTTTAATTAATTTTAGGTCATTCTTTAAATCATTTCTATATATATATATATATATATATATATATATATATATATATATATATATATATATATATATATATATATATATATATATATATATATATATATATATATATATATATATATATATATGATAAAGAGGCCTTTCTTCTACTGTGGATGGATAATGGCTGAATGATGATGATCAAATTTTGAACGATGAATAATGAATTAATGAATAATATGATGATGAATCGTTGATCTTTGAAGGTTGAGAGTTAAAAAGTCAGATACTTTATAAATAAAATATTCTACTACTTACGATCTAAAAACCATTTATATTTCAACGTAGTCTCCTTTTAACCAAAAATACCTTCCAAATAGTACGACTTGTCGAACTCTGTAAAATAGTCCTCTGTTTTGGCATTGATCTCCTCATTTGATGTGGATTTCTTTCCAGCAGCTCATTCATTTCTTCATATTTGGAAACAGAAGGATGGATGTAGCACACATTGATCAATTTCGCTGTTACAACGACCAACGAATGAGCGAGTATATTGTCGTAGTGAAACAGCACGTTTTCTTCCCAAGCCACATGAGAGCTTTTTTTTTATTAACTATTTGTAAAATTTGACCAATATTGCAACATAATACTATCCTGTGATCGACTTTCCATTTTCCAAATAGTGTCGATAATGTCTTGACAATTCCAGAAAATAACCGCCTTGACCACTGTTTCTTTGTATCTGGCGTATAGTAATGAGTCTGAGTTTCATTAAGAGTCATGAATCGCAGCAGAAACTTCTTTATTGTGCTTATACATGTCTAAAGACTGCTGAAGAAATGGTCATTTGATTTTGTTTTTGGTTCGAAGTAAGCAACCGTGGCATCCAGCCCGCTGATAGCTGTTTCAAGCCCAAATGTTTATGTAGAATGTTCCGTATGCATTATCATTTCAACAAAATATTTATCATGTCAACAATCTCTTTAACATTCACTCTGTTATCGGTCAGTACGATATCCGAGTCCTGAATGCGGAGCATCACTCGTGCTGATTCAACTACATCAAAACTCAGTAAATCACTTATGAACCATGAAGTATGAAGAAGCAGAGTCACTATAGTACGTTTTCAAGTTTCTTTTGGTTTGCGCGATGAATTGGCGTTACTACACACTAGTACTAGTTTTTGGAACTAGTTTTTGGAAATGCATTCAAATTTCAGCGTCATCTATTGAAAATATATAGTCAAGATCAAACTCAGTTTGTGATAAGAGATAAATAGAAAACTTGATGTCAAATTTCAATTATTTTGAACGTAAAGATCATCGTCAATGTAAAATATAATTTATTTTCATTGGATAACATTGAATATGATGACTTTTGCTGTTTGTTGTAAAAACAACGATTAAAGAGACCGACTGACCGTAATTAACAATAATTTTATTAGTTGGAATTGTTTAGATGTTTATATCTATAATACGTTTAAATATTTGAATTATTTTCATTTAATTACATGAATCTTTTGCTGAGCCGATATGTCGGTTGTTATTCGATTAAATTGACAGTACTTTTTGCCGTTCGCGTTATCTTTTTGTTCGAAGCGCAATTTCTCATTGGGTGTTTAATTATATTTAATTGCTTCGTGATATTTTATTATGTGTAATTTTTCTCCTTACATATGTTAATAACATGATGTCATGATAATAATTGCCTTTGAAATTGTTTACACATATATCTTCGCATTAAAAAGCCCACTTTATTGCTTTCCGTATTAAACCATATCACCACTCTACAGTTTACGACTGGTTCTTTGGCTCATCTTTCTCCACATGCCCCATCTACGACCCTACATGGTTCTTTGAATTTGAATTTTTCAGTTTAGGGTCGCGTCGAAGCTACTTGGCGGCTCGTAAAGAATATATATAATAGATATCAATTTAAGAACGAATTAGTAAAATTATTAGGAGAGTATAATACATAAAAAGCATTATATATCGTCTGGATGAAAGTGTATATGGACATATGACAAATAGAACTCAAACGAGCTATTCTGTTTCAACAGGTATGCGATTAGTGTAGTAAATAAAGAGAAAGGTTACAAATAATGGGGTGTCAGACATGGAATGGCTCGAAATATGTCTTACGAGTAGATAGATAGGTAAACGTTTTAAGGAGAGAACGTGTTTAAAGATAAGAGGTAGGGCCTATATCAGAGAAAAGTACGAATAAGTACGGAGGAATCAAAAAAAAGTAATATTAAGGGGATAAAATAAACAGAAGGTCTCTGGGGAGGACCGTTTACGTCTTTGCGCAAGCGCAGATAGCGAGTAATACCACATAAGATACGTATTGAAGAAGAGCCATTACTTATTAGGTATCCATGTGAGAAGGGGCATTGCCCGCTTTTTAGCTTGTTCCACTTTACTAACATGATGACATGGTCTTGCTTGGAGTTTTGCTGGCCTTATAATGAGCTCTAACTTTCACCTTCCCATTGTCATCTCACCCCTCACGGTTCACACCTATATCTATTGCATTTTTCCAATCAAATTTCCCCAAAAATATAAACTTTTAATCCTATAATATTCTTTACACTGATGGCTACAAAAATTTTAATGTGCCTCATTTCCCTTAACTTTCGATATCCCTCAACTACGATACTAGTGTCATTTCTTCTGAGCTAACTGCAATTTGTGAGGCTCCTTACTATATTTTAAAATCTAGTACAAATTTACTCTCGAGTGAATAAATCGAACTTTAGCTCTTTGATTGTTTTGTGATGTTTTCTCAGGGACACGATATAATTACAATGGTTCTGAATAGTCTACTATGACTCTCTGATATTTTTGATATACCTATGAATAAGAAATTCATACAGCCCCACCCTTAGGTTTTGTTACTATAATTTTCTTCTGGGCTGCAGAATATAACTAATGGTTTGCCTTATCAGGAAGGCCATATTGGGACAATCAACTTGGTATAATTATACCTGGAAAATCCAGATAATACCAATAAATTATAGTTCATTAAAATAATCTTTTTTTCTATCCACCTCAAAATATTCTCAGACTAAAATGCACTAGACTGTTCAGACTAATGACTGGGCATTATATTTTCGACATGCTGGCGATTCTTCTCTTTGCTTCTTTTGCGAAGACTGTTTCGAAGATGTTTCTATCTCCCACATTGCTCTCTCCTATCGTATCCTTCTTCGTATTCGATGTAAGCACGGCTTCGTTCCATCTCTCTTGGAGACCTTTTCTATCCAAAAATCGGGTATCCTCTTCAATTTTATGTGAGTGATCGATTTCTCGAGCAAAATTTATTAACCTTGTCTCAAATCTAATAATTTCAACTACTCATTTTTTAAATTTGAAAAGATTTACCACTAAACACTCCAAATCACTCTTTTTTTAACTGCTCGACGCACGTTTCCCTAACCATGTTAGCATCATTAGGAGATTAAATCATCTCCTGTCAGCTGTCATCAATTGCGCCACGAGCCCATTATGCAACGTTTCATACATACATGGTATCTAGATAGGGCCTGGATAGATCATGAACGGTTTCACACAGTAGTACTATTGCGAAGTACAAGATGGCGTAAGCTGAATTTAATTACAATCAGTCTATAAAGAATACCGTATCCTCAAACTACTGTATCCTTTAATATACAAAAAGAGTAAATTTGCTCCAAAGATCAAGGTCTTGATCTATCAAACGAAATCTATACGGTTTCCTAGTTTATTATCGCTTCCTCTCTTCCACTGCCTCTCTTCCACTTCCAATTATTCCAGAACAAAATCCTGCGTTTGGTCCTAAAGTTTGTCTTACAAGATCATCTCATTCGGAATATCGGAAAATTTTGCCCTAAACTCCGGGGCAAAAACATCGTTATCCCATCCCTTCTGAGCAGCAAGCAGAAAAGAGTCGCACTTCGATTCTTGGCTTACTTAGAAACCGTCCACAACTTCGCTGGCCCAAAACCCTGCCAGACCAATTGCAGGTCGGCCGATCGGCTCGACCGGTATTTTGGCAAACCAGTCTCCATTTTCCGATTCATCAAAACCAACCTCCTGAAGTTCAGCTGGTCTTCAATTGAAAAAACATTCCCCATTCCACAAACACCGAAATTGTCCGACAACTTCCTGGGTCAACAAAAGGCCCCCAGACCGCACAAAATCCAGCCCCCTTTCGGGCTACAATCTCAGGTAAAGTAAGTAGGAGCTCGAGGGCTAATTTAAAAACCCGGTTAAAGTCTATGCCTATGTCTATTCCTTCAGTTGCTTTCGAAGGTTCAACTCCAGCCCGACTGATTACGGTGTAAGTACAGAAACCGGTGCCAGGAGACCTTTACTCACGGCGACTGAAAAAATGGACAAATTTTTACGTAGAACACGGAAGACATTTTATTGTTTTTTTTTTGAATATTTTTAATATTTTCTACGAATCCACTATGCAACTTTTCATGATTTGGTTTGAAAAAATTTCATGGTTTGGAAAAATACCAAAATCCAACTATATTTTATCCGATATTCGGTGATTCAGGCATACATACTGAACATCTTATGTTCTACGATGACTAATGTATATACCAGGAGAGTCCATGGAGGAAAAGATCTGGGATTTCTGCCGAGAAATACTCTGACAGTTATAAATTCTATATAGTTATGGGGGATGGTTTAATCCTCCTCTTTATATCAAGGTAATTACATACAAATAGTTATCTAAAAAACTTGGTAAAATTAATCGTAAAGTGATATTGCTTACATTATTTGATGTACACAAGATGTAAGGGAAAGTATTATCGTAGATTTAACCAACGATCCTTTTCATTTTTTTGAATAAAATGTTTCCTAAATCCGCGTGCTTCCGTTTTCCGGGTAAAACAGGTCGGAATATCTCAGAACAGGTCAGAAATTTTCTTCAAAATTAGCAACGTGACTAATTGTTATTTCAATTGTCGTGTTTATTTCGATCGAAGGAATTCAGATTTTTGTAAAATTAACCTTTTAACATTTTATTTGATAATATGCGTTTTGGTTACTAATGCCAAGAGATGGTATTACTAATACATTTGTTAGTATAGACTAATGACCTCTATTGCATTTTAAACATACTCGATCAAAAATAAGTTCGTTATTAATTGTCATTGAGCAAAAAACATAGTTTTTCATAGTTTTGAATACGTCGAATTATGTAGGAGGAGCGGAGAGATACAGAGGAGAGATACAAGAGAATAAATCGAATAAATATATACCTATATTTGTGAATAAATAGTTATAATATGTAAATATACAATTAAATTAAGTCGAAATTTTGTATAGCGTATTTATTTATTTTGCTACATTTTGGACTTGGCATAGATCCTGTCGGGACATCACCGCAACAGACAGCGAATTAAACGGCAAAAAAGAAAAGCGAAAATGCAAGGAAAGAAGAAGAAAAAAGGCAAAACGGCTATAGCGGAATGACACATGTGCTCGGCTTAATTTTAAACCGGCTTTTAAACTCCGAAAAACGGCAGAATAAATCTTTTCGGTACAGAAAATAGACGCCACTTTACAACCAATTAAAAAGGCTTTAAATTCTCTTACGCTAACTGCCACGTGACTATTTATCAAGAAGACCCGTCACTCTGAACTTAATTTATGGTATTTGACTAATCCACGCCACTTTGGATATATTATTATTGCATTTTTTCCAAGTTACTTTGTTGTCAATAATTTTTGTTTAATTTCTTGTCTTTTGAGGTGAGGTCTCTATCGAATCTATGCCTAGTCTAAAAAAATCGTAGGAAATATATCATATACTTTGTTTATTATAGGACATAAAATATATCCTCTTAATTAAATAATACATACACTGAAAAGCAATAGAAGTGTTAGAACAGTCTCAAACTTGAGTCAAATTGAAAATATACCTGTAATAAAATCTTCAATCGTTCACAAAAGGCACCTTGGAAATATAAAAGAGATAAAGAGCATCAGGCCAAGAATCATCTATTTAATATTTAAACTAAACACAAGATACAGTTTTTAAAATTATCTAGGCTTACGCTCCAACATGAAAGTCTAACGAAGAGGATATGGCTTTCTACGACGACCTTGATACAGCTTTGCAAGAGAGCCCTAACTATTACATTGTTATAATGGGTGATTTTAATGCAAAGGTCGGGAAGAAGCAGAATGACGCGGAAAATTCACTCTGTTATTATAGTTATGGAGAGAAGTGGATACAATTCAAACACAAGAATGAAATTGACTTTATGACCACAAATATGAAAAAAATAGCCCATGACGTCTCGGTACTTAAATAAATTTAAGCAGCGATCACCAAATGATGAGAGCTAAGCTAGCCCTAAACATAAAGAAAGATGGAACGAAACTCATAGCCAAGACCAAGTACATAAAGTGGGTATCACCTGAGAACGTGGAACCAGGAAAACTAGAAAGAAGGAATAAGGCACATGGAAAATGAAAATTTAAGCATCGAATAACTGAATGCATCTATAACAAATATCATCAAAAAGGCTGAAAAAATCTGCTGCTCCAACAAGAAGAACGAAGACGAAACGATAAACCAAAATACCAAAGAGCTTATGGAGAGAAACAATTTGAAGGAATGGAATAAACTATCCACGACTATGACAGTTGAATAAAGACATTTCGAAATATCATTGAGAAGAATAAGAGCCTACAAACATTTGTAAACTGATGGAAAAACAGGATAATGTCAAAACTAACAGAGAAAAAATTCTAAAAATGGTAGAAATGTTTTATACAGAGCTATATAAAAGACAAACAGAAGGAACCTTCGATAACCAAATTACCAGATTTTTAAATCAAGGATCAGACGACATCCCAGATATCACACTGAGTGAAGTAAAACGAACACTATCTGTGATAAAGAACAAAAAAATCTCCCGAAGATTCAACAAGCTTCTTGCGTTGTTATGTAACAATACCAACCATTTTCAATGATTCTCAGGCTTCTTCTACTGCATCAGCCTCGATATCATTTAAAATTAATCAGAACGAATACTGAAATATTAGATTTTATTGGCGTGAATATTTTTTGAACTTGTAGTCTGGTTAATGGTAAATATATTACTTTTATTTTTCGGTGTATTAGGGTAAGCGAGAATGTTTGGGACATTATCCAGAAGTAATACGGCTTATACAACTATTAAAATCAAGATATTCCTTCAGTTTTCCTCTTGAAAAAACCTTCGATGTGAAACATTAACTCGAAGGTATTTATCACTAAACAGCAAATCATTCTATTTAACTTTCGACGCACATTTCACTAACCATGTTAGCATCATCAGGATATAATTTCAATTGATGATCAAATTGAGACATTGAATCATCTCCTGATAATGCTCTTAATTAGCAAAACCCGTCCCGAGACGTGTTTAGTGGTAAATCTCTTCGAGTTTAAGATATTCTTTTTTATGATATTTTTCAACCTCAAGTGCAAATCATTTCAGGAACCACCCATTAAATAAAGCAGCAGTCAATCACGTTTTCTACTTGAGTGCCCAAATAATAGCATATTCCATGTTCTTATTTTCTTAATTATGATAATTCTTTGACCTATTTATCATCATACGTTTAAAAACACAATCTCCGGAACCATTTCAATACTTCCAAATGGTATTACTCTATCTTTTGCTGCTTGGAAGTCTGACTCATATTTGTTCTTGCATGTTTTAAGCCATGCGGAAATGATTTGGAAGTAATTAGAATAACCGGACTGGCTTGGGCAGTTTCCTGGACACTTGAATCTTGAAAAGCAACAATAAAAAATACTTGAAGATCAAAATGTAACATCAATTCATCCTCCATATTCTAACGCATAGTTCCCAGACATGGACAATTACGAATACTAGTAAGGACAGAATAGCAAAAATACTAATTAAAATTGTCAGATCGAGCACCAAATAACTCAATTCGAAGTAAAACGAAAATTGTGGATGCGTTTCGGTTCATTTAAGTGGAGTTTCGCTGGTCAGAATACAAGATTGAAACACAACAGATGGTATAACCTAACCCAGCAATGGAGACAATGATTGGAAAGAAGAACGTAAGGTTGGCCGTGACATGGGTCCATAACTTGAAACAAATCGGCGATTTACAATGGAATATAACACAGAGCAGAGATAAATAGAAACGACTTCAGAAAAGGCTGAAGAAGTTTTTAGCCATGCAGTTTCAACTTACAGCGTTTCGAATGTATAACTAGGTCTTGGTTAATATCAGTAAAATAAAAGTTCTCGTTCAATTTCTATTTAACAAAATGCATGTTTTAATTACATTAAAGAGCAATATCAAAGATCAGAATACATTCATATATTTTATAATTCAAACAACAACATAAATCATTCATGTAATAAAATTATCACGAGAACGAAAACACTTCACTTGAGAAATCGACCGAACGACTTGATATACACACCATAAATTAATATTTTCCCTAATCAATAAAAATAATTATACACAATTTATCTCCAATATAATTTAATGCGATCACTAAATTTAACTATGACATAAGAAATGGGATCACCGATTGAGACAAATTAATTTCGGTTATCACGCTAAACGGGTTATCCATAAACTTATCCGGAGGTCACGTAATTGATGGTGTCAAATGAGAAATCACCTCAACTATAAACAGTTACAATTTAATAGTTTTTAAATGCCTGTTAAAACCTGCCAGTGTAACCAAAAAAATCCAAACTACATTTATATATTATATCGTCTATCCGTTCGTTCTATAAAAACTCACGATATTTCGCCAAAATATTATTTGGTATTTACAATTGTTGCTCACTTCGACTGAAGAGTTGAACTCCTCACTGCAAGCAATCTGACTCATTTTCGAGTGTTCTTTCTGATCCTCCACACCTCTCTCATCCTTTCACCATGGATTTTCTTGCTCTCCTCCGTCCACTTTGTGCCCGATCTCCTCGAAACTTCACTCTCTGATGCAACGTTCCACATATGTATTTTGTTTCTGTACGTTCTTCTATCCTCAATTTCTGTCGGACCCATCTGTGCCTTTCCCAGATCAGCTCTGAGTTGTGTGATCCATGGTTCTGTTGACTTGACTCATTGTATGTATGTAAGAATTCTGTTGGTGAGTCTTGTCGGTGGGAGTCTACTGATATGTCCATAGAATTTCAACATTCTTTTTCTTATTACCGCCGCTACGTTGGACATTCTCTCTATGGTCTTTCGAGAATGTAGTCTGTATGCTTTCTCTGTCAGTTTTGGGCCGAGAATTTTCCTCATAATTTTGAGTTCTTCTTTAGCATGTTTTCTATGCCACTTTTTGTATGAAGTGTGAGTATCTCGCTTGCGTATAGTACCTCTGGTTTGATTACTGTGTTGTAGTGTCTTATTTTTGCGTGTGTGGATAGGCATTTCTTATTGTAGATATTGTATGTCTTGCCGTATGCCCTCTTCACCTTCTGTAATCGAGTCTTCTGTACCATCTTCTCTCCTCCTGTGGGTTCGAGGATCTCGCCCAGGTATTTGAAGTGAGTGACCCTATTTATTTTGCCGTATTTAATGTTCAAATTTTGGACATCTAATTTTGAGCAGAAGAATTCGGTTTTTTGAAAGGAGATTTGTAGACCAACTTTCTCTGCACATTCCTTGAGGACTTCGATCTGTTTGGTTGCCCTTTTTTCATTGTCTGCGAGTATGGCTAGGTCATTTGCGAAGGCCAGGCATGGTATTTCTATGTCGTTTTTGGATCGTCCGAGTTGTATTGGTTTCCAATGTCCTTGATTTTTCAGTTCTTTTCAGGATTTTTCAGCTCGTGGATTTTTGAAGTGAGAGGATGTAGAAGAAAATAGTGCTTCTGAATTTTTTTTTTGCTTTCCCCTTCCTCCTTTTTACTTTTCGTGACGTTTAAATATATATATATATATATATATATATATATATATATATATATATATATATATATATATATATATATATATATATATATATATATATATATATATATATATATATATATATATATATATATATATATATATATATATATATATATATATATATATATATATATATATATATATATATATATATATATATATATATATATATATATATACAGTATTCCGTAAAGATAACGGAAGTTTTTAAATATAAAGAAAAGTACTAGCGCCATCTATTGAAACAATATATAATCTGGAAGCAGCATATCTCATCTATAAACGAGACCACCATCATTAGAATCGATCAACGGACAATCAAGTTATAGCGTTTAAAGTGGCAGTTTGTCACGTCGTCACAGAAACACCATGGAACAAAGAGTTAATACTAAATTTTGTTTCAGGCTCGCTAAAACATTTACAGAAACATTTGAATTGATGAGAAAAGCTTATGGTAATGATTACTTATCCCGTACACATGTGTTCGAGTGCCATAAGCGAGTAAGTGTATGAAATGATCGCCTACAATGAGAATTAGACTGGATAGCGAAGGAATTAAATACGACCAAAGACATGATTTACGAAATGTTGACAAATTATTTAAACAAACGGAAAGTTTTTTATTCATTCGTCCTTCATATTCCTCACGTCATAAATGAGGTCTAAGAAATTTGGCGAAAAGTCTGTGTGCTTCAACATCCTCCGTATTCGCCTGATTTATTTCCCTGTGACTATTTCCTGTTTTCGAAACTCAAACTAGTCATGAAAGGAACGTTTTACGACAATGTTACACAAGTCCAAGACTTCATAACGAAGATTATTCAGGCGATTCCAAAAAAACGACAAAGAAAAATCTATGCTAGCATTGGTTGAATGTGCCCAGTGATATATTGATGCGGAAGGAATGTATATTGAATAAACAGAAATAATTTTGGCAAAGTATTTTTTTTATTTAGAAAGTTCCGACACATCGACATATATAGGAAAATCAGCGAATTTTATTTTTGTCATGTGTCCAAAAATTTTATGCTATCCCCCCTGTGAAAGTTTGCAAAAAATAAAAAGTGGTCCTATGGAGATGAGACTCACTTATCTGATAGAGAATTTTACGTAGAATCGACTGGCTCGTTCAAGTACCTCCACATAGGTGCGATAACCTTGATGAAATCGCTCAAGTTGTTTTATTTGCTTCCGATACAGGACCCACGATTCAGTTCCATACAGAAGGGTGGGAATTATTATAGGTTTGTAAGCACCGATATTAGTGTTCACTTAAGTTTTGGTTATTAAAAACTCTTCTTATTAGACGTCCAAAATTAGCACTAGTACACTTTATTCTATATTCTACACTATATATAATCTTTTCTTGCAAGTCAACAAAGCAGGAAATTTGTGGAATTTCAGTGATTGACCATTCACAACAACATCGGGTGTCTCTTATATCTATTTGGAGTCCGAACCCACCATAGGCTGCACTAAATAAATCCTGCACTGTTTTCAACGCCGACGCACTATGCGTTAAAAGCACACAGTCGTCTGCATTCTGCAGTTCTACGATGCTAAACTCCTTTTTAACTTAACGTTTGTACTAAACTCGATTTTTGATTTGGCCTTAAGATATGCCAGGCTTAATAGGCTCCATCCATTCCATACAATATCTCAATTGAATGCGGCAATCCGCCTCTGACATGATGTAGGACAGCGGCAACAAACACAAAAAAGCGTCGGAGCTATCATACAGCCCTGCTTAACACCGGTCTTAATCTAAAAAATCTCAGTTTCCTGCATTTAAGTCAGAACTTTTGCATTCATGCCATTGCGCAGAAGCTTTATTACGTGCACCAGCCTGGGGGGTATTCTATGATGTCCTAGAGCTTCCACATTATATCCTCTTCTTCTAGTCATCACAAATCTGCCTTTATCACCACTCATTCATCGCCACAGGACTTTATCGTCCTTCTCCTCTCTCACTTAATTTGCGCCCTGGCGAAAGCCTGTGCGTGAGAAATTTATTGTGCAGAAAGTGATGTATATCACTATCCACACATACTTCTCAGCTACTCTTCTTCAGACTCTTCTTTTCTTCTGCTACTCTTCTTCAAAAAGAACTCGACGACCGAAAAAACAAGCTGTTGCATATTTAAGCCGCTCTTAGCATAGAAACAGGCGCTTTCGCTAACCGGCTTTAAAATAAGCAACATACACCAGCTATTTGGTTGATCATCCTGGTGTATCTTCCTATGATTTTTGTATCTTCTTATTTCTTCATGTCCTTACCATTTTAGGTAACCGTTTATGGATTTGCCCCGAAACTCCTTGGAATTAAACCCCGTTACCACAACATGTTAAAATCCGAGGTGGCTTCACCGGTAATGACCTGTTCTAAAAATGGAGGATTATTTTTAATCTACCCCAAAAAACCAAGACATTTTTCAATATGAAAGACAAGTTTAAAACATAAAAAAGGATTTTTTGTAACTTTTGATTTTCAATCAATAAAATTTTATTTTAAAAATCATTTATTTTGTCTGGATTTTGGTCACACACCCTGTATATTCTTGATTTAGGAGTGAGACAATTTAGGACTTGATTACGATTTAGGACTGAGACAGGTATAAATGTTCTATGTCGAAATTTTGTGAAGATTACTAAGCCGATTCTTATTAATTAAAATCGAAATTAATTGTACAAAAAAAAATCATAAAATACCCTGAAAATTTATTAAGAATGATACAAAATTAATATAAAATAATTTAAAAAATACTTTACAAAATACATCATGATATAAAATTATATATTTTTATATTTATACTTGGCAAAATTTTATTATTGTTTGATATTTTTTTACCATGTGTCTATGCTGATTAAATATTTTGTTTCAGTTTTTCCTCCTCCTTCAAACTTGACATGCCAGAGGTGTAAATATGGACACAAGTGTAAATATTGTGTAAAAATTGTGTAAAGAAACTTCGTGAAGATTTATTTAAGTAGGTTCGATAAAAATTGTGTACATTATTTATTTGTGCAGAAAGGCGTTACTCAAAGATTAACGGCAGTTTGAACGTAATTTGAAAAATTTAGCTATTGTAATATGAAGTATTAGTAGGACTAAAAATTAATAAAATACCTTAGAATTAGCCGCTTGCTTATTTTTTCCTACCATTACCTTACCCTTCCTTACTAATTAAGTTTTAATATATCGTATGCTGTAATCGTCCTTTGAAGTTTGTGTGTATGCCTTTGTGGGCGTACCACTAAATTCTATCACTGTATACATTTTGGTCAGCAGGCGACAAAACTTTACAAAGCAATAGTGAACAAAATAGTTCTCGATAAACAGCCACTGAAGATACGAGGTATATTTGTTAAATACGATCCGTTTTTTAGTAAGAAGAAAAATACTATAAACATCATTAAAATATAATTTTTTTACTTTTCTACATAATTTCCATTTTTGTTCAAACATTTGTCATACCGCTCAAGTTTTTAATTTTCGACGTCAAAGAAATCTGCCCCCCTTGAAGAAGCCCAATCAATTACTGCAGTTTTAACTTCTTCATCGTTGTCGAACCGAAATCGAAACAAGTTAAAATAACTGGATGCAAAGTTTGAACTGTAAGGTTAGGTATTATTATGATTCAGTTCTTTCCATCCAAAAGTCCTGATTAGGTACCTTGTGTTTGTGCAGAAACATGTGACCTTGCATTGTCATGGAGCAACATCAGACCGGAAGACTGTAGACCACACCGCTTGTTTTGTATGGCACGCCGGAGTTTTCTCAAGGTGACACAATACGCATCAGAATTGATGGTTATACCTCTCGGCTTAAAATCCACAAACAAAATCGCTTTTCTGTCCCAAAAGACAGTTGCCATGATTCTTCGTGCTGAAATTGTCTGTTTGGCATTCACTCTGGTTGGCGACGATGTGTCGCCATTCCATTGACTGTTATTTGAACTCAGAAGTCATGTGAGACACCCAAGTGTCAACTCCTGTAACGATGTGATCTTACGATTAATCTCCTTCCTGAATGTATCGAGTCAAAAACGATATAGCACAGCCCAATGTCTTGGCTTTGTGATCGTCGGAAAGTAGTCTTGGAATCCACCGAGCATACAATTTTCATTAATGCAGTTTCTCCTAAACTATGGTATACAAAATTGACCTTGAAATCTGTGGAAATTGTGCGGTTCTTTTGAATTTTATTGTCCACGAGCCAAATCTTCAGAAATCAGAGAAGGTTGACCAGGTGTGGCTCATCCTGCACATTAACTCGTCCGTTCTTGAACATTTTCATCCACTTTTGTACTTTGCTGTCACTCATAGCATTATCACCGTAAACTTCACAAATCTGGCGGTGAATTTCCGTTGCTGCCAAGTTTCTTGCACTCAAGAATCGATTTACAAATCATATCTCACAGTCGGCGGGCGACTCAATTTTCTTAAACATTATAAACTTCTACAGCTCAGCCTGGATTAAGATTAAGTATGTATCGCTGAATATTGCCTAGTCTAACCTATTGCTTTAATGAAGACATTCAACTGAAAGAAAAGTTTGCTGGTGATGGAAATAGTAAGTGATTCTAATAAATGGAATAATATCTAGCTTTATTATCTGTGATAAAATAGTTAACATAACATTATTGCAATAATAACAAAATGGAATGCCGTAAAAACTGCCATCTGTTAGTCTTTGTAAGTGTTCATGTCTGGGAGCTTACTCTAGTAGATTTACTGGTCTTCAAATATTAGGGTATCCTGCTGTTTTTAGGATCCAGTTAAGATGACCAAACTATTTTGGTTCTTCTAATTGTTGCCGTTGTTTGAAACTCTTTAGTTCCTTCTACTGTCTGTCCAAGATACTCTTACATTACTGTTTCCCAATTGCACATTTTACACAAATTTCTAAGATCGCTGATATGCTTCGTAATATTTGTTTCGATGGTGTTTACAGTAAAGTCTATTTTTTTCAAAAGCTTTTAACCATTATTGAATCATTAGTGATTCATTTCTTCAAAGTTGCATGCGTCAGGTACAATATCATCAACCTATCTCAGGTAAATAGTCAGTGCTTCTTCCCTTTGGTCTTTCTTAAATAATACTTTCTTTTTCCATATAAACATTATTAATAATATAGAATGAAGAAATTTGGATTTCTTTATTCCATATTATTTTTTAATATATACCGTACATATATACCATGAGGGGCGTGGGACCTATGTCAATTGATAGCCTCGCGATTAGGAATTTAGTCGGCATTTTTCAGGAGCAGACCGTGCGTTGGCTGTACGATATTTTACAAATACAATGATTTTTAGGCTCATTTTCATCCCAACGCTCATGTAACCCGAAACACAAACATCAAAAATCCCTACATTCGTCTAAAGTCGCTGTATCGGTTGCAATGTCAGCACGAGGAATAATCGACCCATACTTTTTTGAAGCCGACTGGGGTCGCGTAGTTATCGTCAATCCAGAGCGTTCTGTGAAAAATGTTGGAAAATTTTTTTTTGGTACGTGAACTGCAAAACAATCGGGATAAGGAGTTCACACCGTATAATAAATATATAGAGTTATCAGTGTGATTGTTGCTTAACTTCTATTTCGGTTATGATTTGTTCTGCTGGTCATGTTTATAAGAAATTATAAGAAAATAAATTATAATGTCAAAATCGCATTTTACTCAGATCATATCACAAACGTGGATATTAAGGATCATTGATATAGATCCCCATTTCACAATATTAGTGATTAATGAAACAAATTGATCTCCAGGAGAGGTGACATAAATTGGCCTTCATGTAGTACTTGATTTGATGTGCTTTTTCTTGTGGGGCTGTGTAGAATCGAAAGTTTACATTAATAAAACGGGTTCTTTGGTTTGGTTTGATTTGATTTGATTTAATGTGGATTGGTTAGGTTTGGTTTGCTTTGGTTTGGTCAGACATTCCAGAGATTATGTGCCGACTCATCTTAAGGAATTTTGCTGTTCGTTTAAATTATTAGTTTTTTTATGGACGTCTCTCTTTTATTTACATCGCTATATCAAAAAGAAACTTTATTTTGGGACACCTGGTATATTATGTTATGCAAATTATTCTCTTAAAAATTTATTTTTTGTTTACGCGTCTCTTTTTGCATTAGTCCGTATCTGTCCAGGGTATCTGTCCAGGGAAACACGCCTCGCATTCAATATCTCTGTAATGTCCACCAGCAATCCAAATCTTCAAGCCAGGTTGAGTTGTCCAATTCAGGAATGGGTTTATAGCATGGTTTGAATATTTCAACTAGAGTAGATAGGAGATTATTAAAATGTTTGAATATTTTTCCTCTACTCAACCATTGGATTTCAGAGTGAAGAAGTAAATCCCGGTATTAACAATCCGTTTCTTTGAATAATCTTCTCTACAACGACTATGCTCTAACCTTATTCACAATTTTTACTACCATTTTCATGCAACGTCGTTTAGTTTCAAAAACTTCCCGCATAATGCTTGTTGGTGCATAATGTAATGATAAGAAAGAACTTGCGGAAAACTATTATCCTTTCGACATAATGTCACAAGGCTTTTTGCGCACCATTACCCACCGTAGCTGCAGCTCCATTTGTTGTCAAACCTACCATTTTAAATATTTTCAGACGAATTGTTACTCAGACGAATTGTTACTCAGAGGAATTAAGATTATTCAAATGAGAAAACAGTGTATGCCTGTCCAGTAGTATGCCCTTTTAGTGTATATTTAGTAGCATGCCACAGTTGTGGATTCATCAAGTTGCAGGGAAAAATAACTACAGTTATCTAAGCCACATGTTAACTGTAAAAAAACGTCACTACTCATTACTTATACTCGTCTCATCACTGTATTGACAGAAAGTTGCATTGTTTTTATGGTTGATTCTATCTCGTTTTTATTTTTAAAATTGGCGAATAATGAATCAGCTTCTAAAACTTCATGTTTTATTATTTCTCCTTCTTCATAATGCTTTAAATTTTGTACAATTATCTGGGATAGGCAATAGGAAGGTTTAGTTACAGCCTTATTTTTGTCAAATACTTTTAAAAATTTTAATCCAATTAACTGATTTTTTAATTGTCTCAACTTTTCCTTTCTCACGGTAGAATGTAAAGGATATGATTTTGCAAAAGTCGAATGAACACTTTTATGGCGCATTTCAATATTTCCCTTTTTACCAATGGATAGAAAGCATTACATAACAAATACATACTTTTGCTTTTAATTTATGTAAAGAAGTATTGTTCTTCTCACTCAGAAATTGAATGAAATGATGAATGAATTGAAGAAACTCATTGAAATGGTATGGCTTAATTTTTTTACTACTGCTTGCCATACTTTTAATTGTAATTGTAACGTAACTGGACACTAAAAGTGGCGTTGTCGCACAAATCTATCTATATATCCCGTCAGTGGCGTCTCGTGAGGGAGGGCGTTGGGGCACCGCATTCCAGCATTTATCACAGTAAACAATTTTTCAGAGCAAAACAACATATTTTATTTCCGTTTAGTTTTTTCCTTTAACCGATTTTAATAATAACTCAATTAATAATGCGGATAAAAATTCCATCCTCTCACCACAATTTTTACATCATTGGTCGGACGTTTACCTCTAGCCACCGTCCGCCATATCCATTTATCTCGTCATTGGCATTACATATTTTGTTCGTGGCCAGAATTCTGGGGTATCGGTAATTAGTTTTAAACGCTAATTTGATGGATACGGAGCGTTTGATATGTTTCGCGTCGCCTCACGAATACTTGTTTTGATTTGGGATTTACTACATGTGTACACACTGAGTAATACTTTTTAAATAAAAATAACCAACTTCTAATGCAAACATGAAGGTGTCTAATTTAAAACAGTTAATAATGACTAATTTAATTTTTGTTTCGAAACAATTCAAGTTTTCTCTATTGATCTGCAGTTACAATAAACTGTTTGAATGGTTTACTTTTCGGGAAACGGTAAGTATCTACTTATTTATTCCTTTATCAGGGCAACAAGCAACAACCCACCTTCCAATGTCCTTGTAAGTAGTAACAATACAAAATTTTAATGTTCTCCTGGTTGACCTCCTGTATAGGTCAATTCTTCTATTGGAACCTTTGGTGTGAAACACTAAACTTGAAGAGATTTACCACTAAACACCAAAACACTTTTTTGAACTGCTCGACGCACGTTTCGCTAACCATGTTAGCATAATCAGGAGATGATTTAATCTCAAGATGATTAAATCATCTCCTGATGATGCTAACACGGTTAGCGAAACGTGCGTCGAGCAGTTCAAAAAAGTGTTTTGGTGTTTAGTGGTAAATCTCTTCAAGTTTACTCCTGTATAGGGTTTCAATAGCACGAAAAGTAAAAAGGAGAAAGGGGATAGCAAAAAAAATCTTTAGCAGTTCTATTTTCCTCTACGCCCTCCCACTTTAAAAGCGCACGAGCCGCATCTTATTCCGGTAAAAGCTGCCGAGATCCGAGATTTAGCGTGCTGAAGTCAGCGGCTGATCTTCGGCGCTTACGATGCGGCGCTGCGATGCGATGGGCCGTAATGCGTAACATAATTATAATTTAGATAATTTCGTTTATAAAGATTATGAGTTTGACGTTTGAGGATTGCTTATAGCCGTGAGCTGCCGAAATTGTCAACACGAGCCCCGGTTGCACCCGATCGACGGGTTGGTGATGCCTGGTCTTCAGTACCCAGATATTTGCACAATTGCTTGAGTTTGAAGTTATACCTGATCTTACAAATTTCCTTGCCATTCACAGCAGCAAAAATTATTCTTTGTACTCTTCTTTCAAATACTACAAGCATTTCTTCTATGTTGATTGTGAGGGTTCACGTCTGACATAAGTGACTTCTGGCCGAATGAGGGTTTTACAGATCCTAACTTTCTTCTTCTTTTGAATAAATTTAGATCTTAGGACAGAACACAGGGCGATAAGTAACTTTGTTACCGTTCATGATATAATTTCTTCATATAAAGGGTGTCCCAATAGGTACTTCGGGATTTATTTTTTCAATAAAAACAACATTTTTAGAAAAAAAAACGTGTTTGATTATTTTATCAAAAAGTAAAGACATGGCTGTTATACTTTAAAAATAATATTCTCCAAATACCCTCTTCGGCTATTTCTACTCTTTGTGCAAATTTGTCAATAACAATTTGTCACAATTGCGGTTCAATTTCAGCAATAACTTGACGCATGTTTTGTTTCAGGTGATTAATCGTCTACATATTGTTAAAATAGTCTTTGTCCTTGAGGAAACTCCTCGGAAAAAGTCCAGGATGGTTGGATCACATGATTTTGCAGGTCATTGATTATTTTTTTAATTAGACACCACATGGTTTCTAATTAAAAAAACATACTGTTAAGGTGCATATTATTCAATATATATATATATATATATATATATATATATATATATATATATATATATATATATATATATATATACTATTATTATTATTATTCACGTATGGGCCCTGGTGGACCACGCGAAGTACAATTAGAGGCGTTTGTTGTTGTTAGCCTTCCTTTGCGCCCATACTAATTTAATTCTTTCGCTATATGCTTTTTTCCTTTCGTCAGACCAAGTGGTTCCAGTCTTTCTACATTTTTCTCTCTGGCCAACCTTCCAAACGTTAACCTTGTGTCTGAAACAGCCTCTATCCTGAATTTCACTTTGTGTAATATTTGCTAATCTTAGGTCCTCTTTAATTGCAGCAATCCATTTAATTATTTCTACTTTAGCTCTACTCCTGTTTTCATAAAATTAGACTATTTGTCTAGTTAACCTACTCGGATTCATCCGTTTTATGTATCCGTAAAACTTAAGTCTTCTTTTTCTCATATCGCTATGTATATCTGTGTATTCTTTGATTTCTTGGTTTTCTCGAAGTCGGTATGTTGTGCTATTTATTTGTTTGGGGCCTAGGATTCTTATGATATTTCTTTCCTTCTTTTCAAGGTTCTCGATGTCCCTCTTTCTATTCAAAATGAGCGTTTCTGCAGCATATAGCCATTCTGGCTTAATAACTGTGTTATAATGTCTCAGTTTTGTGTTTTTAGATAGGCATTTTTTGTTGTAAATATTTTGTGTAAGTCTCAATGCCGTTTCCATTTTTTGACATCTACCCTTATTGGCCGTTTTTTCCAACCCATTTTCCATGATTATTTCACTCAAATATTTGAATTGAGAGACTCGTCTGATGTTACCATATTTTGTTTTTAGAAATGGCGTTCTTAGTCTGTTGCAGGTCATGTATTGTGTCTTTACAAAGGACATTTGGAGTCCTACATTTTCTGCTGTTTCTTTTAGGATTTCAATCTGTTGCTGTGACGTTAACACATCTTGAGCTAAAATTGCTAGATCATCAACAAACGCCAGATAATCAATTTTGATGTTGGTTCTCCCCAGTTTAATGGGCTGGTCAATATTCAGGGCCGACTTTTTTTCACGCCACTCCTGTATTACTTTTTCTAGAACACAGTTAAATAAGAGTGGCGAGAGTCTATCCCCTTGTCTCAATCCAGTTTTAATTTCGAAGGGCTCTGAGATGTCACCCATGAATTTAACTTTTGATCTTGTGTTAGTTAACGTTGCTGTCCCTGTCCTCTGTCTAGTAGACATTGAGATAGAATCTTGTAACAAACTGGGAGAAGAGATATCCCTCTATAGTTATTTACATCCGTTCTATCTCCTTTCTTATTTAGTGGATGGATTAGAGCATCTTTCCAATCTTACGCCAAACTTCTTGTAGAATTTTGGTTATTTCCCTGATTGTACTTGGACCAGCGGATTTCAAAAGTTCAGCGGTGATTCCATCTTCACCAGAAGCCTTGTCATTTTTAAGCCGCTTGATTTGCCTAATTATTTCATCTTCATTCGGTGGTAATAAATCTGGGTTTGTTTGTTTAGGGTTCAGTGTTGCTAATTTGTTTAAGGGCTCAGGACAGTTTATTATTTGTTCAAAATATTTCGCAAGTTCTTTGCAATTGTATTGGTTATTTAGAGGTAATTGTCGTTTTCCTTTTGGAAGCAAAGACTTTGCGGTTGATAGCATGTTAATTTAGTTTTAAATGTTTTGTAAAAGTTTCGGGTGTTATTTTTTTGGAAATCTTTTTCTATCTCATTAAGTTGATTGTTTTCATATTTTCTTTTAGCTTGTCTAATTAGCTTCGATGTTTCTTTTCTTACTTCCGAAAAGATGTTATAGATGTTCTTTCCACCATTTTTATACACTTTCCTTCTTTCCACCAGTCTATTTAATTTCGTTAAATCCATGTTTTATCTAATGCTCTCCCTGTATAAAGAATGTACAAGTATTCTATTTATTGTAGTTTTAAAATATTCAAATGAGCATAAGGTGAAGATATTAACATTGTCTACGAAGCACATTAAAAGTCTTATATTGTGATTAGTAAAGACTTGTTTATATAAAATGTTTTAATCTTGTACAATTTAGTTAAAATGCCGCATTAAAATCGTCTACATTACTATGCAGATTCAAAAACATACTCGAAGATTATGTTAAACACAAGCGCAATTGCATATATCTGCATTCGTAAGATCTTCAAAATTAAATATTTTCATTTTTATAGTTGGCGACTAACGTTGCGGTATTAGTTTTAAATTACATTGCAAATGCAGAATTTCATTATTCGACGAGTTAACACTCCGGCGTGGCTATAGAACCTTTAAAGATAAATGAAAAATAATGAACAAATAACTCGCCATGAAACGAACTTTTAAACTTTCGCCAATCTGTGGGAAAATTGCCTTTTTAACGGCCTCATTAATTGAGAAATTTCGTTGCATTTTTATCTGTTGAATATGGATATATAATTTCACGACTATTTCTGAAAGGTATGTCGGTGTAGACTGAATTTTTACAGCGACTAACTGAAAATGTATGTTTTGTATGAGGGTCGGTTTGAAAGTTTTGAAATAGGAGAAAAATAGTCTGCTTCAGCTTCAATGGGAGGTAAAACAGAAAGGTAATCTTCATTCACAGTGAAAATAATAAGCAGGAGTGGCCCATTTCGAGATTAGGGAAGTTATGGCGGATGTTCGATAACTGTAGTGTTTGTGCCGGAAGTGCGGTTTAAAATACCGACCTGCCCATTTTGAAGGTTAAAGAGTTTACTGATTTTCGAAAAACATTCTGATTAATTAAGGGCTAAAAGTTCTTCATATGTTAAGGATTGTCGAATAAATAAAATTGTCAGGACTTTATAATGAGGTACAATGATAACTACAAGTAATAATCCGGTAATATTTATTTTATCTGTAAGAACATAAAAGGCATTATGTTTTGAAAACATTGTCGTTTAAATGTCACCCTCGGCTTCGTCTGGTGGAATGAATTTTGGAGACCCAGTTTCCAATTACACTTTCACATATATCGCGTGATATACTTTCAACGGCGGCCTGAATGTTTTTATTTTGTTTCTGTATGCCAGAGATTTAATGTAATCCCACAAGATACAATCCAGGGTGTGAGGTCGCAAGATTTTGATGGCCAGTTAACATTACCATTTCGCAAAATCGTACGTTCAGGAAACTTTACTTGCAATAAATCGATTTTTTGGCGAGATGTGTAATAAATCGAATCATCTTGTTAAAATAAAACATTGATTATATCCATTTGCCAGTTGAGGTCAAAGATATTCATTCTATTAGCATATTCTTGTAGGTTTTACCATTTACAGTAAAACGACTTCCATCCTGACGATGGAGAGATAACCGTGGTTGTCGGCTTCCAACAGCTCTAAAGCCCAATTCGAGAATGTTCGACGCAGATGACAATCACCTGAGAATCATCTGAGAAATATTGACTTCCTGAGGATGACATGGAAAAGATAAATTCGGATATACTCTTAAACTCTGTGTTACTGCAGTGATGTTCTCTAAAGATCGAACGGGCTGACGATGGATGGCTTCCACACTGGCTCAAACTGAGTCAGTTCGTTTTTGACGAGACGAAAAATAGATCGTTCGGTAGATCTATTAAGTTTACCATAAATTTCACACAACCTTCGAAAAGTGTGGCAAACTAAACACTCATTTTAATGTTAGATACGAATGATTTTTAAGTGTTGGTGAATCGTGTATCTTTTAATGTTGAATTGACAGAATGTATCGATACAGTACTGCCGATATTACGCATGAAAGTTCTTATACTCTTATCGGAAAACTGATTAATGCTAATCGCGTGTTCTGAGTTTTTCTAGCAGCGTATTTTAAAAGGTATTAATTTTTGTTTAAATACAGTTTCTTCAGTTTAAATACAGTCTAAATACATATTCAGGGGTATATAATACCAAAAATATTGATTTATCTGATATATTCTTGTGAGAGAAACTTCTATTTTTTCAGTTGTAAATATTATTACAACATTGTTAATACCTAGTTAAATAATTGTTAGTTATCCTAGTAGAGTAAAAGGAGACTTTATTCCAAAAGATAAACTATCTTCACATGCCGACAAATATGTATTGATAATGCCAATTGGGACTTTGGCGAAACATTCCAGATTTTAGACGAAATTTAAGCGACGAATGGAGGTATTTCTGGATTAAAAATTCATCATATTTATGCATCCATGAAACACTACCATACATCATACACCTCCGAGGAAAAGGTCTTCAAAGCACTCCACCATCGAATATTGATTCATACGTAGTGAGACTGTGAGACCTTAGCGAACAGGTTCCCATGCCGAATTTAAATAACGAACAGATATATTTCTACATTAGCAACTCCACATGTTAATTAATTCGGAAAATATATGCCCAAACTTTTTGAAAGATGTACTTATATAAACATCATCTCACCAGTTCCGAAAAGTCCTAACATGAGCTCAGGTCGATTTCCCTAGATATATCCACGAGAATTAGTTGTCCTCTAGGATCATCAAATGTATAGTTTTTTTTTACAAAAATAAACAAATTTGGAATTCCTTCAATTTTAATGCCAGAATTGGAACAGCAAGAACTGGTGAAAATGTAACTGGTCTATATGGAACTGGTGAGCGGGACAATAGAGGTGACAGATTAGTTGATTTTGTTGAAGGACAAGAATTTTATATAATGAATTCATTCTATAAGAAAAATATCAGTAGAAAATGGATAAGTCTAAAGTAAAATTGACTACATCATGACCAACGATAAAACAATATTTACCAATTGTACTGTCCTTAACAATTTTAATGTTGGAAGTGACCACCGAATGGTACGAGCAAAAGTTAGAATTAACTGTCGAAGAGAGCGCGAAAGCAGAGAAGAATCTCCAGTGAGATCATTGATTTTAAGAAGAGAGCAAAGAGCAAGAAATATCCTGCAAAAGTCTCTGCCAAAAGAGTCTTTTTGGCAGGGTCGAGTACGCTGAGCTCTGCAAAACTATAAGAAAACGAATCAGAGATTACCCGAACCGGTTCAACATGCAGCTAGTGCAAAAAACCCTGGAAGAAAACAAAGGAATTAATAAAGCTAAGCAGAAGCTGAGAAAGAAACGAACGCTAATTTATGCCTTAATGCGTGAGGATGGCACAGTGTATTTTACATTTTATTCCCAGTTATATGAAGATCAGAACCAATCAAAGACAACAGTATCCACCGAAGAACAAATGCCAGATATCCTAGTGGAGGAAGTAACAAATGCTATAGAATCGATGAAAACTGGCAAGGCCTCAGGAAAGGACAGTGTAACTGTCGAAATGCTAAAAGCTGATAGTCGAACTTTACATAAAACACTGGCAAAATTATACTGAAAATGCCTCAAAGAACAAAAAGTACCTGAGTTAAGGAAAAATGCAGAAGTGATCTTTTTACATAAAAAAGGAGTACAGGAAGATTTAAAGAACTAGCGTCCAATAAGCCTCCTATCAGTAATGTATAAAGTTTTCACTAAGATAATATCTCAAAGAATATTAGAAAAAACCCAAATGACGCACAACTAAGAGAACAAGCAGGATTAAGAGGTGGATTCAGTACAATGGATGATATCCAGGTTGTACAGCAGGCCATAGAAAGGCACAACGAATACATCATGCCATTGTGCTCGGCTTTTATCGACAACGAAAAATCATTTGACTCCATCTTAAAGCATGCCATGATGGATGCACTGCTTAACCAGGGGGTAGATAAAGCATATGTAAACCTATTTGGACCGATATATGATGGAGCTACAGCCACAATTCACCTTGATGATCTTGAAGTGGGAATTAATGTAGAACGAGGTGTACGGCATGGTGACGCAATATCGCCTATTCTTTTCTCGGCTGGCCTTGAAGAAGTATTCCGTAAACTGGATTGGGAACAGGATGGTGTAAAGATCAATGGTGCAAACTTAAACCATCTTAGATTTGCAGTTCTCCTTTCACAAGAGCTGCAAAGGGCTGGTGAACCATTTGGTTTAATAATAAACCTGAAAAAGAGTCAGGTTATGTTCAATAAATTCATCCAGGACAAAAGAATTTCAGTTTTACGAAGGGATTTGGAGATTGTGGACCACTTTTTATATCTTGGGCAGAGGATTTCAATGGAGGGGGATACTGCCCGGGAGGTGGAACGACATGTTAAATGTGGATGGCAGGCATTTGGCAGGCTCAACGTAGTGTTTAAGAGCAGACTCCAGCTTTGCCTAAAAAAAAAAGTGTTCGATCAGTGCGTTCTACCCGTTATGACATACGAAATTGAAACCTGGACACTCACATCGTACTCTATTCAAAAACTTTGGGTAGCACAGAGGGGAATGGAAAGATGACGAGAAAGATGAAGAAAGACGAAACAAAAAACTCTGCGCATGGATCAGGGGACAAACAAAAGTATGTGACATCATTGGAAGAGTAAATCAATTGAAATGGAGGTGGCCAGTCCATATAGCGAGACAATGGGACGACAGATGCACCAAGGCAATCCTGGAGTGGATATCGCTTGATCGCAAACGTCCGCGAAGAAGACTGAAAGCATGATGGACTGATGACATCGTTAAGTATATTGGACCCGAGTGGCAGAGGAAAGCCTAGGACCGTGAAAGTTGGAAGAATGTTGAAGAGGCCTTCATCTTGCAGTGAATCGACACGGGCCTGTGATGATGACGATATATATGGGGGTCTTATGGCAGGTTGATTCAATATCACCTGTTCTTATCTCAGCCTGCCTGTAATACCTGGAGAGGTACTCCGTAATCTGAATCATGATGCATACTTAAGGCATCGTTGATTCGCAGATGAAATCGTTCTTATTTCATAAGCCCCCAGATGAGCTTCAAAAATAAATACAAGAACTAGGAAGGACTGAAGAACCATTTGGTTTGAAAATGATGATAAATAAACCTGAAAAACAGTCAGGTCATGTTCAATAAATTTGCTAAGAATAAAAGAATTTCTATTTTAGGAAGGCATTTTTTTGGGGAAGAATATCTTTGGCAGACGATTTCAATGGATGGGGATACTGGCAACATTTGGCAAGCTCAACATAGTGTTTAAGATCAAATTCCCACTTTACCTGAAAACAAAATTTTAAGTCAGTGCGTTCTGTCCATTATGATATACGGAAGTGAAACCTGGGCCTCACATCACAATCAGTTCCAGAATTGCGGATAGCACAGAGGGGAATGGAAAAATGTATGCTTGACATTACAAGACGGAATAGAAAGCTCTGCACATGGATCACAGAACAATTAAAAGTATGTAACATCATTAGAAGAGTAATATAATTGAAATGGACGTGGGCAAACCATATGGAGGCGATGGGATGATAGGCGGAACAAGGCAGTCCTAGAATGGATACCGCTGGATTGCAAACGTTCACAAAGAAGACAAAAGACCGGACACACAATGGACTGATGGCAGTATTAAGCATATTAGATCCGAATGGCAGAAGAAAGCTCAGAATGTCGAGGGTTGGAAGCATATTGAAAAAGCCTTCATTTTGCAAGATGGACACGGGCTGATGATAATGATCAGTGCTATGAAAAACAAAAGGGAGACTGCGTCGAACAGTAATAAAATCAGTGGTATAATATGGCTGCGAGCTTTTGGATACTCCATAAATCCATAGAAATTAAGTAAGGAATCTAGGAAAGAAATATTTTCCGAAAAATATATGGGGAAAAACTGAAGGCAGATGGTAGAGACGAACAAATAAAGAACTGATGGAACTCTGTAACACTCTACTCATATCACGAAGTTGCTTATGTTTTGACACAATGAATAAGGGGTCTGGGGTAACTTGAAAGACTTAATTTATTAAGAATAATCGAACAACGAAACAAGTACTGAAAAGAACCATAAGTTCTAAAAATAAGACGGGAACGACCAAGAAAGAAGTGGACAAATGCAGTGAAAGAAGAACTGAAGAGACTGAACATTAGGACCTTAGAGAATAGGGCGAAGAATAGATGCAAATTAATGAACATTGCTAATAAAGCCTTAAGCCTGCAAGGTCTACAGCGCTGTCTATATATAATCTAGTTGGTGTTTGAGGGCTGTATATTGTTTTTCGTCTTAACCTTTGTAAAATCTTAATAGTTATTATTTATAAATATGATGATGACATACAGTACGGTATGGGGGAAAATAACGTTATTAAAATAACGAGCTCCCTGTGTGTCTCAACATACATAGAAATCTCCTATGAAGGAAAATAGTTCTCTCCTTTTCTGTGGTTGGATAGCCAATCAAGGGCTTTGACCTCCCTCAGAGCTGCCAATAAGCATTTTTGTTCCTTTACATGAAGTAATGGTAATTGATATTCACAACCCTTATAATCAAGTTATAGTGCATTAAGTTACCTGGAATTTATATGGAACCAGTTCCAAATGAACTTACCATACAATATTGTTTGAAAATATATGAAATTTGCATCAATTGGGCATACAAAAGTTTCCTTTAAAGCAGCTTTCGATGAAAACATTAATAAATCATTGTTTATGGTGTGACGCATTATGATTGTATCAACGATTGTAAATTTTATCAAGGTGGAAATCTTACACCGCTGGTGATTATAGAATCTTAAGTTCATCTAACAGTATGTGAACGATGGTTGATCTGAACATGATCGAACTTTGAAGTCGGTTTCATTTACACTGAGTTATTTGAACTAGTTTTTCATAAATTGTTACCTTGTAATTTGTGTATTTTCTTCAACGCTTGTCTTGATTCGAACTGTTACTACTTTTAAAACTCTATAAAACTAAGAAGATCAATTAATGGAAAATCTCTACCAATTTTCTGGACAACCCGAGTTCAATTTCCGTCCTTTTTATCTTGCAATTAACAGCAGCCTTTTATATTTTTTAAATGAAAAAATTTAATTAAATAAATTTATTGTTGTTATTTTTCACTGTCTAATTACAAATAAATTAAAATTAAATACCAAATTTTTTCGAGTTAAAAATTCGGCTCGAAGACGACCATTAAACATCGAACCCTGGTCAACAAATTAGCACCCAACAAAAAAAGCCTACCCGCCAATTAAAAAACGCACATAAAACCACTCTCGTTTAGCCTTTCTAGGAAACAACAATAAAAACATCGCGCTTATTTAGCGGACGATTCTAGAAGGATCCCGCAGCTCAACAGGGGTCCAATTATCAGGCCCATTCTAGTCCAGTTGGTTGGCAATCTGGCCTATGGATGTGTCAATCAAACGAGGATGGATATTGTAACAGCTACAGAATATGTATTGTAAATGTGTATTGACTAGTTAGCTCTATGACAATCAGTGATTTCAATGAAAAGGGATAGTTCCCTGTTAATATCTATTTAATTTTAATTCTATAACATTAAGTTGATTATACTATACTGTTCGTTTTATGGATGAGACGTGTAAAATAATAAATATACAAATTCTAGCTGTAATTTTGTAGAGCTCACTGTTACACACACTATGACTCTTATTTCATTTTAAAAAATCATCATCACTATTCACTAATATACGCGTTGGCGTAAAAGTAGGTCCCACTTAAAATTTTAAAAAAGAAGAAAACTAAAGTAAATACTTGTTATCGAAACTGTAACTTAAAGTACAGTTTCTAGAGTTTTTAATCAATTACTTTAGAAAAAAAAAGTGTGTTGACTCCTTGACTTCTTCCATCACGTTTTTCGTAAAAGCTTTTTGACATATTCCTTCTATTTCTCGTTGAATATTATCTTTGAGCCGATCTAGTATTTGAGGTTTATTAAAGTAAACTTTCTTTTATGATATATTTTATGATGACCCGGAAAATGGCTATAATGAATGCCCGGCTAATCATATAAAAATAATTATTGGATACTTTAATGCTAAGATTGGCAAGGAAGATATGAACAAAGGACATATTCATATAACATTAAGTTGTACCTCGTAGGTGGCATGCTACGTGAAAAAAAAATTGACATGAAAAAACCTAATAAACATTTAAGATACTACATATCGACATTAAAAAACGAAGCTATAGCAGAGACTCATATCAGAACTACCTGAACAGCAACTCAAGAATTATTGAGTCCGAAGAATCAGTTATGCATTTTAGGAAAATTCTGGAAATGTAATAAAACAGACGTCCCGACCGAGAAATGATTGGTTTGATAAACAGAGCCAGGAAATTACTAATAAGAACAATCGGATATATCAAATATAATAACAGCATCAAAATGGAAAATCTGAGGACACCTATAGAAATCTAAGAAGAGAAAAGAAAATAGTGCTCGGGAGAAAAAAAGAGATGGGGGATAGCGTCCTGGATGAAATAAAGACACTTAGAAGTCAAGCGGAAACACGAAAGTTTTATCAGAAAATTATTAATCTAATAAAAAAATAGGATCTAAGATGAATATACCTATGAACAACTAGAGCCTTAATATATGTGTCAATAAGTCCCCGGTCTGACATAGATAGCTTCACTTACTAAAAATCCTTACAAGTCGTCGATTGTGCCAACCTTCAAACGTCATGTGTCAAAATTTCATAACAATCTCTATAATAGTTTCCGAGTTGTGTTTTAAACGATGCTACTTTTGTTATTTTCAAAACAATAAAAACAAAAATTTCATGTGTTGATTAAGCATTGGTTTTTAATGAAGAAAAATACCGTTGAGACAAAACAATGACTTGATAAACATTACCCGGACTCTGCCCCAGGAAAATCAACCATAATTGATTGGTATGCCGAATTCAAAGTGGCCGTACAAGCACCGATGATGCTGAACGCTGTGGACGTCCAAATGAGGTGGTTACACCAGACAACATCTGAAAAATTCACAAAATTATTTCGCAAAACCTTATAGTAAAGCTGCAGGAGATAGCTGATATCATGAAATGTCGAAAGAAAGGAAGGAAATGAAGGAACATTTGGGAATGTATACATTTTTATCGAAATTCGTACCGCGAACACACAGCGGGCCAAAAATAACAACGTATTGATGATTCTGAGCATTGTTTAGAGCTGTTTAGGCAAAATAAAAGGATTTTTTCATAGGGTATGTGAAAATGAACGAAACATTTATCCATCACTACACTCCGGAGTCAAATCGGTAGTCAGCTAAGAGGACAGCAGCTGCTGAAAGCCACCCAAAATGACCAAAAACGCAATTAATATTTGAGTATAGCAATGTTGTGGTCTGTATTTTGGGATGCGCATGGGATATTGTTCATCGATTATCTCGAGAAAGGTTAAACCATTAATAACGAATATTTCATAGCGTTATTAGTGCATTTGAAGGACAAGATCGCAAAACAAAAGGCTCCAATTGAACAAAAAAAGTGCTGTTTTACCAACATAATGCCCCGTGTTACAAATCATTGGCAACGACGGCCAAATTGCATGAATTGCACTTCAAATTGCTTCCTCATTCACTATTTCCTGTTATCAGAGCTCAAAAAAAAGCTCGTTGGAAATAAATTTCACTCTAGTGAAGAGGTAATTACCGAAACTGAAGAATATTTTAAAGGTAAAGAGAAATCATTATATAATAAAAGTGTAGAAATATTGGTATGATTGTATTGCTCCTCAAGGAAAATATATTGATGAATAAAGTAGAAATTTGCAAAAAAACTGTATTTTATTTATCAGACCGGGAACTTATTAACCTATGTGTTATACACAAGAACAGAGATAATATTCTCCAAAGATGGGTGGGCCACTTTTCAGAACTTTTGGGGTCAAATAAAAATATAATACCGCAACAGTTTGAAGTACGTAACAAAGAGCACGTCGAACCTGCCAATATAGACGATATTCGAAGAGAATAACACCTAAATCATAAAGCTCCTGGCCAAGATGGAATTCTATTGGAACCTTTCAAATAACGCGGAGAAGTTTTGGCAAAAGCTTGATATTTTCAAAATTTATTTTCAAAAGCAAAATAATTCTGAAAATATTATACCACCAACATATGCCTGACAAATGGAGCGTGGGTCTTATCAGCTCACTTACTACCTACAAAATACATTCACATACAAAATTCTACAAAATAAATTCTCTCGGAACGAACTCAAGCCTATATGGAGTCTAAGTTCAATCAATGCGGATTTAGATCTAGTCGATCTACAACAGATCAACCATTTAAAACACATCAAATCTTAGCAAAAATCGACATCGATAACTTTCATATGTTCAGTGATTTTAAGGCTGCTTATGATAGCGAACTGCGGCCAGAACTATATGAACGAATTAGAGACATTGAAAAACCTCAGAAATTTAACCCAAAATAGTAATGCCTGAAGTAAAATATGCAGTCAAGATAGAAAATGAAATCTCCAGTTCATTTAAAACATGCGAGGCAAGGTAATGCGCTGGCGTGCCTCTTGTTGAATATAGTTCTAGAAAAAGTAGAACGAGAAGCCGAACTGAATAACAAATGCACTATATTTAACATATCCACTCAAATTCTGGTCTACACCGACGATATAGACATAATTATAAGATCAATACGACAGGCAAAGGAAACATTTACAGTCTTCGAGGATACAACAAAGAATATGGGCTTGAAAATTAAAGAGAACAAGATCAAATTGACGGCAGTTACAAATAACCGAAGAGGACGAGACGTCGGATAAAATATCACCTTTGGTGATCATAACCTTGAGAGTATAATAGAGTTTCAGTACTTAGCTAGAACGATTGTAATACAGATATCAGACAACGAATTATGCTAGTCAATAAATGCTATTTTGGTATTTCGAAATACCTGAGTAATAATAATGTCTTAATGTCTAAAATGTGACTATATAAAACTCTCAATCAAGTCCTAATTTCCAGGTTAAAAGCCTGCGCTTTAACAAAGATCGATGAATCACTTTTATTAACTCTTGAGGTATATAGAGACGCAGATATAACTTCGAGTTATATAACGTCTACAGACAAGCCGGTAATAATGGCATAATGATTAAACTTGGCAGACTAAGATGGACAGGTCATATCATAAGGAATGATAACAACAATCCAGTAAAGAAGGTCATTATAGCGGAATCAGAACAACAGAAGGTTTCTGCTCGTCCTTCATAATTTCCAAAAACGAAAGGTCCAATACCACAGGTCGGCATGATTTGTATAACATTGATGGGTATGCTCTTTTTGCGTTTCATTTGGGTAGTTATTAAAACACCTTTTCACAGAAATGGCCTAGCACGCCCCATTTGCAAGTTCCTGCTTCTCCTTTATATCATGGCGACATTGAATTATTTGAACCTGACTTTGGAGTACAAAGATAAAGAGTACTTTGGTACAAAGTATTGCTGTTTTTGTGTCTATGGGACAGCAGGGCAATAAAAGAACATTATAATAAGAAAGATTGGTCTCATAAAACTTCTTTTGAACCCGGTACTTCGAGCGCAAAATATGCCCCCTTTGTTAGCCAAAAAAGGTGTTTTTTGAAATGAAATAAAAAAAACGTTGCCAAAGTCATGGACAAAGACGGTTATGGTTTCAAGTACCTAAAAGAAATAAGTGATGCAAAACTAAAACAAGGCATATATTAATAAGGAAGTTCCTAGGTGATTTCCGTTTTCAAGAAAAAATTATATGAAAAGGAAACGGCCGCTTGGAAGTATTTTATAAATGTAGTGAAGGGATTTTTGGGCAACCAGGAAGATGAAAACCATAAAAACGTCATAGATGAACTCTTGAAAGCCTATGAAATACTAAAGTATCACATGTCCTAAAAATGCAATTTTTTACACTCCCATTCGGATTTTTTCGGGAAAATCTGTGTGTAGTAAGCGATGAACAAGGAGGGAGGTTTCATCAAGATCTCAGGACGATGGAAGCAAGATACCAGGGATACTGGAACCTATCTATGTTGGGCGACTACTGCTGGTTTTTAAAAAGAGACGGTGTTACAGAACACAAAATTTTTATTCACATAATCCTCAGAACATAGATTTAATACGTTTTACATGTTGATAAATCTTAGATTGTACAAAAATGTTGTCTCCTTATTTTCCCCACCACCGACCCCCTATAACAAAAAAACTGTACGTGTTATAGTAATTAGCTTATCATTTTCGAATTTAGGACAATATACTCATATACTCCAATTTTCATCAATGTTACCTCAAAAAAATTCAATTTGACCTATGTAATTATTTGAGTAGGAATTGTAGAGCGCAGTATGACAACAATCCAGCAAAAATGATCTTTACAGCGGAACCTGTAGGTTCAAGAAGTAGAGGAAAACGAATACTACGTTGGAAGGATGGAGTAACATAGGATGCGCGAAAGATTTGTTCGCCAAATTAGACAATGCCAACCAGGAATAGAACCGAATGGCGACGGAAGCTGGAAAAGGTCAACACCCTATAGGGTTGTACAGTCACTGATAAATGTAAACTTTCTCCTTAAAGTAAGGAGCGATGAGATCCGTAGATCTTGGAGGCCTTCTCAAATCTCTATTTTTTAAATTAATCAACTATGGAAATATTTCTTTAAAAATGTTATTGTAACCCTTGCAGTACGGGTTGTAGCTATCTATAGAACTCAGTGCCCCAGTAATGTCAATTTTATTTATTAACGAAAGTTTTTGATAACATTTTTTATATAGTATATATGCTATAAACCTAGTGATTTCTTTAACCAGCTGGGGGTTGCTATGACAGACTCATAAAAATTGCACTGTTTGATGAGCAGCAGTCTGGTCAAAGGTAAGATTTGGACGAGTTTGCAGATACGGTTTAACAAAAGTTGTAATATTTTGGTTACATAACGGCCTTCATTTAAATTCCTCTGATGCTTGTTTTTCTCTCATAGACATCATTTTCAGCAATGTATCTTATGTGTGCTATAAATGTGCAAGCTCACAATAAGGAAGATAAGTATGCATCTTCATCGCAAGCAGATGTCGATAAGCGTCAACGTCAAAACAGTCCTAACTGTAGAATTATCACAGACTTGTCCTATCAAGACCTAGACCCCCTTAGATCTATCAAAGTCTAAGATGCCGCTCTTTACGTCTTGGGATATTTTAAAAAACCTTATGTCTTCTATAAACATAAGTCCGATAATATTATTAATATCCTCAGAATGGTAGAACTAGGAATATCCAATGATCTTTCTCTTTCAAAATTGAAACCTGCTCCTTTCATAAGAATAGCTCTTTTTTTCCAAATTGGGAAAATTGCCTGAAATGTCGTAATACACGAACTCGTGGTATTTTAACGCTGTTAACAGAACCATAAGAAAACTGTTTACCTAATAGCGTATCACGAGGGTTGCTATTTATGTATCGGGAATTGTTGACTGTATACATACTCAGAACGTTTTGTCATACGGACGCTATTTGTGGTGTTCAGTGACTTGAACATTTCATCTCAGTCAAAAAATGGAATTAACTTGTAAGAATCTTCGTACGATTATTTACTTCGATTTTCGACTTAGATTATCTCAACAACAGTCTATCGATCAGCTCATCTCGACTTTTGGCAATGAAGCACCATCTAAAACCACTGTATTTCACTGGCTTAGTGAATTTAATCGTGGCCGCCGTTCGCTCACGGGAGAATTTAAAGAAGGTTGTCCAAAACCGGTGCTAGAAAACAACACAAACTGATAAAACAAGATCGTCATGTGATATACCGTGAGATTGAGATATTCCTGGGCCTCAATATGACAAACATGCATAAAGTTTTACATGACCATTTAGCCGTGAAAAACGTTTGTGTGTATTGAATTCCGCGTAATTTAACAATCGCTCCAAAAATGGCTCATGTCGATTAGTGCAAAGAAAGCTGTGTATAATATGTACACAGGTGACGACTCTTGGATCTTTGCATATGAGCCCAAAAATAAATAACAGTCGACTATATGGGTTTTTCAAAACGAGTTTTTCAAACCCAAAAAAAGTTTTTCGAGCAAGAAGCACTTCGAAACAAATGGTTGATTGTTTTTTTTCGGATAAATTTACATGTGGCAACAGCGCCACTAGAAAATTGTAGAATGGTTAATTCTGAATGATACACAACCATTTATTTGTCAAAAGTATTTGAATGAATAAGAAAAAACCACCAGCGACGCAGGATTATTCTTCACCATGACAACAAATGCTTTCACACATCCGACCGAACAACTTAATATTTGACCGGTCAAAACATCGCATTGCTGGGCCATCCACCGTACAGTCTTGATTTGACACCCAATCATTTTTTTTTGTTCGAGTTCGCGAAGAATAAACTTCATGGGCAACGATTTTCGATGCCAGAAGAAGCGGTTGATGCGTTCAAAATGCATATTTTGGAGATACCTCAATCGGAATGGAAAAAGTACAATGAAAATTGGTTCAAACATATGCAAAAGTGCCTCAATTATCGCGAATAATATTTTGAAAAACAATAAAACCATTTTCAATGATAAATATTCGTTTTTATTTATTATTCCGGAAGTATAAATAGCAACCTTCGTAAAATTACCAGGCAACATGTTATAATTTAAAAAAAGCTAACTGACCCTTTATTTGCAATCGCATAGAGAAACATAAAGGTTAGCAAGTAAATAGTGTCAGTTTTTGTGTTTAAGAAATGTTAAGTATATTTTTAGTTTTATTCAAGTACGTCTACTGGATACTTCAGGTTGGTTGGTCCACAGTATATGTCATGTCTTCACCCTGATCTTAAATGATTTGATTATCTGAGAAGTTAAATAAGATGAGCAATATTCTATTGACAATATTTCAGTTAATTTATAAAGAAAATTCTCTTTTAAGGAGATGTATTTCATGAAAAACGGTGTTTCAATCTTTTGAGCCGGAAAATGTAACAAATTAATTGCCAAAAGTACGAAGCTGCCCACGAAAATGGCCCAGCTTAACGTCGCCTATTCCGACGATTGTCTCGGTAATTGCTAGATGGCGCTGCAGCAAGATTAGGCCATTGTTTCCAGCGAGAATTGATGGTCGGCAATTTCTACTCGTTTGCTCTTGTAAATAAAAGTGGACTTATACCGCATTTGGCTTTCGTTGTTTGAATCCTTTCGCAATTTATTTTAATTAATAATGGAAGATCTTTTTCAGCTGCCGTAATTAACTGTAAAATGAAAATAATTTATACAATGAATGCCTCATTTTTTACACTATACGGTTCTACTATGAAAATAGAATTTTCTAAAAACCTTCAAAACTAAAAAGATTGTCCAATAAGAATGTCAGAACTTTAAAATGAGGAACAACGATAAATTCAAGTGATATTTTATTTCATGTATTTATCTTTTATCTTGAAGAACAAATAATGACATGTTTTGAATATAATGTCATTCAAATGTCGCCCTTGGCTTCGTCTAATGACCCTATTTTCCATTACTTTTTATCCCATTTCGCGTTGGTATACTTTCAATGGTGGCCTAAATGTTTCGTTTAAGATCACGAATTATTCGGGGTATATTTTTCTAAACGAGAGATTTAACATAAATCCACAGAAAATAATCCAAGAACGTAAAATTGCATCTTGGTGGTTAGTTGATATTATAATTTCGCAAAATATCGCTTCCAAGAAACCTAAAAACTAAAAATAAACTGTTCTATTTATATGATAACCCTACCTAATTAACCGTGTAAAAATCATGAACCGTGAAATTGATTGAACCTCACATTAATAATTGAAAAAGTTGACTAAACGGAATAGGTCCTTTATCTCGGTTCAGGATTTTCTTACATTTTTCAATTTGAATGTTATCATGTGCATCCAGAGTCCTATTGCTTTTACACTTTTTACCAGTCTTAAATTTCTAATATCTATATTCGATTCATGGTCATGTTGGATTGCATGTTTGGCAACATACAATTTTTCATTTCTCCCATATCTAATGTGAATAATGTGTTTTTAAATCTCGTTAATATGGATCTTTTTGTTTACCCAATATACCTTCGATCACAATCTTGACTAATCTGAACTAATTTTGTAAATTCACAATCATCAGCTTCCAAAATACGATGACTAGTTTACATTTTGTGGTAAATAAATTAATCAACTTTCCTTTAAACAAAGATAATTATAACAAAAAATTAAAATTAATTAGGGAAGTATCCGAAGTAAACGGTTATAATAAGAACATTGTAGATAAATTAATTAGAAATCAAGTTTAGAAAATTATTGAAAGAATGTTCGACTTTTCAAAAGAATCAGAACAAGAATAAATTTATGGTAATAGTGTTTGATGCCCAATTAACACGAGGGCTAGACAAAATTTTGAAAAAATTGGACATTAGGGTTGTATACAAACCATATAATAAATTAAGGGATGTCCTGGGTTATCCAAAGGATAAAGTAGATCAACATGAAAAGTCGGGAATTTACGAAATTAGTGCCAAGATAATTTTAGAATTAGATTAAATCATCTCCTGATGATGCTAACATGGTTAGCGAAACGTGCGACCAGAAGTTTCGAAAAGTGATTTGATGTTTAGTGGTAAATCTCTTCGAGTTTAGTGTTTCACACATAGGAGAATTGAAATAAATTTGTGATTATATGACCGTCTTGTATGCGAATTGTCACATATATTTAAGTGGGTTACAGTCCAACTTCCAATTTCTACTCGCTGTTGAATTGTGTACCTTTCCATGCTAAATTGACACAATATACTGAACATAGCAGTCTATAGGTGACATTTAAATTTTAAACAGTGTTGCTGCTATTATGTTTGAAAGTTCTAACACCCTTATTGGAACACTACGCTTCGTCGGAAAAGATTATTTTCCCTAATCTGCGCCTAAATTGTCTTCCAACTTCAAATTTCTAGGCGGTGCAGAATCTACGAGACAGCTGTCTATGAGTCATACTTTCATTACAAGCAGTATCGTTGCTATTGCGTTTAAAAGTTCTGACATTCTTATTGGAAAATTCTTTATATATTTGCCCGCATTACTGTATTATCCAATTTTATGTTGGATTGTGTAAAATTTCTCATCAATTTTCTATTCAATATTACCAAAGAAAACTGAATTTTTATTTTTCTTCATTCCATCTGCTCGCCGTTTTGGTTTTACAGTGGTTTAAATCATCTCCAATAGATATTTTCACTTTTTGAACCAATGGTAGTGATGATGGAATCTTCGAAATCAAGAACGCGTAATTGTTAAATATGTTTTTACTATGAAAGTTAAAAAGAACGAAAAAGGTGATGATATCTGAAGAAGAGTTATTAAGAAATTATATATGCGGAAGCTATTTACAAACATAACCATAGACCATTTTTTCAGATTGAGTTGAGTCCATATTCTTAGTAGTGAAGTTAGTTATAAAAGCGACTAAAAATAATAATAAAATGTGTTTTAAAATCACATGTTATTACAAAAACGACCATATTTCTTAGCATGTTGTTACAAAATCGGTCAAATCCACAATAGCCAATCAAGAAGCACCACGTACAATCCTTCATAATGTTCTTCATTGTTCTTCATGTTCATCATAATGTTTTTGACTATAACCTAATTTTTAGTTAACCAGTTTATTTTTGCTTACTTAGGATTTGCATTTATTTTGCAAGTTTATTATTAAATATTTAATATATTATTCATTTAAAAACAACAATTTATTTAAGTTTGTCTAATTAATAAAGTTTATTTCATCAAATCTCTAAGTTATGGATGAAGAATCACTTGAAATAGTTTGGAAGAGATAATTCTTGAACTGGCACGAAAAAGAGTACGGCATCTAGAGAAATGGCAAAGGAATATTAAAAAAAGATAGTGTAAGTTTCACAAATTTAATAGCTTATAACTTTATACCTACTAAATTTTTACTGTATAAAAATAAATATTATTGGTTTGTCTTTTCAGATATTCTGCAAAGGTAATAGCTACTATGCCAAGTTGCCAGCATTAGGGCAAGATGTGCTGTAGTTTGTTAAGAATAGCCGATGTAAGAAAAATTCATGAAGCATTCTATGATACCCCATCAAAAGTTCACCAGGATACATTCATATGTGAATATTTAAAGAAAAGTATGCCAAACAGACGTCGAGGAACAACAGTGCAGAAGACTATGACGTTAAATTTTTTGTTGCTGTAAAACCTTTCGTGGTGTTTTATGCTTTCGTGGTGTTCTGCTGTTTTAAAAGTAATGACGGAAATTTAGTCCCAGTAGAGATTATAGGGCTGGATAAAGGAAGCCGCATATCAAGACAAAAGAGCCTCAGTAATACATTTTATTAAACAATTAAAAGGTTTAGAGTCCCATTATTCCAGGGGTATGACCAACAGAAAATACCTACCCAGCGAACTAAACATTGCGAAACTGTCGCACATGTATAACGATAGTGTTTCAGATGATTTGAAAACAAAAGAATAATACTTTAATTTTATTTTCCACACAAGATTTAATGTACCGCCACATTCGAGTGTAGCACTTGTCTAGAGCTAAAAAATAAAATTAGAATATCAAAAGATGCAGATGCTAAAAAAGAAGCTAAATTTGCGCTGACTTTACATAAAAGAAAAGTTAAATGTTTTTTCGAACATCTGAAAACAAAGTCAGAAGACTGTTTTTTTACTTTCATTTGATTGCCAAAAGAATTTGGTTTTGCCAAAAGTGAGCGATCAGAGTGCTTATTATTCTCGTCAGCTTTATTGCTATAATATAACTGTTGTGGCAGGCGTATCTTCAGGTATATTTAACCCTGGTTCAGTTTCGTCATACACATGGATGATGGGAAAAAAGCTCGAATGAGGTCGCTTTTGCAGTTTTTAATGAACTGGAAAGTAAAGATCTTACTGGATACAGCTCAGTGCGGCTTGTTGCAGACGGTTGTGCGGGGCAAAACAAAAACATCAATATCATCAATAACTTGCTCGGTATGGCTTCAACAATATCCCCCGAAATCTATTACAACACTAGAAATCATATACCCAGTTACTGGACATTCTTTTATGCCCAGTGATCGGTTGTTTGGTCTCATTGAGAATCAACTGAAAAATAGAAAAACAATAATAAATAAATCTGAGTATCACGAAGTTTTTGCGCTGAACTCACAGTCAAAATAATTAGTCGAGATTGGAAACCATTAGACTGGAAACAAGAAGCCAGCAAATATGTTCAGACGGCAGTAAAACTGCACTTTCAAATTAGTAAATGAAAAAGAATTATAAGTAATGTCTTCGGTAGATTTAAATTCAATATGGTTCCTAATTCTAAAGAATACAATTAAAAACATTTAAATATTTGAATACACAATCAGTACAATAAACAATCACACAGTAAACATTATCTATATATATTTTTTGGTAGTATGTCACTGTCATGAAAATCCATTGTTGTCAATGTAAGCATCGTTGACATACAAAAAAATATATTTACTTTCACTCGTTACTTTATATATTACAAATTAATATAATTTATTTTTTAGTTCAGTTTTGAAAACGGGGGGAGATTACCCTCCGAAACGTTAACGTTAAAAGTTTGTAAATTTTTTATAACATTTTTATATCTTTAAAATTTTGTTCGTTAGGCAAATTTATTACAAAAAAGAATCACTGAGAAATTTGTCTCCGTTTGGTTTTTTGTTTTTACCCAGTGATTCTTTCTTTAAATAAGAACAGGTATTTTTGATATTTTTTGAGTTTTAGACAGTGGCGAAAAACCCAAATAAAGGAGAAAAATATATGAACACGCCACAATCATTCAGACATTACTTAGATTACAGGCCTGAGTTTAGAAAGTAAATATATTAAACTACAACATTCTGAAAACAGTTTAACATTTCTTTACAAATGTAAAGATTGTGACATAATACCAAAAGGTTTACGTTTACGTACACCTTATAACACAAACAGAAGCATATATATTTTACATAGGGCTAGTTTAGCACTTTTAAGAGATTGTATCCAACATCACATATACACTAAACAACAATTAAAGACTGACATTACTAATACATTACAACAAATATACGAAAAAGTAACTGAAGTAGATTTTAATCACATTTATAATAGCGTCTATTCCAGTTACACATATCACTTCAATATCCAAAAAAATACTCACATTAAGAAATTTAAAAATTTAATTATTGAAAAACATGGAACACATACAAAACACATTAATACACATACAGACAAAAATTTCATTAATAAAACTGTAGTTAACCTTTCAAATAAAATATTATCTGATTCTGAAAAGTATGTACTTTCTAAAGGACTAAATTTTAGTGTTACATCGAAAGATGTTCCTAAATTAGACCTTATTTCTTTAAAATTTTGTTCGTTAGGCAAATTTATTACAAAAAAGAATCACTGAGAAATTTGTCTCCGTTTGGTTTTTTGTTTTTACCCAGTGATTCTTTCTATAAATAAGAACCCCTATTTTTGATATTTTTTGAGTTTTAGACAGTGGCGAAAAACCCAAATAAAGGAGAAAAAAAAAGAATTATTTTTAATAAATACTTTAAAACCAATCGAGTACTAGTAAGGCGAAAGGGCTAATAATATTGAAATAGAAATTCCAAAGATAATTAAAAAAAACAAATCATTTTCAAAAATGGCCAGTTCAAGCGAAGTTCTTATAGAAATTAAAGTGAACGAAAAGTGAAGTGAACTTCTAGAAAAACATTTAGGAAAAAATGCGGAAACCATAGAAAATCTTGATTGGCACAAGCAGGGATTACAAGAGGTATCAATCAGAACTATGATGGCTGCGAGTGTTTAGGCGAAGATTACGTTGATGAGGAAGAAATTTACTGTGCAATAGCAACCACACCATAAATTTTATCTTTTAAACAATGACATTATTTTTTTCCCATTAATTTTGGTTTTTAATCATTATAAAATAAATTAACATTTATATTTTTAAAAATTAAAACAAATTTTTATTTTAACTCTTTATCTATTATATTAATAATAGGTATTATACAGCTGGTAATTAAAATACATTTTAACGTAATATAATAATAATATAACATTAAAAATATAAGAAAAAATATGACATTATTTTGTTCTTTTTCTTTTAACAAAATTTTCTAATTTCTTAATTCTAATCTAATTCTAATTCTAATCTTTCTAATTTTCTTTTTACAAAAATGTTACAAAAACGACCATTTTAAAAAATGTTAGTAAAAAAAATGACCATCATTCTGGTTACAAAACTGTCCGCATGATATTTTTGTACTATTTTTATTAATATAACCAATGTGCTCCGATGAAATTTATCTTGGTTATTATTATTAAAATGTCATAAACAATAATCTAAAATATCACCTATATGCGTAATATAGTTAATCACCACAGAAAATCGCTTTTGTCTCTAAATAATAGGACATGGCCGAGTTTGTAAACAGTTTGTTCATACCCAATTTATGATATATTTAGTCAGAAGCAACGATTTTCCACTAATCCCTGTTTTCCGCCATTATAATATTTTCTTTAACTGATGAGTCGGCGAGTTTCTTAAGTTGATCAATGAGCACATTCGGTTATTTGGTGATCGACATTTTTTTCCTTTACCGTCACCTTTCCCCTGAATTCATAAATTCTCTATACCATGCCGGCGACGGACATGTCCGACGAAGGTAAACAAACCTCATAGCAAACAAACATATTTAGTTCTTCGAGGAATGAGACGTTTGTTTCATATGTTACTCAAGAAATTCGCAGCAAATGTCATAAACATATTATGTTAAATGCTTCAATCCATTTGGAGCAAGTGAAGGGTATTCCATTAAGAGGTTTCGAATGTTGGTAACGAATAAAAGAAACGTTTCATAACATACCTGAAAGTTATTTATTGGAGTGCGAAGGGGGATAGTGTACAATTATACGTGAAATACAACATCTGTCAAAGGACCACCACGACTTTTCTGGCAGCTCACAATTCTTTTGTTGAAATTCTCGATTACTGCTGAACACATTTGCGGAGTTATGTCACGAATTATTCGCCTAATTTCTTCTTTCAACTGTTGAACGGTTTGCGGATTATTTTCGTAAGCTTTGCTCTTCGCATAGCCCCACAAAAAAATAGTCTAGCGGCGTCAAGTCGCATGACCTTGGTGGCCAATTTACGTCCCCATTCCGGGAGATCAGCCTCTCCTGTCCTTCCAAAATTCAGCTAACACAGGAGCTAAAGCCAGCCGACCATGGGCAAGGCCGTGCATTTGCCAATTAGATCCTACAGATGAAGGCAAATGACAATAATTTTTGCGATAAAATCATTTTCAGTGACGAGGCTCATTTCCGCTTAAACGGTTATGTAAATAAACAAAATTGTCGCATCTGGGGCTATGAAAATCCTAGAGAAATCCACGAAATCCCGATGCACGCTCAACGTGTCACAGTTTGGTGCGGTTTTTGGGCTGAGGGTATCATTGAACCGTATTTTTTTGAAGATGAAGATGAACGAGCTGTTACAGTAAACGGAGAACGATACCGAACGATGATTGATGTTTTTTTATGGGATCAAATAATGGACATGGATTTAAAGAATATGTGGTTCCAACAAGATGGTGTGACATGTCATACAGCACGTGAAACATTGACTTTATTGCGTACACAGTTTGGAGGGAGGCTGATCTCCCGGAATGGGTACGTAAATTGGCCACCAAGGTCATGCGACTTGACGCCGCTAGACTATTTTTTTGTGGGGCTATGCGAAGAGCAAAGCTTACGAAAATAATCCGCAAACCGTCGAGCAATTGAAAGAAGAAATTAGGCGAATAATTCGTGACATAACTCCGCAAATGTGTTCAGCAGTAATCGAGAATTTCAACAAAAGAATTGTGAGCTGCCAGAGAATTCGTGGCGGTCATTTGACAGATGTTGTATTCCACGTATAATTGTACACTATCCAGCTTCGCACTGCCATAAATAACTTTCAGGTATGTTATGAAACGTTTATTTTATTCGTTACCAACATTCGAAACCTCTTAAGGGAATACCCTTTACAATTTTTTGTTCATGTTTTGAAACTATACAACTTTTTAGCAAATATAATAGTAATTACTGTACATTATATTATAAATATTGTAGTCCTTCCAGATCATTATGAGCCTTACAAATGCAGATTTGTACATCCCGATCCGCCTGCTTAATTCGATTCCACAGTTCCAGTCAGTAACTAAACGTATACCCAAATAAATGAGTTCATTTTTACGTGGACTGTCAAGTATTTGATTGATACACTATTGGACCAGCGTTCTGCCGCCTTGCTGATTATCTATTCTCCATAAACATTAACAAGTATAAGGAAAAAGAGATAATCTTGATGATAACAATAAATCTTAATAATTTTTGTATTTTCATAATTTTAAATTGTTGCGATTTTATCATCGATGGTGAAAAAAGCATTGCTATTTAAGTAGTATATCTATATTATGAGGGCCGGTCGCGTTGGTGCGGCGGTAAGAGCGCCTGCTTTGCCGAATCCGCGCTGGAGCGATAGCTGGTTCGATTCCAGCGCTCGGATGGTTATTTTTCTTTCTTCTGTCCGTTTATCTTTCCTAAATGTTTGTGATTGTTTCTAGGCAAGAGTGTAAAATCCGACTACGAATTACCCCTCAGTCACGCCAGTTAAAGGCTGGGTAAGGCCGGATGCCTTCCGAGAAGTGTTCTACGTTGGTCACTCGCCAGTCGGTAGGTTTCCTGATAGACTTATGGGTAAGCACATAAGGGTGCTGGCCTAAGTTTGTCGGAAGCTGATGACCGTGGTTCGGAACCCACGTTAAGCTGTAGGTCCAGTCGCTAAATAGCCTAGTTGCTGATGCGCCTCTAACCCAAAACACTTTACTTTATATTATGAGGAAAATTAGATGTTTTCGTACTGCTATTTCTCGCAGTACAATCCAGAGATTATTCCACTTTATGATATCGAATGCTTTTGAAATATCTAGAACTTAAAAAACAGCTGGCATACTAGCAGCAGGCTCAATCGTCTGTCTTATAGTTATCAGTTAGTATATTGTTCTAAAACTATATATACTGTTCTTCTACCTGAAACTAAGCCAGATCATTCTGGAGGGATTGTGACAATGAACACTAATTGTGTCTTGTCTGACGACCATACCTCTGTTTCCCGAATCCTGCTGCACACCTGAAACTTTTATCATTTCTGTCACGATTCCCTCGCTTCCAGTCAATTACCTTTTTTTAATCCTCTACGAGGATAGTTTGAAAAATTTCCAGCCTCAACATGAAGATGACGTAACTTGTCATAAATATTCTAGTAATATAATTGCGCATGCGTTGAAAGATAACCTTGAGAATTTCAGCCATATTAGAAGCTCAGTTATTGTTTAACAGTCATTTGTTAGTATTTCTGTAAAGATGAAAAAAATCGAATCCATTATTAAATTCTTACATTTGAAAGGCAATACGTCTATTTAAATTTAAGCCGCGATGGATGCTGTTTACGGGGTCTATGCACCATAATTTGCCACCGTGAAATTTTGGAATGCTGAATTTAAACATGGTCGCACCCGCTTGGTTGGCGATGAACGTTCGGGACGGCCAGAAACAAACTAAACTAACCAAACTTAACCACTACTACCGATAAGATTGAAAAAGTTTATCAAATGGTGCTAGACTACCGTCGAATTTAGGTTAAAGAGCTAGTAGTATGGCATCTCGAAAGAACGTGCTGGTTCATATAAAACCTTATATAAAACATAACCGCGCGTTGGGTACCGCAATTGCTCACTCATGCCTAAAACGCATTGGAATGAACATTTCCGAAGCCCTGTTGAAGCTGTTTAAGAGAAATAAATCGGAGTTTTGGCGTCGATTAATATTTGTAGATGAAACTTGGATACACCACTATACCTATACTATATCCTAAAACCTAGGCACAGTCGAAATAGTGGACTGCGAATGGTGAATCGACTCCGAACGAGGCGAAGACTGTTTCATCGGCCGGGAAAGTGATGGCGACTGTTTTTTGGAATAATCATGGAGTTGTGTTAATCGACTATCTTGAAAATAGAAAAACAATAAGAAGGCCATATTACGCATCTTTACTCGACAAGCTAAAAGCAGAAATAAAGAGACAGTTTTGTTCCACTAAAACAACGCACCGTTTCATACTTCAGTGGTCGCCTTGGCAAAAATGTATGAACTGAGATTCGATTAATTGACCACTCACCGTCTTCACCAGATCTGCCCACCAGCGACTTTTTTCTTTTTCCTAGGCTCAAAGTTTCACTCGGAGGACACAGATTTTTACTGAATGAGGAGGCCATCATACTCTTAAACGACTATTTTGCAGAATATGTGAACTACTATTTGGACAGTGTACAGAATTACAAGGAGATTATGTTGAGAAATAAAAGTGAATTTGCCGAAAATAGTACATGTCTCTGTGTTAGGCTGGAAACTTTTCCGATTGCCCTCGTCAATGCTGCTTCTTTTCGGGAGTTATCGAGAAGTTCAACAAGTTTAATTATTATGGAGCTATCTTCGAAATCGAATGGGTGCCATCTATTCGATATTTAGGTATCTTTTTACATATTCAAGGCTTAAGACTAACCTTTACTTTTCCTGATGATGTTCTAAATTGACTTTCAACAAAGTTGACTGAACAAGATAGGTCCTTTATCTCGGTTTTTTCAATTATTAATATAAGGCTTAGTAAACTCCACAGTTCATGATTTTTACACGCTTGCTTAGGTAGGGTTTCATATAAATAGAGCATAGTTTAGTTTTAAAATTAGATTAAATCATCTCCTGATGATGCTAACATAGTTTGCGAAACGTGCGTCGAGAAGTTAAAAAAAAGTGATTTGGTTTTTAGCGGTAAATCTCTTCAAGGTTAGTGTTTCACACCAAAGCGTCCAATAGAAGAAATGATCTTAAAATAATATGATTATTTTAGTAATAAACCACGTGTATTTTCCGAGTAGTAACGATTCTATCAACCAATCGTCAATTAATTAAAAATATATATATTCTTTTAGCTGAAAAATGTAACAAATTAATTGCGAAATGTACGAAGCTGCTGACAAAAACGGTCCAACTTAGCCTGGCCAATTCCGCCGATTGTTCCGGTAATTGCTAGATGACATTATGGCAAGATTAAACCATTGTTTTTCGCGAGAATTGATGGGTGGCAATTTCCACTCGTTTGTTCGTGTAAATAAAAGTGGACTTATAGCGCATTTTGCCTTCATTGTTGGATTCCTTTTGGTATTTATTTTAATTAATGATGGAAGGTCTTTTTCAGCTGCCACAATTAACTGCAGAATAAAATTAATTTTTATAGAGAGCCCATATTTTACAGTTCCCGTTTAAAAACGTAATTCTCTTAAAACCCTAGTCGTAAGTTGTTTCAATAACTTCAGCATATCCAAAATATTTGTTGGAATTAATCATACCATTGAATTGTGTAAAATATCGTATTCCGCCAGTTTTTTCAAAATGAATTAAGAAATCTCAATTTTGAGAGAGAAGCTGCTTCAGAGCTTGCTGGAAATCATATTAAAAAAAAAACACTGCTTAAGTAATTCGTCTTATGGTTTGGGAATTCTTACGGAAACATAGACTACATTTCACATTGATGAATATCATTACATAAAGTGTAACAAACCCAAAGTTGGTCAGTTTATTGGAGGGAGGGTTACTATAAGCAAAGTTTACACCGACAAAAAAAAGCGACAAAAAAGTAACAAAAAAAGGCGACAAGAAAACCAGTTACGTTCCCTTCAACTCAAGCATACTCTGGGAAAAAGATACTGATGGCAACTAAGGTTGAAGAAGATGATCTGGGGAATCTGGGGGATGGGAGTATAAATTTACTTGCTAAACCAAAACATAAATCTATTTTTACTATTACAATGTTGTTTCTGTTCAATGTTGTACTATTCAAGTGCTAGAACTTTGTTATCAGATGAGAGAATGACGGAACTTGAGGAAGAACTGAGAAAACTAAAATGGGACGTCATAGATCTCAGCGAGGTTAGAAGGAGAGGAAAAAACCAAATTGCTCTTCATGCTAGGAATCTATTCCACTACAAGGGTCATTAAAGTAAATCTGAAGGCGGTGTAGTTTCGTCGTCCACAAGAGGCACCTTGGAAATATAAAAAAGATAAAGAGCATCAACCCAAGAGTAATCTACTTAATATGTAAACTAAATACAAGATACAGTTTAAAAATTACCCAGGCTCACACCCCAACATTAAAATCCGACAAAGAGGATGTGGAGGTCTTCTATGACGAACTTGATACAGTTTTGCAAGAGAGCCCAAACCATTACACTCTTATGATGGGCAATTTTAATGCAAAGGCAGGGAAGATTAACAGAAATGTCAAAATTAATAGAGAAGAAATTCTAAAAATGATAGAAATGTTTTATGCTGAGCTATATAAAAGACAAACAGAAGGAACTTTAGAAAACCAAATTACCAGATTTTTAAATCAAGGATCAGAGGAAATCCCACATATCACACTAGGCAAAGTAAAACGGGCACTATCTGAGAAAAAGAACAAGAAATCTCCCGGAGACGATAGAATAGTAACAAAAGCTATCAAAATGAGAGGAAACAAACTATTCCATGCATTGAGATTTCTCTTTAATGAACGTATTTTAAACACACACAATGGGACGGCTTAGGAGTGAGCATTAACGGTGAAAACGCCGACTCCCTAGTTTTAATAGCCGACCTGGATGATGCTATTGTGATGTTAAAAGATCTTAACAAAGTCTCCAAGAAAGTGGGACTTAAAATCAACTTCGTAAAAAACCAAATTATGACAAACATGGTACTTGGCGGGGACGTCTACATCGATAACATCAGAGTAGAGGAAACTACACCTTTTAAGTACTTGAGACACGAGATTAGTATCAGCAGGGACAATCATACTCGTGAAATGTCCAAAAAAATCGGACTAGCCTGGTCTGTTTTCGGGAATCAGAGATATATATATATATATATATATTTAAGTCAGAATTGCCAGTTTGTTTCAAGAGAAAAAAATTTAACCACTGTGTTCTGCTAGTTCTCACATATAGTGAAGAGACTTCAACAATACGAATACCAAATACATAAATACGCGAACGAACGAAAGTGACTGATGCCGTAGAAAGAACAGCGATGTTGAAATGGAACTGGCTGGGTCAGGTTGAGAGAGCTGTTCATGACAGGCGGACAAAATGAATCATCGAATGGAGACCAAGATCGGAAGCTTTCAGAAACAGAGGACGTCCCTCCACCAGATGGACTGATGACCTACAACGTATCAAAACAAACTGGATGAAGGCGGCGCAGGACCAAACACAGTGGAAGCTCTTAAGAAAGGCCTATGTTCAGCAGTGGACTTCAATAGGGTGATGATAGATGGATGGATGGATGAATGGATCTAGAAGTGAATGATATAATAATAGCAATATTCAAAGAAGTTAAAGAAATAACTATATCAAAACTCATAATTCTGGGGCAAGGAAAGATACCGGATATCTGGAGCAATGCCATGATATTAAAAAAAGGAGATGCAACACTTTTACAGAACTGCCGTCCAATTACTCTACTTTCTCAAATATATAAATTGTTGAAAAATATCATTTTCAAAGAAACGGAACGACTACCAATCTGTAGAACAGGCGACATTTCGAAAAGGATTTGACACTTCTCATCACAAACTAAAGGTGACTGTTTGATTGATTGATTGAATTAAGAAGTTTTATGGCTGCGTCAGCATTTAAAGGATATTTGGCAACCCAATAAGTGTTGATGAACAACTGTTCATCATCCGATGTTGTTTGTTTTGTGATAAAATCGTAGGAGGGTGCAGGATTGCATTGGGTACTTGGTCGTATGCCAAGAGTGAGCGAAAATCATTGATGAGTAGTAAAGAAGTTTTTGATTTGAGTTCTAGCAAATCATAGTTAAACTTGGTTCAGCAGGGTGGATGCTTGCAAAAATTTAATTAAAGTCTTGAAGTTTTCCAGGGACAAAACAGATGGAAGGTCTCTAGGAAGGAAAATTGCAGGAGTCTATCGTCTTATGGAGTCATACTACACAATTGCATCAGACACAGTTTGAGGGACCTCACATGGAGAGCAAATTCTCGGAGCCACGCTATTCAGCAGATGGTTGTGAGAAAATTTACAGTGGCTGATCCTAAGACGCAGACGCAGGAAGGATGAAGTACAGTAGATTGCAACATTAAATAGTGTTGGGCTGAGGACAAATCCCTGTGGAAGTCGAAAAATGTCGGATAGGTGGCCATTTACTCCTGTTTGGAATATTCTGTCAGACATATTTTTTTTACAAAAGTCAGAAGGGGGCCTCTCACGCCACATGAGTACAAGGCGATGAAGACGTTGTAGCACCAAACAGTACCATAGGTATTCTTTAAGTCTAGGATGGCAGCTACAAAATGATGGCCCTTGGAGAAGGTATTCCATATGTCATTTTTAAAGGCCATAATGTGATCCGTAGACGATCTGTGGGGCCTGAAGCCTAGTTGATTCTTATGAAGTAGGGAATGGAATTCCAGGTACCAAGACAGCGCTTAGCAGAGGCTCTCATTTTCTTGTAATTAAATAGATTTTTGACTTGGACGAATTGCCTATAAACCTGTTTAGAGCAGACTTACGGGATTTTATGGCTTCGCGGCAGGCAGAGTTCCAGCATCGGACTGGGGGTATCGAGTGAATCAAGGTATTAGTGGGGATGGAGGCTGATGCTGTTTGGTGAATGGATGTAACAAACCGGTTAAAATTCCCATCTCTGTCTCCCATTGTGAAGAGGGAAGAAAACTGAGAGCAAAAAAGGTCCTAGTCTGCCTGGGTAATCCTATAGATATTGCATGGGGGGAGGTAAACAGGGTGGGAGCTAGAACATAGGATAATCGGGGTGGTCGTTGCCATGCAGATCCTCTAGGGTACTTCATGTCAAAAACGATTCAACCGAAGAAGAGCAGAAATACAGGTCTATGCAGGCAAGGGACCCAGAATGGGAACATAAGGTGAGTGGGTGATGTAGAATTGAGAGTGGATGGACTGAACCGGTCCATGATTGCTCTAAGTATGTCGACCGTTGGATTCGAACGAGAGGATCCCCATGACGGGTCGTGGGCATTGAAGTCGCCACATATTACAAAAGGAGCAGGAAATTGACGAAGAACGTTTACAACGTCGTCTGACTCGACTTGTAAAGACGGAGGAATGTAAATACAGTAAATGGTAATAGGACAATTTAGAAATGATCTGATTGCAACAACTTCCAGGGGAGTTACTTTAATCCACTTAATTAGGTAAGACTTGTAACGGAGGTCTTTCTTGATGATTCGACGCATAGTTTTTTAGTCACACCGACAACCAATGAAAATTTTCAGGTCGACTGCCCTGGATCCTCAAAAATCAGCCCCTGAGCCCGTTGAATGATGTCGGGCGTTCCGACAACGCGCTCCTTCGAGTGAGATTTTGGTATTGGAAAACCTTCGTTGGACTCCCCCGACTCATTATACTTCGCAACGATATCATACACAGTGCATCTCGGATACGCCAAGATTTCTGTTGCAAAGCGCCCAGCGCAAAATTGGCCCTTCGGTTATACTCCTATAAAGGTTTCAAGATTGCGACTGTTTCGAGGTCATATATGTTTAGTACATGCGTCAACACATACATACACACCGGATATTGTTCCTTTTTATTCTCCTACTCGACACTTGGTAGATTTTTGGAGAGAGACTTGCAGTCAAGCATGAAATCAAAGGGTGCTGACCGGGCTTTTTGGTAACCGATGACCGTCCTTCGGAACCAAACTTAATGCTGTAGATCCAGTGGCTAAATAGCTTTCTTGTTGCTGATGTGCTTTCAACTCTAAAACTGTACTTCTTATTGTTCTCCTATATATATATATATATATATATATATATATATATATATATATATATATATATATATATATATATATATATATGAAATAATATTATTTCATTGTTAAAATAAATTCAGGTAAAAATCTCAATAGTTTAGATTCGACGAAACGGAAATCGATAACAGCTGTTCGACTCTTGTGAATATAAATTGCCTAATTGCTCCTACTTCAAAATTCCAACCAGAAAAAAAAATAATAAGCAATAAAAGAAAGACCATTAAAAACAGAAACAAGAAAAATAAGCGACCGTAATTCAGGGCGCGGGTCTCAAGGGGCCAGATCGGACCACCGATACCATTTAATTAACGCCTAGAATATTTTGACTAATTCAGATCAAGATAAGGAGAAATGCTACCAGTGTTGTTCGGTAGGGCAACTAAAAATGTTTTGGTGACCTTTGTAATTTACGGGGTCAATGGTGATTTACAGTCGAATAAAAATAAAGGTTTAAAATTCTTATTAAAATGTAATCTGGTGTGATTAAATTGAAAACTTTAGCGATATATGACTAAACAGATTTTAATCAAATACTCAGAAAATAATCAGAGGTCACAGTCATAAAAATGAAAGTAATATTTTTGTTAAAATAATCTGATACATAATAATTCACTTGGGGATACAGGGTCATAGTTTATATAATAAGTCATCCAAATAGATTACGGTACGCCTACATATTTCTTTTTAAAGAAATATACTTTGAATTTTTCCGAACATATTGTTTTATTGACAGTACAGGGTGAAAGGAAAAATACTTTCGTAAATTTAACGAACAACTTTTCCATACGGAATAGAGCACCACATGTTTGTTGATTTTAATAATAATAATTAATAACGGTTGTGAAGTTGACCTTATATCAAGTAGTAAACCATGTCTAACTCCAAAATGAAACATCACAACATTTTTCTATCTAATACTAGAGAAGGCGATCAGACAAGAATACATTTATAGAAGAGGTACAATTACGAACAAAAGCTTACAACTATTAGCCTTCAGAGGTGCTGTGCATATTATGACAGAATTAAAAAAGACACGATACAGGCATACTTTGCACTTGAAGAGGCTGTAAGACAGATGGGACTTCAAATTAACATACAAAAATTCATGCATGCAGGCGAAATTCATGCATGCAGGAGTACGTATAGGAAGACTGTTCCCGCTTTAGAATCTAATCATTGATACACACAATATAGACCTTGTGAATAAGTTGTGTTAATAGGTAATAACACCTTGGCTCTCAAGTTACAAACAACAACGATACCACTGTAGAAATAAATAAGAGAATATGTTTAGCAAACAAGACCTATTTCGGACTACTCAAGCATTTTAAATGGAACGTTGCGTCAAAAATTCACCAATGTAAAATATATAAGATACTGATTAGACCTCTGCTAACTGATGCTTCGAAAACTTAGGCAGTGATACAAAATTATGAAAAACTAATAAGCACTTTAGAGAGAAAGGTGTTCAGACATATTTACGAAGGTATCATTCAGGAGAATGGATAGTAGCGCAGACGATACAACTATGAGCATTATAGAGAATATCAGGACACCGATGTAGTTACCTTTATCAAAGTTGGAAGGCTGAAATGGATAGGCTATGTTGAAAAATCGAGTGACAGTAACTCTAACTCATTAAACAAATAATTGGGCAAGTCCCTATCGGGAAAAATCGAAAGGAATACCTAAAACACAATTTATAGACAAAATATTAGACGATATAAAAACACTTAAAATAGTAAATTGGAAAACAAAAGCCAGGAACAGGAAACAAAGTCACGACATTCTATGACAGGTTAAGACTCTTTAGGGATTGTAGAACCTCATATAATGATAATGAAACATTGATTGGTATTGCTCATTATTCACAGTAAACGCATTTTCAGCATAATCTTAGACAAAAAATGTTTTTTGATTTCATTTGCAAAAAATGCACACCAAACAATTTGTTTTAGTTGGTGTAGATTTAGCCCAATCACGCAACCTTCGATTTTTTAGTAATCTTGGAATCGGACATCGAAATTTGGAATAGGTGTTTTTCAATGCATGTCCTGTTTTCATAATAAGTATGAATAATGTAAACGTGTTGCTGAAACGAATAACTGTCCATGGTTAAAATTGTACTATCTTCTATCGGTACCTGTACTCTGGATAGGCGGCTTACTTTACGACGCACACCCCTAAAACTGGTGTTCAACCACCATTATCCTATGCACCTTTGGACAACAGGCGTTAGCATCAGAAATGTGTACAAGTACAATTAACTACAGTGGTCTGGACGGTTACCTATTTGGATGGGTAACGTTGGCGTTGACGAGGTTCGAAGTTCGTCTAATATGAATACAACGGAAGAGGGGAACCCTTAATGACCTTTCGACTAGTGCTCCTTGCTGGTGTTGGACTCGTGGAGGAGTGGACTCGGGAGTTAGATAGTCGGTGGGGACCATGCCAGAGACCGAAATCGGCTCTACTTGGTCAGACTAATCATGTCAAGGACTCAACTTAGAAATTTTATATCTCGCATGTGTCTGCTAGAGACTCGGCAATTTAATTTTGGATCATTTTACGATGGAAGAATGTACGAGGGTGAATCAATTATAAACCGGACTTCTACAATTAGAGAAGAGCGGGGCTAGTTGAGCAACTTGTCGCTTGATCTCCCATAATTTTAAGAATATGCATCGGATTTAATTGATTCTTACGCTATTAGTAATTTACTCTTCTCCAAAATGTCTAGCGGTGTAAAAACAATCCGAGTACAAGTTTAAAAGTTATTGTCGGAAATGCGAGAGTGCTCCAAGTTGCTCAACGTGCCCCACTAGTGTGGCTAGTTGAGCATGGGTATGGGGCTAGTTGAGCAATGGCTAAAATGGACTTGATGACTGTATTCAAAATAATTGTAATCAACAAGCAAATATTTATTTATTATGATTATTACATACTCATATTGTTATTATATCTCTGGAAAAATAAAATTAAAATCAAACAAAATTAAATCTTTCCAATCGTTGGATTATTATTACACTTTTTATATTTAAAATTATATATTTAAGAATAATTATAACGCAAATAAATATTAAATTAAAGTAGTAACTAATTATGAGATCAAGAATATTGCTAGATCATAAATAATCCCAAATTATTGACCATCTTTGTCTCTACCACAATTGGACAATGCAGACATGAGTTAGATCAACGATTACACTTATTTTTTCTCCTCTACAGCTTTTGCTGCATCACTCAATTGTTGACTAGTAGCTAAACTTTTTGTGGTCTTTTTTTTATATATACGCATCCTAAAATGTAATTTTAATTAGTAAACTCTGTGTAGAATCATAACATGCACAAATTAATTGATGGTTATTAATGTATTAAAGAAAAATTTGATTTTCTACAATGAACATCTATTGGGGTTAGTTGAGCAAGCATTAAACCCGCATTGCTCAACTATAAATCTAGTTGAAGCAACAAAATTGAAATTAGGTTTAAAAAAAATCATAAGAGTTAAAAATAAATAACCATCTATAATCGATATATTATATATAATCGATAAAAAATAATTTTAGTAATCTTTAAATATTTACGCGGTCCTTATTAAGTGTTTTTATACGAGTATAGTAAAAAAACTATGATGACTTGTAATATTTATTTACTTATTTTATCGAAGCACCGGACATCAATTGATAGTCGCGCTATGTATTCCCCTCCTATAACCCCTTCTTTTCATCGTTTACACTTTTGTTGTAGGTTGCTTAGTTTTTGAGATATTTCGATTGCACAACTTGCCCCTATGATCAACTAGTCCCGCTCTATGCTACTTTTCTCAGCCAATCACGAGAACGTTGTCAGTGTGGGTCGTTGCAGTGTAATGTATTAGGTGTGTGAGAAATGCTCAGTGAGCTGTTTCACTCAGCTATTTTGTCAGTACAGCCAAAAGAAAGCTACAGGTTTCACTGTCCGTTGTGCAACAGGTTATAATAATTTTTTTAATCAAGGAAAGCGTTAAACCAACCGAAATATTAACTCAGTTGCAGGATCAGTTGGGCTAAGAAGTTTAAGAGTGTACGAGAAAGTGTGATAAATGTAAAACATAATCGACGTCCCAAAGTATATGTCAATGCTGACAACATTGTTGTAGTTCATGACCCTATTGAAGGTGATCGGCGGCTCACTATTCATGAAATCACTTTAAAGGTAAGAATTAACTTTGGAAGTGCTCAAACGATCATCACAAATCATCTTGGCTTTAATAAAATCTGTGCCCGATGGGTTCCGAAGTTGTTGACCGAAGATAAAAAGAAAATCCAATTGCACTTTTTTGAAGCGTATCGTGACATGTGATGAAACATGTACATTATTACACTCCAGAATTAAAAATGACGAGTAAGGAATGGCAAAGGAAAGACGAAGCCTGCCCTGTAAAGGAGAAAAAAAGGAAGGGAGTTTTGCTGATTGATTTTCTGCATGATTGACGTACGGTTAATACTGCCTACTACTGCCAACTGTTGGGGCAACAAAATCCACTTACAGGAGCGAAAGTCGCAGTGTCCCCATCATAGACGTTCTCCTTTTCCATGACAACGCCAGACCACACATAGCGGTTTTGAGAAAGGAAAACTGGAGAATATGTATTGGGAAACCCTTGAACACTCTCCATACAGCCCAGCTTTATTACCTTGTGATTATTTTTTGTTTGCACCCTTGAAAGATGTACTTGGAGAGGTACGATTGAACAGCGATAAAAAATGTTGAGGACTTCGTGCGTAATTGGCTGATGACATAAATTGAAAGTTTTTACGAGCATGGAATTTACAAGCTCCAAACCGCTGAAAAAAATGTGTAACTTAATAGCATGTTCATTCAACAAGATGGCATTACGTATCATACACCAAACGAAACTTTAGATTTGTTCGGGAAATATTTTCTGCCGCTGCACCGAACCCAAATATTCCGGAAAAAATCCAAATGGGAGTGTAAAAAATGTATTTTTAAGGACATGGGACACCGAGTTTATCTATGAGGTTTTTATAATTTTTATCTTTTTTGTTGCCCAGAAATAATTTCACTACACTTACAAAACACTTCCAAGCTTCCAAGTCGTTTTCATTTAATTTTTCTTGAAAACGGAGATCACCTAAACGCTTTCTTATTTGAAGTCCAATAAATATGCCTTCTTTTAGTTTTGCTTCACCTAATTGAGAAAATATTTCTTTTAGGAACTTGAAACCATTACCTTCTTTTCCATGGCTTTGACAATTTTTTTTATTAGTCCAAGCTCAATGCGAATAGGTGAAAGAAACACATTTTTTGGGTTAACCGGGGTTATATGTTTGATATATCAAGTTGAAAAGAAGTTCTATGAGTCCAATTTTTCTTACTGTAATATTCTTTTGTTGCCCTACTGTCCCATAGACACAAAAAACAGCTATACTTTGTAAAATCCCATTGAAGTCCTAGCAATATACCTATCACTTTTAAATCCCCACAAATATTCCACTGATACTGTTCATATTTAATGCTATTTAGTATGGTTGCTATGTTGTCATATATTTCTTTTATTGTCATAGGATGGGCAAAAGGAATAGATAAGTTTTTGTTCCCATTATGAAGTAAGGGTGCTTTTAGGTTGTATTTCGACAAATCTATGAAAATACGCCACTTGGAAGGTACATGTTCCATATTAAGTTTATTTATTAAACCATCAATATCACCAACAAGCACATAGCGATCCTTCCATTTCATAAACATTTCAAAAAGTTACATTCCGTTTTTGGTAAAGTGAAACACTTGGATTTTTATCTAACAGGTTTCACTGTTGAAGTCTGGAACCAAGAAGTTCCGATTTTTGTTTTAACAATCTCAGGTTACGTATCAAATCATTTAATTAATTTATAATTATTTAGTGAGGTTCACTGGCATGTTGGGTCATAACTGTTGTTCTCAGGAAGTTGTGGATCAGATCCTGATGAATTAGAATCACCGGGAAACATGTTGTCCAGGTTTAAAGGCGCAATCGGTACCTATAGTTCCTGGCTATAAAGAACTGGCCTAAGTGTAGAAGGCAAATTTAAATATTGAATTTTGTCCACTGCATCCACTGCACTAAATTTACGTTACAACTCACACAGCAAACATGAGGAACCCAACTTTTATCTTGATCTCCAATTTGGTACTTAAAATATAAAAGATACGGTTTTTTAACTTCCTTGGATATAGATCTAGCTCGGATATAGATCTAACTTAAAAATAAATCGTCCACATATTTAACAAAACTTATCCGCTGGATTTTTGCAAAACCGCCGATTAGAACTTGCCATTTTATATAAAGTCGACTTAAATACCCGACTGTACTATAAAAGAGATAGAAACAAACTAAACTACGGAAAACATTAAAACTGCCCTTAAAGGTTCGTAGAATACTGTGGAAATACACCCTCTACGGTCTTAATGTAATTCCTACATTATCCAATCCAAAGTCAGGTACAAATAATTTCAATTGGCCCATGATATAAGGGAGAAGCAGATACTTGAAAATGGAACGTGCTAGGCCATTTCTTTGAAAAGGCGTCTTAGAACTACCTAAATGTAACGCAACAAGAGCATTTACATCAATGTTAGAAAAATCATGTCGACCTGACGTCAGTCGATAATGACATACTGACATAAAAATATATCACGGGATATGTCTGAAACAACAACCGAAAATTGAGTCTCCAGAATGAATACCATCATCTGTTTTTCAGCTTGTAGTTATCATTATGCCCTAACACTCTAATTGGACAACCCTTTACTTCCATACCTTTTGTTTTCGTATCATTACTTTCAAACTTTTTATCATTTAGTATCACTTTGAATTAATAATCTCTTTAATAATAATAATTTACCAACCATATGTAACAACTACATGATACTATATAAATTTCTTGGAATCAACTCCCCAGGATTCTCTAATTATGTACAAGAATTTGTATTTAATGTTGCTTTCCTGTTTTTTTTTATTTAGACAGAAATATTATAATGGCCAAACGGCTTAAATGAATTAAAATATATCCACAATTCAACTTGAACATGCAGTGAAAATATTGAAGTTAATTATAAAACTGATCAGTCCTCATTAATTAACAGTAATTAGAAGTAATAAAAAGACAGCTTGTCAGTTGATGTTGCAGGTGTTTAAGTAACCATGCACATTTCTTTGTCCACCGTTGATTTCCGAAGAAAGAAAAATTATACCGATACAAATACATCGACTTTTTAGACAGTAAATGTTCAGATGTCTATTTCTAACGACATTTAAAAATGTGTCTTGGAAAAAAAGTGGAGGAAATATCTAAAAAAGGAATGTTAACGTTCGCGTAATAACTCAATAATGAACGGTATCTCTAAACAGTTGTTATGTAAGAAAATTGTTTAATTAACTCAACAAGAAATTGATCAGCTCTTTTACATCGTCGGCTAATCATCAGTCATTCTAGAAAAGTATTTAACTATAAATGAGTAAAACACGGTTAGGTGCAGTTTAGTTAGTACTTAGTGGTGGCTAGTAACATTCTTTCTACAACGGTACCAAATTTGTTAAGTCTTAATTAAGATAAAAATTCGAATTAATGGACTGTTACAAAACAGCTTTAAAGACATCCTGTGGAAAAGTTTCAGTTTTTTGTTTCAGTTACGTCAGACAAATAGGTTTACTTACCTAATGTGTTATTGCTAGCCTAACATACATGCCACCTTATAATTTTACATCAAACTATCATTTGTCAAAGAAATTTGACATTTAAAATTACATATAAATATTAGTATGACTGACAATTTTGATTTTGTTTTCTAACGTTTGCAGTTTAATGTAAATCAATTCATTTAAACCAACGGGGCCTCTGGAGTTTTCAATAGGGGCGATAGTGGTTCCAGAGGCAAATGGGGGACATTCAGAAAATCAAGGGGGTGATGTACCTGCCTATTAAGAAATTTAACATAATAAAATATTTTGACTGTTTCTACTAATACTTTTACTGTTTCTATTAATAAATATTTTATCTAGCTATCTAAAATGTTCATCTTATTGTTGTCGGGTAAATAAACATTAAAAATTTTAAAGTAGCATTAGGTATACGCATACCAAATTTGGTTTAGTATTGTCGGTGACAAGTCTTTACAAGCTGGTAAGCAAAGACGCGATTCACGCAATCAAGCCGGTTTCAACAAAAATATGGGATCTTGTAATGACTTGTTTACAGACAAAATATACCGTCATAGCAAACAAGCAAAGAAATACAAGTTGATGCGTGCACGAAATCAAATCTATAAAAGTCAGGGATTGCTCTAGAGATGTCTTACTATTTTTGTGCGCTTCGTCAATAATCCATATTCGTAAGTGATGAGTCATTATAGCCATTATTTTTACAACTATTTATAAATCTGTTAAAAAGTTCATTCATTGAAACCGTGGCAAATTATATATTTTAAAAGGTCTGAAAATCTAAGAAATGTTGGCAGTGTAGTATTGAGTATTTAAAATATGAGCTTTAGTCACCATCAAACGCTAACAAGCATCTCTCGAAACTGGTTTCTGGCCTTAAGCCGTTATCAGTCAGGCATGACCACATTAATCCGATTTGGCCGAATAATATGGTCAGGACCCTGATCAATCTTCGAGTTGCTTTGGCGATGGGAGATGCTTGTTGGCGTGACAGTCTTGTGGCGGTGGCTGAAGGATTGATAATTTTTACTTGGAGCACGGGAAAAAATGTTTCTTGTTTTTTGAACATCATTATCTATAGGTTATATTTGTCAATTTTTTTTTAATGAAACCATGAAGCATTTGAATATGATACAAGATACTTATTTGAAATTATTTGATTGATACAAGAGCATTTGAACTAAATGCATTCTAATAAAAAGGACAAATATTTATTCTAATTTGAAGGATTGGAAAAGAAATATTTATAACAGTCACTATATTGAACCATTTTACGTCGTAAGTAAAAATTGTTTCTTTCTTTTCACAATATTTTTTCGGTTGCTACTGATGGTGCTCCATCAGTGACAAAGCGTCATAAGGATTTCATAGCGCATTTGAAACAAGCAGTACCAAATGTACTCGCTGTACATTGTGCTACTCATCGCCAGCATTTGATTGCAATAAATCTGAATGAACGCCTGCATACGTCGCTTGATTACGTTATTAGAGCAGTCAATAAAATTAGAAACAATTAATTAAACGACAGATTATTTGGCAAATTTTGTAGTAAAAATGATGAGGATTAAAATCACTTGCTGCCGTACACAGAAATCATTTGGCTGTCAAAAGGTATTTGTCTGAATCGTTTTTTCAAACTCTTTGACTAGACAGTACTGGACTTCCTTGAAAATAGAGACGAAAAACTGTGCGAAAATCTGATTATTTTCCAAAAATGACATCGCTTATTTGACAGACGTGTTTAAAATAATTTGTGCATTTAATTTACAATTGCAAGTCATAGCGTCAGAGCTGTTTTGGTGGGAAACTTTCTTCTGTTTAAACTAAATCTAGGTAGAGGTGAATTCAGGCGCTTTACCATATTATTAACAGTATCTGCAAAATAGGAAGAGTTACCTACTTCCAGGATTCCAGGATATTTTAATCATGAATGTACCGTGTTGGGTTTTAGATCCTTTCACAAATGCAGATACAGCAGAATTATCAAATTTAGAACAGAAATTCAAAAATGGAGACCAAGAGTTCTGGCTTCAAAAATCAATACCAGCTACCACCTCTCTACCTTGGATTGTGGGCAATACTGCAGACATTTTTAATTGTCGATGATTTCCTTCATCATATTTGGCTGAGCGTGGATTCAGTGCAGTAGCTAGTTTGCTGTCGAAAAAAAGGAACAGACTGCACATCGCAGAGCGTGGCGATTTGCGATTGATGATATCGAAATTGGAACCCGATATTAGCAAATTGTTAAAACTCCACCAGCCTCAACCATCTCTTTAACTTTTATATTTTGCGTTGGTTTTGTGTTCGTTTTAAAATTTGTAATCAATAATTTAGGGGCAAAGTTAGTATTTGGCCCTTTAACATAAAACAATCCATGCCTGCGTGTGTTAATACATGGAATCTGAAAAGCTATTCTATTCAAAAGCTCAACAGAGTCAATATGAAAGTTGCAAAGCATAAATAGAAATGTTTGGCATGCGTACATCCTACTACTCTGTAACGATGAAAATAAAAAAACGCTGTTGCAACAGAGATTGGTTAACGTCCCGTACGAGATAGGTATTATCTTCCTTGAAGGTCAGGTATTTCAAAAATCGTCTCAGTACATCCTCCAATCTTTTAATCAGACCGGCATAAATAAATGATCATATTGTAGTTCCATACATGGGCTTAGACTTGACAAATGTTTCAAACAAAACCCTAAGACACCTTATGTTATTAAAGTGCCTTATGGATCTTACCACAAATCCAAGAGCAAAATTAATATAAAGCTTGATGAATTTCACGGTTCATGATTTTACACGCCTCATAAAATATAGTTTAATTTTAGAATTATATTGATTCATCTCCTAATGATGCTAACATGATTAGCGAAACGTGCGTGGAGAAGTAAAAGACAAGTTATTTGTTATTTAGTGGTAAATCTCTTTGTGTTTAAGATACTTATGCTAATAATAAACCACAACGTCTTATTTAAACCTTGTTTGTAGATCTGTTGGCTTAAGTATTTTTAAACATTTTGTATCATTGGTTTGACAAATGAGCGGCCTCGCAATCACATTGGGATATACTTTAACTCTTTCTAATTTAGACCGAACGAGAAGATTTAGACGAATCTTCTTTTACTGTGCCCACCTTTAAATCATTCTGAATGGCCAAATTTGTCCCATACTAAAGAGTATTAACAATTGCATGGGCTACTTTGTTACAATATCTCAATGTTTGTGTGACTTAGAGTAAGTACTTCAGAGTTGATTTTCATTCATCTAGATATACTTCCGAATGGCTTAGCTTTGCGCAGTGGCATTATCGTAACCGATGAGGTTTATCCGAGGTGCGATTTTTGCTGGGAGACGTTAAAGTGATTTTGTTTTTAAATTACTATTGGTTAAGGCGACACCCCCCTCCTCGTGGGCTCCTGGCGGAAACGACAGGCCGGCTATCAGTCGTGTTATTAGACTTGTGACACGCCATAAGCTCCGGTCTACGGCTAAGAGGTGTTAAGAAAGGGGTTAGGGAACCCCTTTCATTCTGGTGGGCTGGTTGGCTCTGCCAAGGTTCCGGTTGGGCCGGCCCCTGTAGATTGAGACCCTCCTATGGTGGACAGGATGGAGTTCGAGATGGTGAAGAACAAGAGACAAAGAGATCTGGCATCTAGCCAGGATTCGTCTGACGACGAATTCTGCAAAGCACCCGAGAAGAGAACCAAGGCGATGGCAGCGATGAGAAACGAAATCAGCAATATTAATGGAAAATGGGATAACGTACTAGAATACTTGTTAAAGTTGGAAGCCTGCTTTGAGCAGATGGAAGACAATAACAAAAGGAAGAAGATGAAGCTGCAGACGAAGCTGATTAAGGCCAAGGTGGAGGACATCAGAACTTGAGTGGATGATGTAATAAAGAAGAAATGCAGCGATAAGCAATCTGACCACTTAGCAGAAATAAAGAGTATGATTAACGAGCAGAACATAAGAATAAGTGAGCAGAACAAGAAAATTGATGAGGCTATCTCAGCAAGAGTGAAAAAGACAGCATCGTACGCCAACGTTGCTGCAAGTAGTGCCGTCAAGGTAACAGGAATAAAGAAGCCCGTACCAGTAACGACTACTTCTAGAATACAATTAACCAAAATAGTCGATGGAAAAGAGGTCTCTGGGGAGGACCTTAAGAAACTGGTTCTCCAGAAAGTCAATCCTAGCTCGATCGGCCCGAGACCAAATAAAATTTATGCAACAAAATACAATAAGGTCATCGTGGAGACCTCCACCACCAGTGGTTGCAGTAAGATTGCTAATGCGGCAATCATGAAGCAGCTGGATATCAACGTCACTCCAGTTGGCAAATTTAAACCCAGATTGACTATTTTCAATGTTCCATCCAATATTGGAAAGAATAGTCTGAAGGATGAAATCATGGACCAGAACTTCACTACCGATTGGACGGAGGAAAACACCGAAATACAACCGGTGTTCAAATTCGGCTCAAAAGATAGACATTTTGTTCATTGGGTGATCGAGGTCGACGCCGACACAAGGGGGCGTGGGATGGCACTCTTGCCATCAAGTTACAAGTGCCAAGGCTTTGGGCACATTTCGTCTAAATGTACAGCTGAGATGGCGTTTGGGTTCTGCTCGCAGAAGCACGATACAAGGAGTTGTCCCAATAAGAGTAAAACAGAAGAGCACAAGTGCATCTTGTGCATTCAGGCTAAGATGACGAATGTCAGGCATCGACCCAGAGACGCAAAATGCTCCATATATAAGAGACGAATGGAGTCTTTCGTCGCAAAAATCGATTTTGGCGGTAGCGATGGGTAGAAAGTGGTTGGCCCGGACTGGCCACTTAACCCGGAAGCGTTGCTGCTGAGACCGGTGAGCGACGACAGACTTAACCTGCTGGGGGGTTTCGTTCTGCAGGGGCTGGAACCTAGCTGTTTTAAGAATTGGGTTTATTTTCAGTTTTTTTTTGTATGATTTCTTTAGTTCAAGTCAATAGTTAAGTAGGAAGTTTAGTAACTAATCAGAGATTTTTGTTTATGTTCATTTTGTTGTTTTATTGTGTGTCCTACCTTTTTGTATTTAGTCGTTTTAGACTAGCTGTTCTCCTTAGTTATATTTTTGGGTCGGATGGCTCGTGTTTTGACACCAGCGATTCGACCACATGCAAAAAATAAGCTATTGCATTGCGCGAAGCTCAAAATTTGGAGCAATTTGATTCATTTTAGTAACGCGTTTCAGAAGCAGAGACGGGAGGGTTATTGGTACCTCCCGGACCTTGGTCTGAACTTTGAGGGACCCACTTCTCACTGCTTCACGATGGAGTGTGCAAATCAAATGCGAAAGATTATTTCCGCATAATTAGGCGTAAGATGTGTTGTTGTCATATATATATAAATAAAGACCGAACATACAGTGGCAGTGGAATAAGAATCAGGGATTACCTCGTTCATGCTCATTAAGTCGAAATAAATAGCACATCAGAAATTTTCAAAAAGCATAAAAAGATAGCATCAAGAGGGGCACCGTCTTTTCCCTTCAGGAACTGGCGGTGGAGAGGGTTTTGGTGGGCCTTCCCTTCTTCTTCTTCTTCCGAATGGCTTTATAGATTAGCAGTGTGTTATTCGTGGATAACTAAGATTGTCTTCCTATCATCCCGTGTAATTTACTTTTGTTAGTTTAAATTTTTTATATGAGTTATTTTCTTTTTCTTTCAAACCCGCGGGAGTTTGCTAGTCTCCTACCGGGCGCCTCCACAGGTGGCGGATAGGTGGCGGTATTCGCTCACCAGATATGGTGGGTACTGGGGAAATAAAATACCCAGGGCGGACCAAAACTAGCACCAAAGGGTACGACGGTTCCACATGTTAGTGGCGGTACCCAACAGCGTCTGTTTCACACGTTAGTGGCAGCTGAATAAATATCCTCTATGGTTAACAACCGTAGTTGTAACTTGGAGCTTGCTCCACTTAAGGTTGATAACCTTCGACAGTCAGATATGGAAAGGTCTTTTAGGAAAAAATTTCCACCGTCCAACCCCTCGAGGAAGGAGAAGACTACATCGGATTCGGTGGGTAGTCACCTAGAAGGCAAGAATGAATCGGAGCATTCGAAGTCACATGTATTCAGAATCAAACATAAGCATATTAACTACATCGCAACACATAACATAAATTCTCTACTGAAAACCGGAAAACTCAAGAACTTCACAGATTAATTAGACAGGCAAAACATTTTACTAGCCGGGCTCCAAGAAATGAGAAATTCAACAGAAGATCCGTTTGAATCACAAGGATATAGAATTTACAATGGGAGGCCAGGACAAAGAGTCATGAAGCAATGCCCCCAATTTGGTACAGGATTTATAGTAAATTTGAAAATCATAGATTCCATAATTGAGTTTAAAGCCATTTCACCGAGAATTGCAACTATAACTTTACAAACCACAAACAAATTTTACACCATCATAAATGCCCATGCCCCCACTAATGAAAAAAACTTCCTAACAAAAACTATGCAAGAAGTAGATAATTTCTGGGATCTCCTTGATCAGACAATGAATAAAGTAAATATGAATCATGTCAAGATCCTTATAGGGGACTTTAACGCTCAATTGGGAAAAGAAAAGAAGTATCGAGATGTAGTTGGAAAGTGGGCTCCTCATAGATATACTAATAGAAATGGCCAAAGAATCATCGAAATTTGTAGAACGCATGGACTCATCTCCAAGTCTACATATTTTAAAAGAAAACCAAATAAACTCAAGACTTGGAAACATCCTGACTGGACAAAAGGGGAATGGCAGCTGGACCACGTATGCATGGACAAGTTCTTTCACAAGGAAATCCACAATGTCAAAGATCTAAGAGGAACGGACACCGGCTCAGATCATTACTTAATAAAAATCAAGATTAAATTTACCCCTTTAAGAAGGAAAATACAAAACACAGAGGGAGAGAAGAGGACATACGACCCTCATCAGTTAATCCAGAATGACCAATACCAGAAAAGAACAGGAGCCACAAGACTAACAGACAATTTAGAAGAACTAATACCAATTCTTAAACAGAATGCAAAAGATCTAGCCCCATTAAATCCGCGGAAGAGACATGCCTGGTGGAACTCTGATTGTGACAAAATGCATGAGGAGAGACATCAAGCTTGGTTGAAATTTCAAACTCACAAAACAGAAGAAAACGCCACTAACCTCAAGAATGTCAGAAAAGAATTCACCAAAATCATTAAAAAAATTAAGCGACAGTATCAAAAAGATTTAATAAACTCAATAGAGGAAAATTATTATAAAACAAATTCGAGAGATTATTACAAGGCCTTTGATAAACAATTGCAAAAATACAACCCCCCTACATTATTGTTGAAAAATATGGATGGAAAAACAGCACATAATAATAAGGAAAATGCAGAGATCATGGAAGAAGCATTTAACAAGCTCTTGAACTGTGATAAACCTGAGGAACTTCTATCTATTGATACACAGACCCCTATAAAAACTAAACCGGAAAATATAAACCCACCTACAGCAAAAGAAGTTGAAACAGCACTTAAGGAAATGAAAAACTACAAAGCATGTGGTGAAGACCAGGTTTTTGCAGAGATGTGGAAATACGCCGGAAGTACAACCCAGACCTCCCTCCATATGATATTAAATAAGGTTTGGATATCAGAAAAGTTCCCGGAACAATGGACAACAGCTATAATCAACCCACTTCATAAGAAAGGTGATAGAAGTAATCCAGACAACTACAGAGGTATTTCCTTACTAGACGGCACATATAAGATTTTCTCTAAGATACTATATAATCGGATTAAACAACAACTAGATCAAGAGCTAGGTGAATACCAAGGAGGCTTCAGACCTTGGAGAAGCTGCACAGAACAAATAATTACTTTGAAGCTAGTCATGGCATATTATAGAAAACGAAACAACCCCCTTTGGATAACGTTTATAGATTTCAGGAAAGCATACGACTCCATCCACAGACCATCATTATTAAAAATTTTAAGACATTTTGGACTTCACCCAAAACTGATCAAATTGATAGAACTTACTCTAACTAATACAATTTCTAAAATTAAGTTCAGGGGAGAACTTTCTGAACCATTCTTGGTAAAAACTGGTTTGAGACAGGGTGACGGATTATCACCTCTTTTTTTTAACTGTGCACTGGAGTATATAATGAGAGAATGGTACAAGAACAACCCAAAAAATATAAAAATTGGAACCAAAAAGGACAACATACATTTGAATTGTCTAGGGTTTGCTGATGACCTGGCTCTTCTGGCCAATAACATTCAGGAAACAAAACAACAAATAAAATCTTTACAGGAAATAGCTCAGAATATTGGTTTGAAGATTTCATTTGAAAAAACAGAAATCATGTCAACTCAACTTCCATTAGTAAACAAAATTGAACTGGGTAGCCAAGAGATAAAAATTGTGGAAAGATTTAAATATTTAGGTGAAATAATCACATACAATTTGAATGAAAAACCAGCATGGCAAAGTAGAATAGATAGACTGGTTAGAGCACAGCATGTGACCAAGAACACATACAACAAAAGATGTCTCTCAATAGCAACCAAATTAAAACACTACAAAATGGTCACTCAACCTCAAATTACATATGCATGTGAAACAATATTCAAAACAACAAACACCGTTGCAATAGATGGAATACTAAAGACAGAGAGGAGAATAGTGAGAACTTGTTTGAATAAAAATTATCAAGTAAATGGAGTCTGGAGACTGGCTTCCAATGAAACCGTCTATAAGGAAATAGAACCAGTGACGAGCACTATGAGAAAGAAGCGAATATCTTTCTTGGGGCATCTAGTAAGGACACCGGAAAGTAGAATCAGTAGGAGAATAATAGAAAAATTTTGGAATAGTAAGAGCAATATTAGATGGATCACAGAACTTAAGGAGGACATGAGAGAGTTGCACATCACAATGGAAGATTTAAAATGCAAGTCAGATGCACTTAAGATATTGCAGGACAGATACACAGCACTACAGGCAAGGATCAACAGACAGAGGACAGGAAGAGTGGTTCCGGAGGAGGAAAGGAAATTACGATCAGAGTGGATGAAGAGGTATTGGGCTGAGAAGAGAAGAAAGGACCTGAACCATAACTTGACTAGAGTGGTCCTATGCAGACCATAAAGTTGAAAGAAAGAAAGATTTTCTTTTTCTTAAAATATATTGTTGCTAGGTAATTTTTCTGTTCTGATGCACACCCAAGTATTTAACGTTATATACGTATTCATGTTGATGAATACGTATATAACGTTATATATGTTGATATGCATTGATGTTTATAATTTCTGTATTTAATTGAAATTAAAGTGTTACATTGTTTACTTCAAAGAAGTTGTCTTGGAGAGCCACACAGTGTTAGGGACAGTTTGTCCACTCTTCATAGCAGTAATCGAACTCAGATATTGGAATCGCCTCTAGTTGGTAATGTTGAATGTTTCAATGTTCTCCAATGTCCCAAAATAGGATTCTTTGAAGTGTATTTTCATTTTTGGGAGACATTTAAAAGAACTGGTGAATAAGACTCGTTAATTCAAATAGTAGTACGATAAGGCATATTGTCATGATGCACCCAGGTGTGCTAAATGTACGGTCTCATACGAATGACCCTTTTTCCGAAGTCTTTTATGAACTTCTCATTAAACATGCTGGTTTGCCGATTGTCCTTAAAACATAAATTCCTTAAGGACAATCCCCTCGCTATCAAAAAAATTACCATGCCTTTGGCTTTTGATTTGCTCATTCTGGATTTTATTGCTCTCCTTTTGCCTTTTTGATGACATATTTCGGAATCATTTTTACGTATATTTTTTTCACCATCAGTTCATTTGCGAATATCTGATGAACGCGTGGATGAGTCAAATTCAACTCTTTCCCAATCATTCTGAACATCAACCGACGATAAGAATGCACTCAACCGTGTATTCCGTGGACATTTTCATCACTTCTTGCTATTGAAGGTCCTCCGCTGCGAGGTTCATCTTTAATCGAGTATCGGCCTTCTCATATTGCCTTAAACCACTTGAAAACCTGAGCCCTTAACAAAACACTGTTTGAATAGGACTGCAAAATTTTCCATCGCACAGTATCCAAGTCTGATGCAAAACTAACTTTATAGCGCACCGTTGCTCGAATTTATTCTCACTCATTTTCAAAACGAACCAGAAAAATTCGACTTACAAAAAGAATTGCTACGGACGACCAAGTGACTCTAGTCAGATTAAAATCGTACTGATGTTGGCCTGCCTTCCCCCAAAAGGGGAAGCTAACAGTGTTGCCAGATCGAGCCAGTCTCATTACTTTATTTACTCACTTCTGAACAGATATTAATTCATTCGCTTTTATTCGATACTATTAAAAACAACTATAGCTGTCTTTCTTTTACATGATTTTATAAATTTCTCGAGGCAGTTTTAGGTTGTTTCTATGTTAATCACACTGGTTAACAGATTTAATTTTTTTTGAGGTAACATTGATGAAAATAAATGTATATGAAGTATATTCTAGCCTTAAATCTGAAAATGATATGCTAATTACTGTAACAGGTACAGTTTTTTTTGTTACGGGGGGTTGGTGGGACAAAAAGGAGACGACATACTTTTACAATCTAATATTTATTTAATATAAACATGTAAAACATATTAAATCTATGCAACTACATTACTGAGGATTATGTGAATGAAAAATATAATACATGAGATGTCATATAGCGAGAAAAACTTGCACTTTTTACTCTTGTGTTTTGTAGCATCATCTCTTTTTAAAAACCAGCAGTAGTCGCCCCACATAGATGGGTTCCAGCGTCTCTGATGTCTTGCTTGGGTCGTCCTGATGTCCTGGTGAAACCTCTCTCATTTTTCGTTCAACTGCACCCAAATTTTCCGGAAAAAATCTAAATGGGAGAGTAAAAAATTAATTTTAAAGGATATGCAACACCCTAGTATTTCATAGGCTTTCTAGAGTTCATCTATAAAATTTTTGTAGTGTTCATATTTTTTATTACCCGGAAATCCTTTCACTACACTTACAAAACACTTCCAATCTGCCAATTACTTTCCATTTAATTTTTCTTGGAAACGGAAACCATCTAGAAGAGAAATACACCTTCTTTGAATTTGGCATCACTTCTAGATACTTGAAATCATTACTTTCTTTGCCCATGGCTTTGACAAAGTTTTTCATTAGTCCAAGTTTAATATGAAGAGGCCGAAAAGCCCAACTTTTATCTTGATCTCCAATTTGGCATTTAAAACATAAAAGATAGGCTTTCTTGTCTTCCTCGAATATAGATTTAGCTTGTGACATATATAACAAAACTTATCCGTTGGATTTTTGCAAAACTAGACTAGAACTATAAAATACAACTATAAAATCGACTTAAAAATTTGGCTGTACTGTAAACGAGACAGAAACAAACTAAAATACAGAAGATAATAAAACTGCCCTTAAAGATTCATGGAATACTGTGGAAATACCCCCTCTACGGTCTTGTGGTAATTGCTACATTGTCCAGTCCAAAGTCAGTAACAAATAATTTCAATGATCCCATGATATAAATGAGAACCAAGTACTTGAAAATGGGATGTGCTAGGCCATTTCTGTGAAAAGGTGTTTTAATAACTACCTAAATGAAAAGCAAAAAGAGCATTCTCACCGATGTTACAAAAATCATGTATACCTGTGTTACATGGTTTTAGGCATATCATCTAAAGAATATTAAGGGCGGAAAAATATTCATTCTTGTATCTGCAATATAACAAGTTGTTAAATTGAATAAAAAATATTTTCAATTTCAGGTACAAAATGTTTTTGGTACAATGTAACAGACACTGTAATAAAAGAGGAAAATAATGGGACAAAATAACAATTCTAATCAAAAAAGTAATCGTAAATTAATGATGTAAATTAATCAGCTTCTCTCGTAAAGTCATTATTTTCGAGAACAGTCCTTAAATTCGATTCAGAGCCAGTGCTTAAAATTTAGCACAATTTGTTGAGCGCGATAGCGTCGGCGCCGACGTGGCGTCGTTAGCGTCGGCTAGAATGGCAATTGTGAGCGGGCTCCGGTCTGTGTAACAGTTTAATTTGCACATCGCCTCCCGGTACAGAGAAAGCAGAATTAATTAACGCCATTATCGCCCATCATCAGTTTTAATTGCCTGGCGAGGGCGCCATGTTGTTTTTGCGAGAAATTAAAATGGCCGTCGACGACAATGGTGCGGCGATTATGTCGGGCCATAATCAGAATACAGAAATGGTAAATTGCCCGAGAGATAGCGAACCCGATTTACACGAGACGAATTCGCGGGGGTGGATGGTGCGTCCGTCCGGGACAGGAGGAGGAGAGGGTGGCGTAATGGGATTGCGGAAATGGAGAGAGAACGATCGTTAGGATTCCGGGTTGTTTTTGCTTTTCGATTAAACGCCCTAATACGGTTATTACTCATTTTCAAATAACATATGCTTAATCGTAGTTCAATTTTAATTTAAAGAACTAATTATTCTATTATACAAGGTGGGGCTAGTGTCATGCTATAATTTTAATTATTTATAAAGAAACAATACATAATTATTTTTTCTATAATCTTTATTTAGTCTATCAATTTTGTGCTAATTAATTTTTGAAATTATATCAATTAAATATGAGTCATTAGTGACACGCACCGCTTAATGGAACTTTGTACCCTTTTTAATACATTTTCTATAACTGTTGTTAACATATTTGGTGTTATTGTAGATATTTCTACACGAATATCATCCTTGAGTTATTTTATGGTTTGAGGCTAATTTATGTAAATCTTTCCCTCTAAAAATCCCGAAAAAATTACCCGGAACTGCCAAATTACGAGATTTAGATGAACTCTCGAAGTCTCCACTTCGAGAAATTAACCCACCAAGGAAAATGTTCTCCAAGATGTTGATTATTTCTCATGAGGTGTGTGCTGTAGCACCATCTGGTTGGAGCCACATATTCTCCAGTCTATACTCTTCCAATTAATGCACCAAAAAGTTTTGAATCATGCATATATAGCGTTCACAGGTGACTGTAACTACATTTCCACTAATATATATTGAGCATGAATACCGCATCATATTGTAACTTCAGCTAGATGTAATGATGAAGAGACACATTCCCGCCACATTCATCATGTGGCGGAGATTCTTTCTTGCCCAGGAACAGCTATTCTGTTTATTAACTTGACCATTTAGAGGAAATTGTTTCGACGCTCGTTATTAATTTCCCAGAAAAATTGTCAATTTGAAGAAAGCGATTTTTGATGGCAGCGCCATTTTCTGATCGTTTGTTACTGTCTGTAGACAATAGGTCTTGAAAAATTTGAGTCTTATAAAACAGCATGTGCAAAAAACCAATTCCGAAACCAATTCGGAAATTTCCAAAATTCCGCGCAAACTGCATGGAAAAATTCCCAGTTGTGCAACACGTCGTCAAATCGACGTTTCTGGATACTCCTCCATATTTTGCTCCACACGTATGATATTTTCAGAGCTTCACACTGTTCTTGAATACCTGATAAGGAGCCTATCCCTAACTATTCCGAATTCTTCAAATTGCTTAAATAAATGATAAATTGTCGTTTTATGATGCGCCAGACGAATTTTTCCAGAACGAAATTTTCCCCAAAATTCACTTTGGGTTGTTTTTTTTTTTAAATTTAAACAATTTCACTGTGTTCTTTTAGCGTATTTTTATCCATAATAAAACTTGCACGTCTGCATAATAATACTGTGACACTGTTATAGTGTATAATGGAAGAGTTGATAATATATCAGAGTAGAAATGCGAACATAATAAATTAGTTTAAACATTTTATTACTTTTTGGAGTAAAATTATCGAAACACTACACAACGAACACTACAATGTCAGACAATTTAGCTAGTAAACAAAGCAGTATTTAATACGAGGTGTGACTATTAAATAACGGGACTGACGCTGTAAAACATTTTATTTTAATTTCATATACATTTGCTTATTATCACCTTGAATATACACTTTATCACTACCACGCTCCATGCGAATCTTTCATTGTTCGAACCAGTGCTAGAAGTCTTCTTCTCTCAGCTCCTTCAGAACGTATGCCTCTTTCCCTTTCACAGCTTCAACGGACTCAAATCTTGTTCCTTTTAGTGTAGATTTCACTTTAGGAAACAGATAGAAGTCGCACAGCGCAAGATCCCTCGAATAAGGCGAATGGTCTAACACTGGGATGCTTTATTTGGCTAGAAAGCTCTAGACAGACAATGCAGAATGAGCCGGCGCATTGTCTTGGTGGAGAACCCATGACTTATCCTTCCACAATTCGGGTCGTTTTTTCATTATTCTTTCACGGAGTTCAGCAAGAACGTAAAGGTATTAATGTTGATTAATAGTTTGACCTTCAGGAACCCAGTGAAGGTACAGTGTATAGATTGGTGCTTTGTTTCAGAATCATAAGTAAAAACCACGATTCGTTTTATGTTATTATCCTTTTCAATAAGTTTAGGTCATTTTCAATGGCATTTAAAGTGTCAGTACAAACATTTTTGTGAACTTCTTGTTGTTCAAACGTGAGAATTTTAGGTACCATTTTGTCTTTTTTTGTCAATTACTACAGTTTCAGCAATCGCACGACAGCAATCAATCGACGATCAGAATGAACCAGATTACCAATTTTTTCGGTATTGTCATCCGTTTTTGACGTGGAAGGGCGACCCGGGCGTGGATTATCTTCAACGTTTTCTCGACCGTCTTGAAAACGCTTAAACCACTCAAAAACACACAAAAATACGTACACGCGATAAACGTTCATTGTCATATACTTCTTTCAATAAATTATAAGTTTCAGTAGCTGTTTTCCAAGTTTCAAGTAAAATTTCACAACAATTCGTTGCTCTGTTGTTACACTTAACATTTTTCTGGCGAAACAAAAAAAAACAACTCTAATGCGAACGAAGTCTACAGTTATATGGATTTGTTTGCAGAAGCGAGATATACTAAATTCGAAAGAGAAGGCTTTACGCTTCGTCAATCTCGTTATTTAATAGCCACACCTCGTAATGTGTTAGGCTACAACGATTGTTTGCACACTGATGTTTGATGTTTGACACTAACTCGTCTAGACATAGATGGAATAACTTGTTGATTTGGAATTGGGGCTTCTAGTATTTAAGAAGGATTTAGTATATTGGCGAGTCTCCCATCAGTAATGTTTTACACTTACTCAATTCTTGGTAAAAGACCTGGAAAACTGCATTACTAACGTAAAAGATTTTGATATAAAGGCGTATGAGAATTCTAACGTTGGCCTTGCTAAAGGAGGTGCGCATTATCTTGCCGAAAACTGGGTTTTGGAACTTTCTAAGGTAAGCCTATAGGTAAGGTTCCTAGTTCGGTAAATAACGTGCAGCAATTGGGTTAATAAACATCAAAGGTGATCTATCTACTATCATATCCTCGCCACGTTTACATGTCGAAAACTGGACTTTTTACCAAATTCCATCTTTCAGGCAGCTGTCAATTCTTAAATCAAAAATAACTTGAACTTGATCGAGAAGAATTTCAAAATGTTGAAGCACTATCAATCAGGTGATATTGCAAGGATCGGAAGAGATAAAAATCGGAAGGGCCATATCTCGAGAATATGTCAGGTGCAATAAAATCTCTCCCTACTCTCAGGGTCATTTTTTATGTGAACAGCCGTACATTGACTTCCAACGTCTGTCACTAACTGACGCAACAGATTATTCACTGTGGAAAGCCACGAGAAAGCTAAAAAAAACCTCATCAAGCTAATCCACAGAATAAAGACTATAATAAGTGGGTAAGCACAGATGCAGAAAAGCTCAAAGTGTTTTCCAAACACCTACAAAAAGTATTTGAACTCTTCCTTACTAAATGGAATATACACCTTTACCCCTATACACCTTTCTAAATGGATTTTTCACACCCGAAAATCAAAGCAAAAGAAATACAAAGAGTCATAATGAAAAAAATTAACATTAAGAAGGCACCCGGGTTCGATCTAATAACCGGGAAGATTCTACAAGGACTGTCACAAAAATGCATAAACTTGATATACATATTTAATCCAATACTACGCATAAATCATTTTCCAAGTAGCTGGAAAGTTGGACAAATTATTATTATCTTAAAACCTGGGAAAAGAACCGGAGGAAACCAATAAGTTTATTACTGATGCTCTTCAAGGTTTTCGAAAAAATGTACAGCAAAAGATTGAAGTCACTAATAGAAGAAGAAAAACTAATTCTGGACCACCAATTTAGTTTTCGCAATAAACACGTACAATAGAACAGATACACACACTGGTTAACAAAACCAATAGAGATCTAAAGAAAAAGAGATATTGTTCAACTGCATTCCTTGACGTATCCCAAAACTTTGACTAGGTATGACATACTGATCTGCTAGTAAAATTAAAATCGCTTCCCTCATACTAACACTTCCTGTTACCGAAATCATATTTGACAGACAGGCACTTCTTCATCAAACAAGGTAGCGAATATACCGAGTTAAAACCTATTCAATCCGGCGTACCACAGGGAAGTGTCTTAGGACCGATGTTATATCTGTTTTATAACGCAGATCTACCGACAACCACATCAACCAATATTGCCACATTTACTGATGACACAGCTGTGCTAGCATCACATGTTGACCCATCGCAAGCCTCGAGATACGTGCAAGCAAACCTTGAAAATATTGAAAACTAGATGAAAAAATAGCGTATGAAAGTCAATGATTCCAAGTCAACGCATGTAATATTCACCTTGCGTAGAGATACCTGCGAATGTTAACAACAGACACAAGCCGAGGATGCCAACTATCTCGGTATGCATCTTGATCGTCGATTAACGTGGCAGAAACATATATTCACTACGAAAAGTACTCGGTCTAAAAGTTAGTTAAACTTTGTATTTGCTCATAGGCCACAAATCGAAGCTATCTCTAGACAACAAGATTTTACTCTACAAAACCATTCTGAAACCTATCTAGACTTACGGAATCCAACTGTGGGGAACTGCTAGTAGTTCCAATATATCTATACTCCAGAGGTTCCAAAATAGGACTATGCGCGTCATTGTTGATTGTGTCTCCAATAGCATCATTCAGTGTGACATCGTACTGTCTTCCATTAAAGAAGTCATTCACCAATATAGCGTGAAGTACAGCGATAGAGTTTCAATGCATCCCTATGTGTTGACCAATAGGTTACATGCGCATGATGACAGTTAAATAAGAAAATTGAAACGCCTTCAGCCATCAGATGTAATATTGGATGCCAGATAAGTAAACTCCGGTGTGGTTTATATAATTTAAGTCACCTTGCCAGAACTTACAAACTTTATTATTAAGTCTAACTCTTAAAGAAATCTATCATTGGAGTGATTCTCTACCTGTCAAGTATCATTAACTTAACAAATGTGCTTTCGGGCAGATTGCTGTACTCATAGCAGATAGATTAAAAAATACTAATACTAATCAGTTACTGCTGATGATCATCAGTGACAATTTGACTAGATTGGAGCAACTCACGATGCCCAACTGGGCTCACCATATACACAGCAACACCTTTTTGACGTAGATATTTGGTTTTGTAAAGCTGATTGATGGCTCACCAGGATTGACTGACAATTTTTACCTCTGTAGATTATCATAGCTGATACTAGGTAATTTTCTTGAATGCTGAGAGCAATCACGCAACAACATAAAAGCTTGCTGTGATTTTATAGGACACCCAACGACTTTTATATTTTTCCTAGCCTGTGTAAACGTTTAAAAACGGTTAGTGTTACCCCCAGTTCCTGTCCGAGCTCTAACAGTGTACGACTAGATTTCCGTATTCTGAATAGAGACGCACCACATGCTTGTTGATTTTACTAGCGCATACGACACAGTTAACAGGCACGCTTTAAATCATGCAATGCACGAATTTGATATTCCATTCCTCCAGATAGTCCTTGTGAAGCTTACCTTATCTCAAGTCATAAACCATGTTCAAATCCAAAATGGAACATTACGTCTGTTCCTTATCCATACAGGACTTCGACAATGAGACCCTTTGTTGACAAAACTTTTCAATCTAATACAACTTTGAAATTTTAGTTTAGATTATACTTAATTTTCTTTGAGAATGGTCGCGAGGCCGAAACGTCAGAGAATATCTTGAATATATTCTGAAACAAATATCAAGTGTTTTAATTATTATCATTAAAAACATAGAGTGATACGTGTCCCACCCAGTTTATCAGGAAGAAACAATACAAATCCCTGAATTACCTGTAATAAGTTGTTTCTAAGACAATGCTTAATCATTTAGCGAATTTATGTTCAGATTGTATTTTTCGGTATCTTTTTCAATTTGCAATTTGAACTGTTTCCTTTAATGTGTTCCTTTACCTTTTTTAGTCAAAATTACATTTACCTAATACATATTGAAATTTACTTATGCACATATATACATCATTAACTAAATGTAATATCATTATTAACTATTTCATTGTTTACTGCTGATTAGGACCGCCACTGATGTAGTTAGCCGGATGGTTTGTGTAGTGTACGTCGGACTTTGTGGGCAGGACAGCTCGGATTGCCACGAAAATGAAGTAATTAAAACTATAAAGGCCAGGTTAATTGTTTTCCCCACCATCGCGTAAATTAAAACAAACCAATTACGGCTGGTCCCGTGTACTGTCATTCTCCCTTTTCATTCCCCTTCCTTCAGTAGCCGCAGCGCGATCTAACTCTCCCGGGGGTAATCCAGGACCAAGGTAACAGTCGCCCAATTTTCGGGAAAACTCCCATAGCTATAATCTGGCCATAAACTTGAGGAACCAGCTTTATTACCTTTTAGTACTTTACCACATATATAAGAGTTTTAAATTTTCTAGTTTTCCTAGTTTTTAGTTTTAAATTGTTTATGTCTTAATCCGGTAACTTATCATCCAATACAAAATATCGTTTTTTAAAGAAAAGTGAGGTCGTAAAATGGATTTGGATTTTTTTTCCAAGTAATCACTGTCCCTCAAAATGGTGTGGTTCTTTCAAAATTTATAACTTTCAGAGATCCTAACCTCTTATTATGTATGTATGTATATATATATATATATATATATATATATATATATATATATATATATATATATATATATATATATATATATATATAGTCAACTAATGTTAAGTTATTTTTTAACTTACTTTAATTTATTGTATGGTTTGTAGACGACTTAAAAATCAACCTTTTTTCAAATATTATCTAACCCTCGTGTTAATTGGACATCAAAGGTATTATCATAAATATGTTTTTTTTTTCTATTCCTTTTAAAAAGTCGAAGATTCTTTCAATAATTTCCTAAACTTGTGTTTTCTAGTTAATCTATCTATAATGCTATTATTATAATCGTTCACTTCGGCCACCTCTCTAATCAACTAATCAAAGGAACTCTCTCAGGTACTTTTAGGTTTGTGGAATTGGTGCACTCGGAAACAATGATGATACATTAAAGAATGCGAAGACCTCAGCCTCCTGTAGATGTGATATCGATTTTTCGAGAGTTACTTGAGCTAAACGGTTTTAGTGATAAGACTGTTTCAGAATACATCTCCCTATAAAGATTATGTACAAAACAAAATTATTTTCTTCTTAATAAAAATTTTAAATTTAATAAAAAGGAACGGCACTCGGCAATCCTTTATCACCGTCCTTTGAAAAATCTTGTGTTGCCCAACTTGCACTCGAGAATGACCACAATATAGATATTAATAATTTAAAACTTAGTAATAATAGAGCTTTGAATACCTATGAAAGTATTCAAATAGAAATATGTAAGAAAACCATGAACCGGCATAAAGGACCTATTTCGTTCACTCAACTTTTTTAATTATTAATATTAACGCTCCGTTAACTTCACCTTTCATTATTTTTGCACGCTTCATTAGATACGGTTGCCATATAAATAGACCATACGTTAGTTTTAGAATTAAATTAAATTATCTCCTGATGATGATAACATGGCTAGAGCAACGCGCGTCAAGAAGTTTTTTAAAAGTTATTTGGTAATATCTTCGAGTTTAGTATTATTGTGTTCAAAATTGGAAATCTCCCACTGCGTTATTTGAAATTCATCACAGAGGGGCAGATGATCACAACATGATGCATTTAAGATACAATATACGCCGAAGAAGACTAGATTTGTGGGAGAACTAGTCTTAGATTTTGCACAGTAATAATGAGTCGTCCCCAACATCGATTAATGTCATTAACCAAGGCACCAAATTCAACAGATATGACCCATTTAACTTTTTTTATTTGTAAAAGAGGCCTTATATTGTATAAGTGTGCATAAGAATCACTTCGACAATTGTACTTGTTTTTGTTTTCTTTGTTTATAAATAAAATATTATTATTCACTACTCAAGGATTAAATTCGATATCAACTTCTTTCTCCCACAAATAATAATATATTCTTCAGTGTTAAAGTGATATTAAAATATTCTGTCCACGGTTTTTAATAAAAACGTTAAAACATTGTGAAATAAGTCGCTCGATTCGTGTTAAAAGCATCTGTGGCTGCATTTTCTAGAATAATCATTAGGAAGCTTTTAGGGGAATTAGGAGTAACATTACCGTTAATTGACATTTGCGAGGCATAGAAATGGTATTAAAAAGCTGTAGAAGCATTTCTCATAACTCTCGCCGCACTCAACACGCGTCGGAGTGAAGTGTGTAAAACTCTTCTCAAAAACCCTAATGATTTTTATTCATCAAACGGATTATTATCTGCAATTAATAATAGCTTGTTTCAAAAATTCCGTGTTTACTTTTATTAATTAAATCATATCTACCAACAGGACCTAACGGGTAGTGGAGACTGATTTATGTGGTAAGGCTGTTGTGTCGGATAGAGTTGGTGAGACAAAAGGAGTTACTTAAGATTCTATGCTGGGTTCGTTATTATATATTATTTATATAAACCAACTTCCAAATATTACGAAACAGCAGATAGTGCATGCGGATGACACACCATTATTATCTATGCGGATGACACAGTATTTATTTTTAGCAAGTATGATTCCTGCTTAATGCTAATGAGTCTGAAAAGGTCGTGTTAGAGTCTTGATGAGTACTTGAGTATTACAGCAATAGAAAGGATACTAGTATTACATTTAATTATAAAGGCATTAAAATTCAGTCTTCTGAACGGATATGTTTCTTGGGTCTTGTGATTGATAGGAAGCTGAATTGGAAAAGGTATGTGGAAAAGGTTGCTGCAGGATTATCTCAGTATTGCTATGCACTGATAATTACAGCGCATAATGTTGGTTTGGAGGCTGCAATATGCAATATAATCTGCTGCTCAGATGATAATGCGATACGGTTTGATTTTCTGGGGAAGTTCTCTAGATATAAAGAGGATAATTGTGCATAAAGATGCATAAGAAGTGTTTTCCAAATGAAGCATTACGAAAGCTGCAGAGATATTTTTATTAGCAAAACATTGTTTATACTTGTCAGCATGTATATCTTAGATTCGTTTTTGCATTTAATAATAGAGATCTCTTTGGGGTAGCAAGCGCAAAGCATGGCTATATAAGTAGATATAAGTGGAATCTCGTCAGTGAAAGATGTAATTTTTAGTTTTATATAGAGGAATGTGTTATCATGTGTATATATATGCCGAGTGCGGTCAAATATATATATATATATATATATATATATATATATATATATATATATATATATATATATATATATATATATATATATATATATATATATATATATATATATATATATATATTTGACTAAATCCGGCGTCCTCTCAGGGACATAAATGAAGCAACTCAAACGATTCCATCAAGGCGGCTTCCGAAAAATCTGGAGAATAAAATTGCAAAATTATCAAACCAAAGTATAGGTACTTGGAAGAGCCAACAGTTTGAGCATAGAATACCAGGTCATAAAAGCATGAGATGGTTAGGGCACTACGAAAGGATACAGGACACTAGGATGCTGAGTTAGAGAACAAAAAACTAAATTTGAGATATCCAAAAAGAAGATAAAAATATGTCATAAAATTGTCTCTAACGAACTGTATGTCAAGCGTGTTTGAATGGGAAAACATGACAAACGCCAGATCTAAATGGCGTTAGGAAACATACAAAGCTGTGTAGCTCCGTGAAGAAAATAAACGCTAAAAAGCAGCAGCCAAATCACATGCCCAGCATGCGGAAGACCATACAGACCTAAGCTATTTGACCCACTCTAAAACCCATAATTCTTCAACAATGGCTCAGCAAAATTAATAACCATTGCCGAGGTCATACTCGTATCGAGTTGATATGCATCATTATTCATTCACTTTGAAGGCGACAAAATTTATTTAAATGATTCAAATAATATTTTGTTTTTTGTATTTTTGAAAGCAGACTTTCGCTTAACAGATCGAATTAATATAATTATTTATTGTTTTGATGTACCTATTGCAATAATAACTAAATATAATTGCATTATTTAACCAGCATTCCTAGTTTATCAGGGTCGATTCAAATTACAATCAAAGTGTAGTACAAAAGTGTCTAGTTGACGCGACATCGAATGTAAATTGCCCAGTTGTAGTTGCACGTCGTCGACGAGATTAGCCGTCAGCAAAGAGGCCCCCCGCCCTAACCGGAGATTGAAAGGGCCGTACCGTTACCGCTCGTTTAATTTTCGGCCCTCGGCAAACGAGCGGTAGAAAAATAATTCCATTATTACGGCGACAAAGCGGGGATAATGCTTATCGCAGCGCCAGTCGAGAGGACATAAAGGCGAGGATTATAATGCGTCAATTGTTAAGATACAACAAACGAAATTGATCTAAATGTGCGATCTAAACATGATCGAGCCTCGGGGCTGGGGTGCCTTATCATCTCCAACCCCCCTTCGCCCGCCACTCTCTTCGCCGATCGGGCCCCTATCGTTGGATGCCTTTTCATTTGGACCTGTGTAATGGATAATGGCTGGCTGCAAGGGGATGATGACGTTCTTTGTGGTTGGTTTTTAAGGGAAACTGTTATTGAAGTTTAAAAATACAATAACAGGGCGTATGTTTTGATATTAAAAATTGCAAAATTGATCACCTCACTGAAAAAGATCTAGCATCCGCGAGAGATTACAGTGCAGACTAATCTATCGGAACAACCATTTGATTAAAGTAATTACCACAAACTCTAGACTTGCGTTCTATACCATCCACAAACACAAATAACTAGGCTTTAAATGGAGTAAAATATTATAATTATCAATAATAATTAATCATCATCATCAATCCGTGTCCAGCCACTACAGGATGAAAGCCCCTTCAGCATGTTTCCAACTCGCGCCATCCTTGGCTTTCCTCTGTCATTCGGGTCTAACACACTTAATGATGTCATCATTCCATCTTGCTTTCGGTCTTCTTCGAGGACGTTTGTGATCCAGCGCTATCCACTCCAGACTTATCATCTCTTCGCCTCGCTTTAAGGCTTGTCCACTTCCATTTTAATGCCTGTACTCTTTTAATGCTGTCACACAATTTCGTTTATTCTCCGATTCATGTCCAGGTATTTATGCCAAATTTTATAATGTCAAGCAAACATGTCTCAATACCCCTCTATGCTCCCCGAGGTTTCTGAACTGATTGTGATGTGAATGTCCAGGTTTTACCTCCCATATGCCATAATGAACAGGACTCACTAATCAAAAACTTATCTCTTCGGTTAAAATTTTAATTTCTGGACCGATTTTCATAAACTCTTGTTGGATAGATCTCGGAAAACGGCATTAAGAAAGTGTGTCACATTTTTTTTTGCTAATATCATGGCTAACTGCGTCAACTTTTATGGCTCCCATTTTCGAGAAGAACTATTAGGGTTTTTTTCAGAGAAAAACCAATAACGGATTCTTAACAAGCACCCCTTAAACCAAAATGTAGCGATTTTTTTGGTTCTAAATTACTTGGTGTCATTCATATTATTTTATGATATTTTTACAATAACAATTGATAATTATTAAGTTTTCTTATAATTACAGGCTATTTTCGAACAAAAAACTTCTTTTATTTACAGGTCGATCTAAATTGGCAGCCTAAAACTTGAATACTAGGTATTTCTATCATTCCGCTATTTTCTATCAAGCAGTTTTCAATACGTCGTCGGATATTGTTTACTACTTTTCTCAATTGTTGTTTGGTAATGCTACGGCAAGCCTGCCTAATACGATCACAAAGATCGCCTCGAGTTTAGAGCCTCAAAACATAAACCTTATTTTTAATTGTCCTCCAGAGAAAAAATCAAGAGGCGTGTGGTCCAGGGATTACGGCGGCCAATTAAGTTGCTCGAAATTCACGAGAACGATGCTGATTAAGAAGTTTATTAGCAGTTTCGTTTTGATCGACATATAGGTTTATGCATGAAACCGTAATATGATTAATGTTCTGTTCTGGATGTCTTTTATTAAATTATTTTGCTGCTTTACGAAAAGTTCGCGGGCCATCCCCAACTAATCTTTTCGTTCCGTTTGATCCGTTTGAAATCACTATAACACAAATCAATCAGTCCAAGTGACATTTGTTAATTAGTTTAAAATTTTTGTTTTTTTTTAACTTTAATGAATTTTGAATTTTTAATAACAGAAAGTACATGTAATTATTAGAAAAATTATAATATAAATATCAGAAATATCTGAACCATCAAAATTCGTACAGTTTGGTTTAAGGTGATGCTGGTCAAGAATCCGTTGTTAGTTTAAAAAAAAAATCCTAATAGTACTTCTCGAAAATGGGAGCCATAGAAGTTGGCGCAGTTGACCACGATATTAGTAAAAAAAGCATGTGATATACTTTCTTAATGCCGTTTTCCGAGATCTATCTAACAAAAGAAAGTTTATGAAAATCGGTCCAGAAATAAAAAGTTTAAGAGGGTGGTAAGTCCTTATCCTGGACACATTGTATATCAATAGATAGTTGTGATAAAATAATAATCTACCACTTCTAATACTAACCACTTTAAATTTATTTGATTCAAATTAAAATTTGTTAAATCTGCAGACTTTTCAAAATATTATGAAGCAAATCATAGTCGAAGCTTCTTATTGTGTACCTAATAGTGTCATAAAATGAAAGATCTCCTGATTGTCTGTCAAATGATATGTCAGTAGAATAAGAGTGTATGTGCGTCCCAACGCTGTAGCCAGTAATATGTTTATCGGCTCAAGAGGTACAGAAGACCCAGTAAAGTCGATTTGCAATTCAATTTTATATCTGTTACAACTTGGTCATTTCATCTTGCTCGCTGCCTTTCTTTCAGCCTGTTACTCAACGGTCTCCAGTTGGTGATGGCCAGTATAGTACTTTCCTGCTGCTTTCTGTGATGAATCCATTCCATCTAATTCTCTGTGCTTTTATTTAAGGTACTATATCGTCTTCATTGAGTAACTCACTGATTTCATGATTTATTAGGCTTAGGTATTCTTCTCGTGCCGTCTTGGGTCCAATCATTGTCCTTATTATTTTCTTCTCAAAGATTCTTATTTTTTCTTCCTCCCCGGCAGTGAGGGTCATCGTTTCTGCTGCCTATGTTACCATAGATGTTATGATTATTTTATAGATTTTCTTTTTTATGTCATATCTAATATTTCTCTATTTTAATAAGGTTTTATATCTGTAGTATCCTGTATTGCCTGTTTGGATTCTATGAGTTATTTCCATACTCCTGTCGTTGTTTCTGATCAGTACTACACCCAGATGTTTGAAATTGTTTACCTCTTCAAACTGGAATTATCCTATTCTTTTCTATACATTTCTGTTTGCCATCGATTTGTTGCATTTCATGTATTTTGTCTTTTCTTTTGTCTCCTTTCTCTATTTCTGTGAGTGCTTCTTGTAGACTTTTCGGGGCTCTGGCTATGATGGTGATTATCTGTCCGGATTTGTTTCTTATGGTTCCCTTTATGCTTACTTTTTTGTTTATACGTTTTGTTATAATACTTCTCTGTTGATTTTGATGACTTCTGATTTCCCTTATTTGGTCATCACTGTGGCTTTTATGTTTTCCATCGTGATCTTTATTATCCTTATATTTGTTTTAAGTCTTATTTTTCCATGCTTTCTGAGTATTTCAGTATCATGTCTCTTCTCAGGCTATCGAATGCTTGTATAATATCTATGAATAGAAAGTGTATGTGTTGTCGTATGGCAGTTTTCTATCGTACGGGTTATGATGTGTATCGCGTCAATAGTAGACCGTCCTCTTTTGAACTCTTGTTGGTAACCTTCAATATTTTCTTGTACGATTTTCTAGATGATTATTTATCAGTGTAGTTATATAGATTAGTAGATATATAGAGTAGTAGATTATTCATCAGTAGTAGTTAATAACTTATAAGCTGAGTTTAGCAGCACTATTCCTCTGTAGTTAATGCATTCCCAGGGGATTTCTTTTACAATATCAGCATCAGAAGCCAGAATATATGGTGTATTATAATAATGATAATACTTCATGAGGTAATTTGGAAGACAAAGAATAAGTTAACGAAACAAAAAACTCAATCAGTCGTAGAATAAAGAAAATAAAAACATCTGAAAAACTGTAATCTAAAAGCCCCAACCTAAACCCAAGACAGATTAAGGTTGGAGATTAATGGTACATTTTTCATTACGTTAAGTGAGTTTAGTCAACAAGATCCAGATATACGTTACTCTAATTACGATCACTTTCAACTCGCATCATTTCATCGCAATATTTCGTTGCCATCAGCCTGGACCTGTCGTCCAGAACGCCGTACATCGCTAATATTAAAATTATTTTTACGAAACTTTTTGAACCACTCAGGACACGTGGAATCGTTAACGGCACCCTGAGCATATATCTTCTTTTGAGTTTGCGAAGCATTCTTGCATTTTGGGAAATAGAAAAGGAAAATCTGTTGAAAATGCTCCTAATTTTTTACCTTTTTTAATGCTTAACAAAATATTAAAAACACAACCAAAGAACATATTTTTTTTCCAGATACTCGCTGAAATGTTTTCTGTTAAAGAAGAAAAACGTGTTTATCCTTATTACACGATTGTACGTGTGAAGTAGGTAAATTCGGTTTGTTACCGTAATCTAACGCCAAAACAGGACGAGATTTTACGTTAACCCTGCATTTTCAATTGAAATCCAGCGTGTAATTTGGACAGCCCTTTTTTATTTCTACAGTTTGTACTATATATGCAGACTTTGGATAGAGTCAAGGAAGACAATTACACTATATAAAGGAAATTGAACACTTTTTTTAATTCTTGAATAAAACACAGAATTTGCTTTAATTTTAAAAACTTTTTATTGATAATTGAAGCATAGTGTATGACATTTAAACACGAAATACAATATCTGCCAAATGACCAGCTCTTGCAACTCCATAGACGTTCACTCTTTTCAATTCTTCTATTGGAACCTTTGGTGTGAAACACTAAACTTAAAGAGATTTACAACTAAACACCAAATCACTTCTTTTGAACTTCTCGACGCACGTTTCGCTAACCATGTTAGCATCATCAGGATATGATTAAAATATTGATGGTAACGTGGTTAGCGAAACGTGCGTCGATAAGTTAAAAAAATATTAAAAACACAACCAAATAACACATTTTTTTCCAGATACTGAAATTTTTTCTGTTAAACAGCATCACATTTTGCACGTGTGAAGTAGATAAATTCGGTTTTTTACCGTAATCTAACGCCAAAACGGGACGAACTTTTACGTTAACCCTGCATTTTCAATTGAAATCCAGCGTGTAATTTGGACAGCCTTTTTTATTTCTACAGTTTGTACTATATATGCAGAATTTGGATAGTCAATGAAGACAATTACACTATATAAAGAAAATTGAACGCTTTCTTTAATTGTTGAATAAAACACAGAATTTGTTTAATTTTAAAAACTTTTTATTGATAATTGAAGCATTGTGTATGACATTTAAACACGAAATACAATATCTGCCAAATGACCAGCTCTTGCAACTCCATAGACGTTCACTCTTTTCAATTCTTCTATTGGAACCTTTGGTGTGAAACACTAAACTTAAAGAGATTTACAACTAAACACCAAATCACTTCTTTTGAACTTCTCGACGCACGTTTCGCTAACCATGTTAGCATCATCAGGATATGATTAAAATATTGATGGTAACGTGGTTAGCGAAACGTGCGTCGATAAGTTAAAAAAATATTAAAAACACAACCAAATAACACATTTTTTTCCAGATACTGAAATTTTTTCTGTTAAACAGCATCACATTTTGCACGTGTGAAGTAGATAAATTCGGTTTTTTACCGTAATCTAACGCCAAAACGGGATGAACTTTTACGTTAACCCTGCATTTTCAATTGAAATCCAGCGTGTAATTTGGACAGCCTTTTTTATTTCTACAGTTTGTACTATATATGCAGAATTTGGATAGTCAATGAAGACAATTACACTATATAAAGGAAATTGAACGCTTTCTTTAATTGTTGAATAAAACACAGAATTTGCTTTAATTTTAAAAACTTTTTATTGATAATTGAAGCATTGTATATGACATTTAAACACGAAATACAATATCTGCCAAATGACCAGCTCTTGCAACTCCATAGACGTTCACTCTTTTCAATTCTTCTATTGGAACCTTTGGTGTGAAACACTAAACTTAAAGAGATTTACAACTAAACACCAAATCACTTCTTTTGAACTTCTCGACGCACGTTTCGCTAACCATGTTAGCATCATCAGGATATGATTAAAATATTGATGGTAACGTGGTTAGCGAAACGTGCGTCGATAAGTTAAAAAAATATTAAAAACACAACCAAATAACACATTTTTTTCCAGATACTAAAATTTTTTCTGTTAAACAGCATCACATTTTGCACGTGTGAAGTAGATAAATTCGGTTTTTTACCGTAATCTAACGCCAAAACGGGACGAACTTTTACGTTAACCCTGCATTTTCAATTGAAATCCAGCGTGTAATTTGGACAGCCTTTTTTATTTCTACAGTTTGTACTATATATGCAGAATTTGGATAGTCAATGAAGACAATTACACTATATAAAGAAAATTGAACGCTTTCTTTAATTGTTGAATAAAACACAGAATTTGTTTAATTTTAAAAACTTTTTATTGATAATTGAAGCATTGTGTATGACATTTAAACACGAAATACAATATCTGCCAAATGACCAGCTCTTGCAACTCCATAGACGTTCACTCTTTTCAATTCTTCTATTGGAACCTTTGGTGTGAAACACTAAACTTAAAGAGATTTACAACTAAACACCAAATCACTTCTTTTGAACTTCTCGACGCACGTTTCGCTAACCATGTTAGCATCATCAGGATATGATTAAAATATTGATGGTAACGTGGTTAGCGAAACGTGCGTCGATAAGTTAAAAAAATATTAAAAACACAACCAAATAACACATTTTTTTTTAGATACTGAAATTTTTTCTGTTAAACAGCATCACATTTTGCACGTGTGAAGTAGATAAATTCGGTTTTTTACCGTAATCTAACGCCAAAACGGGACGAACTTTTACGTTAACCCTGCATTTTCAATTGAAATCCAGCGTGTAATTTGGACAGCCTTTTTTATTTCTACAGTTTGTACTATATATGCAGAATTTGGAGAGTCAATGAAGACAATTACACTATATAAAGGAAATTGAACGCTTTCTTTAATTGTTGAATAAAACACAGAATTTGCTTTAATTTTAAAAACTTTTTATTGATAATTGAAGCATTGTATATGACATTTAAACACGAAATACAATATCTGCCAAATGACCAGCTCTTGCAACTCCATAGACGTTCACTCTTTTCAATTCTTCTATTGGAACCTTTGGTGTGAAACACTAAACTTAAAGAGATTTACAACTAAACACCAAATCACTTTTTTTGAACTTCTCGACGCACGTTTCGCTAACCATGTTAGAATCATCAGGATATGATTAAAATATTGATGCTAACGTGGTTAGCGAAACGTGCGTCGATAAGTTAAAAAATATTAAAAACACAACCAAATAACACATTTTTTTCCAGATACTGAAATTTTTCTGTTAAACAGCATCACATTTTGCACGTGTGAAGTAGATAAATTCGGTTTTTTACCGTAATCTAACGCCAAAACGGGACGAACTTTTACGTTAACCCTGCATTTTCAATTGAAATCCAGCGTGTAATTTGGACAGCCTTTTTTATTTCTACAGTTTGTACTATATATGCAGAATTTGGATAGAGTCAATGAAGACAATTACACTATATAAAGGAAATTGAACGCTTTCTTTAATTGTTGAATAAAACACAGAATTTGCTTTAATTTTAAAAACTTTTTATTGATAATTGAAGCATAGTGTATGACATTTAAACACGAAATACAATATCTGCCAAATGACCAGCTCTTGCAACTCCATAGACGTTCACTCTTTTCAATTCTTCTATTGGAACCTTTGGTGTGAAACACTAAAATTGAAGAAATTTACTGCTAAACACCAAATCCCTTTTTTGAACTTCTCGATGCACGTTTCGCTAACCATGTTAGCATCATCAGGAAACGTGCGTCGAGAAGTTAAAAAAAAAGTGATTTGTTGTTTAGTGGTAAATCTCTTCAAGTTTAGTTCACTCTTTTGTCAAAATTTTGGATGACTTTTTGGCCTAACTAAATACTAAATTAATATGTTCTTGTGATCCACCACTACAACTATATATTACTCTTCTTTTATCTTCCACCGAAGAGTTCTTGAACATTTTTAACAATTCGACTGATAGTGCTTTTAGATGGACGATTGTGCAAACCGTAAATACGAGGTGTAGCTATTAAATAACAAGACTGACGCTGCTACAGAAGAAGTACGCATGCCCCAAACGCCAGCGGACAACAGTTGTTTAACATGAAGCCTTCTCTTTCGAATGCAGTAGCTCTCGCCTCTGTAAACAAATCCGTATAACCGTAGCTTCGTTCGCATTAGAGTTGTTTTTTGTTTCGCCGGAAAAGTGTTAAGTGTACCAATAAATCAACAATTTGTTGTGAAATTTCATTTAAAACTTGGAAAAACCGCTCAAGCATTATCACTAGTCGGATGCAAAAGAATCAACACTAACGACGGATGTAATAAAAGGCTCACCAATTAATTTGTATGTAATTAAGTATGAAAACATAGTTTGGAAATAATTAAACAGTCAGTTTATTTTGTTAATGAATTGAAATTATAGCCCGTTCCCATAACAAATAATAAAGAAAATGTATGTAACGGTGTGGGAAAGTCGAATTTCTTCCAAAATACGCTCACCACTGTGAAATTCGACAAACTTGCTTTTGTTAAACTTCTGTTTATAAGAATATGTGAATGCGTACGTTTTAAACTTATTTAAGCTTAATTGAACCATCAGCTCAAAGTAATCAAGAATTTTTACACCAATCACATCAGCCTTTGGTCAATGATATAACTATGAGGTGTGGTTATTAAATAACGAGACCGATGCTGTTACAGAAGAAGTACGCATACGCTAAACGCCAGCGACCAACAGCTTTTAGAGTGAAGCCTTCTCTTTCGAATGCAGTGCTTTTCGCTTCTTTAAACAAATCCATATAATCGTAGCCTTCGTTCGCATTAGAGCTGTTTTTTTGTTTCGACAGAAAAATGTTAAATGTAACAACAGAGCAACGAATTGTTATCAAATGTCACTTGAAACTTGAAAAAACCGCTATTGAAACTTATAATTTATTGAAAGAAGTGTATGGTAATGAATGTTTATCACGTGCACGTGTTTTTGAGTGGTTTAGCAGATGGTGGTTTTCAAGATGGTTTTTCGTTTCGCGCCCTCCATCCACCCGAGATTATTTTCTAAAATAATCCCGTATCTGCACTATTTGGTAGATGGGATAAGGTTTCCATAGTCGAAAGCTACTCACAAAACCGTAATCTTCTCTTCCATTGGTGTTTCCGCTGCTTGGCCGCCGACGGGGTGGGCCAAGCGCTTCGCACCACTCCCCTCTGGGGGACAAGTACCAGAGGGGGGTGTAATCTTAAAGTATTTATTTTCCGATCACACTGATGGTGTTTCGGTCAATATATATCTCTTACCTTTGAACCTGAAAGAGAGAAAAAACTTCACTTCACTGCACATCGCCAATTTCTTTCCTTTTTTTCAAACGGGGACATAGTCCCATCCCGCGTTGGGCAACAGTCAACCTAATCCTCCAAGAGTTGGAGTTTCGGTCTTCTGTGCCGTCGACCATCCAAAGCTGCGATGTCTTCCGGACGATAGTCCGTTAACCTTCGCAGTTCTTGATTTGGGTGATCCCGTATCTTCAGAAAGGCTTTCTCTGCCTTTTCTTGCATGCACTGCCTAAAGGGAGTCCACATCATCTCTCTGTGTATCTGTACATTGGAGATGTACCAAGGGGCATCGAGAGCTAGTCTCACTAGCTTGTTCTCGTAACTTTCCAATTGCTTGATGTAGGATTTTGCCGCGTAGCCCCACGCGATCGATCCGTACATCATAACGCTTCTCACTAATGATCTGATCATTAGGATCTTTAGCTTCACGTCTAATTTGCTTATTCTGCAAATTAGCGGGTAAGCTATCTTCACAACAGACACGGCTTTACACCGCGCGTTCTTCGCATGTTGCCTCCATGACATGGTCTTGTCGAAGGTGACACCTAGATACTTTACAGTATCCTTCCATGCCACTCTTTCGCCTTCTATTTCCAGTTGATGACCGGGTCTGCTCTTTCTCTGCGAGACGTGTATAGCCTGTGTCTTGGTGATGTTCACCTTGATCTTCCAGGCTATCAACCACTCCATCAGATCGTCCAGGTGTCCCTGGACGAATCCGACGGCGCGGTCCGGTCGTTTGTGTCGTGCCATAATGGCCGTGTCATCTGCATACAGGGCTATCCTAGTGTTATTCCTCCGCGGAATATCACTGGTGTATACATTGTAGAGGTGGGGCGCTAGCACCGCTCCTTGCGGTACTCCTGCCTCCACCCATCTTCTGGCCGATTTGACTGGACCCATTTTCATAGAGAAACTTCGTTCTCTTAGGTATGAGTTGATCAGCTCGGTGATCCATTCTGGGAAACCCAGTTCGATCATCTTATGTATCAGACCATCGTGCCATACCCTGTCGAAAGCTCTTTCAACATCGAGTAGGACGATGGCCGTGCTTTGTCTTCTGTCCAGGGTTTCTGTTATGTATTCAGTGACACATAACAGTTGTTCTTCTGACGAGAGGTTTTTTCTGAACCCGAATTGTTCGGGTGGAAGGATGCTATTATCTTCGAGCACCTTCGCAAATCTCGTTAGAACCACTCGCTCCACGACCTTGCTTATTGCTGGCAATAAGCTAATCAGTCGGTAATTTTGAGGGAACTTTTTGTCCTTCCCTGGCTTCGGTATCATTCTCACCATTGCGTATTTCCATCTATCCGGGAAATACCGCAGTCTGATGACTGCGTTTGCAATGGCGGTGATGGCAGCAATTCCTTTTCTTGGCAGCTTTTTCAGCATGCGATTGGTTACCCCATCGCACCCTGGAGCTTTCTTGAGCCGTATCTTCTGGATTATACCCTTGACCTCCTTCGGAGTTGCATACTCCGGAGGCGGCCTGGGCCCAATCCTCTCGCTTTCAAGATGGCCGTGAAGACGTTGAAGATGATTCACGCCCGGGTCACCCTTCCACGTCAAAAATGGATGACAATATCGAAAACATCGGTAATCTGGTTCGATATGACCGTCGGTTAAGTATTCGTGCGATTGCTGAAACTGTAGGAATTGACAAAGAATGCGTACGACAAATTTTACATAACAATTTTAACATTCAAAATATGTCTGCCAAAATGGTGCCTAAAATTCTCACGTTTGAGCAACAAGACCATCGCAAAAATGTTTGTACTGACACTTTGAATGCCATTGAAAATGACCCAAACTTATTGGAAAGGATAATAACATGTGATGAATCGTGGTTTTACTTATGATCCTGAAACGAAGCGCTAATCCATGCACTGGAAGAGCTCAAATTCACTAAGAGTGAGGAAATTAAAATTCAAAGCAATGATGATTTGTTTTTTTTTCGATGTTCATGGGATTGTGTACCTTCACTGGGTCCCTGAAGGTCAAACTATTAATAACATTACAACATAACAGTACTATCTTTACGTTCTTGCTGAACTCCGTAAAAGAATAATGAAAAAACGAGCCGAATTGTGGAAGGACAAATCATCTGATATCTACCAAGACAATGCGCTGGCTCATACCACATTGTCTGTCAAGAAGTTTCTAGCCAAGTACCTCAGTGTTAGACCATCCGCCTTATTCGTCGGATCTTGCGCCATGCCACTTTTATCTGTTTCCTAAGGTAAAATCTGCATTAAAAGGAACAAGATTTGAGTCCGTTGAAGCTGTAAAAGAGAAAGCGGCACGCGTTCTGAAGGAGCTGACAGAATAAGACTTCTAGCACTGTTTCAAATAACGGAAGATTCGCAATGGGGTGTTGTAGGGATAAAAGAGGGGTGTATATTGAAGGCGATATTAAGTAAATATGTATGAAATCAAAGTCAAATATTTTACAGCGTCATTCTCGTTGTTTAATAGTCACACATCGTATCAGGTAATTTTCTAAAAACATTTTTCAATGTACGTCCATTTTGATAAAACAATTTAACAATTTTAACGCGTTGTTGTATTGTATACTTCTGCATTTTATAAATGTCATACATTACACTTCTGAAATGAGACTAGACGTAGAGAAATTCACACCATCTTTGTTATATCGATGAATTAAAAAAAACCGTCTTTATCTTTATTCACGATGGAAATGAAACTGTTTGACATGTTAATTGAACTTTTGTACTCCACTAATATGATAAACTTGGAACTCTCTTATACTTTGTTGGTTTTTCCATCAAATGAAGAAATGAGGATGATAGCTCCAATTTTATCTTTATTCGCAATAAAAATAAAACTGTTTGACATGTTGATTGAACTATTGTAGTCTACTGATATGAAAAACTAGAACTCATAATTAACAATCCCGGAAATCCTTTATGAACTTTCAGCTACCTTTCTCCAGGTCAATTTCGTCAAAATTATCTTGCCAATAACAGTGAACGACGCAACGAGTGCCATCAGGTCGACCGTTTAATTAACCATTTTTTTGTGTCGTTTCATCAAAATGTCGGTGTCCAATCTCGGTCCAATTTAATATCAGCGGGTCGGCAATGACATTGGTGCGTTAAATCGCCCCGGGAGCTCGTTGAGGAGCATTTATCGGGTCCACGACTAACGATGAGGGTCGATCGTCTCGCTGGGGTCGTAATTGGTATATTAGTTTTGTGGTCGTTATGAAACCCGAAATGGGGGGAAAATAGAGGACGTTCGTCTTTTGAGCATGCGCTCTCTCTGTATACTCATCCCGGCGTTAAATAATTGATGTTAAATTAATGTCAACTAAAATACATTACGATATAATTGGCCTCAGAAGTATTTTAATTTAAATTTTATTAATAAATGGTAATACATCGGGTCAAGTCCCCGTCTGATAAATAAAACACTTTTTTTTTTGATTTTGACTTTATTTAAGACTTAATTTAATTTCTAACATTTTTACACCTTTTTTATAGAACGATTTCTCGTTGCTTTCAAAATATCCCCCAGTTTCGGTAATTATCTCTTCATTGGAGCGAAATTTCTTTCCAGCGAGCATTCTTTTTGTTGTTCAAGAACAGGAAATAATTCACTGCAGGCTAGATCTGGAGAATATGGTGAATGACGAAGCAGTTTAAAGTGCAATTCATGCAATTTAGCCATCGTTGCCAACGATTTGTGAAACAGCACTTTTGTTCATTTTTGCGATCTCGTCCATTAAACACACCAATAATGCTATGTAGTATTCACTATTGATGGTTTTGCCTCTCTCGAAATAATCGATGAATAATATTCTATGCGCATCCTAAAATATAGAGGCCATAACTTTGTCTGCCGATGGTTGTATTTTTGGTAGCTTTGAACGGCTTCACCGGCTGCTCTCCACTCAGCTGATTACCGATTTGTTTCCGGACTAAAGTGATAGATCCATGTTTCATCCATTGTCACATACCGTATGAAGTAATCCTTTTTATTTTACTTAAACAACTCGAAACATTGTTCAGAATCATCAATACGTTGTTGTCCGCGGTAAGCAGACCCAGTACCCATTTCGATCGCAGTACCAATTTACGCATTCTCAATGGTTGTTCTCAAATGTTGTAAACATTTTCTTTCGATATCTTTATGATATCAACCGTCCTGCAGCTTTACTTTATGGTTTTGCGAAATAATTTTTTGATTTTTTCTGATATTGTCTAGTGTAACCACCTCATTTGGACATCCAGAGCATTCAGCATCATCGATGCTTGTAGGACCACGTCTGAATTCAGCATACCAATCAATTATGGATATTTTTTGGGCAGAATCCAGGTAATGTTTATCAAGCCATTGTTTTTCTTCATCTGTATTGTTCTTTATCATAAATCAATGCTTAATCAACACACGAAATTCTTTTTATATTATTGTTTTGAAAATAACAAAAGTAGCGTTACTTAAAGCACAATAACTTAGAAACTAGTAGAGAGATCATCATAAAATGTTGTTAAAGTTTGAAAGTACCAACTTTCAAACTTTTCAGTCGACAACTGGTAACGATTTTTCGTAAGTTACGCCATCTATATGTCTATATGGGACTTGACCGATATGTTGAAAAGAAGTATTTGTTATCAAACCTATTTTATAATTTCTGGAGTTCCAAATCAATTACTTTCGGAAAATAACGCCTGATAAATGGTGGACCAATTGATGCACTCTTTACATCTTCAATCACATTTGTCAGTGTTTCTTTTCATTTTCCGTCTACTTTTCGCCGAATATTTTCTTTCATATTTGAAATTGATGTAAACAACTCTCTTGAAGGTAATCCCTACAGCGGGACTTAAGGGGCGGTGATATTCGAATATATTGGAGATCAGATCAAATCTTCATGTTCGGAGATTAATTGATTATAGAAATAGTCCTTAAATGTCATTGTAGCCCTTGCAGTATGAGCTATAGCAGTATCCTGTTGAATCCAATAAACCTTCTTCTTCTTCCAGTGGTGTTACAGTCCACCAGTGAGTTTTAACCCCATTCAACTTTCGCTTCCAATCGAATCGATGTCCCTTGCCACTTTTTGAAATGCAGTAGTTATTCAGCATTTCTTTTTACATTGTTCTGTCTTCATGTCGTTGATGTATTTTTTTTTGTTACTCCCTATTCACGCCTCCGTGAATTTTCTTGGTATTCGGTTTTCTGGCATTCTCGCTATGTGTCCCACCGTTCTGAGTCGCTGAACTCTCACATAGTCTACAATCAGATCTTTGTACACTTCTACAGATACGGTACAATTAATACAGATCTTTGTACAATTACTTCGAAATTAAGCCTCATACTCTAAATTCTGTTGTCATTCAATACCCCAAACATTCTCTTGAGCAATATGCAGTCATCAAATATAGCCTCCTTTTTGTAAAAAAATTGTAGAGAAAAAATATTACGGATATAATAATAAATACAAAACGTCAAATAACATAGATAACAGTTCTTTATTATTAACAATAATCAAAAACACAAGAATAGGGAGCCCCTATCCACAGCCAATAACTAATGTTTTCGCCGACTTCCCTTCGGATGGCGTATATATATACAATGTCAGATTTCCTTGAACTGTGTTCAATGGGACAACAGTAGTTGAATATCATCATACACCCAAGCGTTGGGTTCCACAATCTCATGTGGAACAGACAACAACCTGCGTCTCCGCTTTAATGAGCATTTTTGTTGGTTGATGACCGAAGACGAGCCCCACCCATCCCTTCAACTTCAACATCCAACTACTGTTGTCTCATTGGACGCAGTCCAAAGAAATCTGACATTGTTAATTATGTTCCCATCAAAGTTTCTGTAACACTGTCGATGTTTCTTGATGATTTCTAGGTGGCGCTACTGGTACTCTATACAGGACCGGAGTGAGAGTTATTAATTGTGCCTCGAATACCACTGCCCTTTACGTGGTCGTACGTCTATCTGAAATTTGTAAACATCTGGATAAAGGAGTATCAAATTCGGTTATTTTGTCAATTATTTGACGAACTATAAACAATTCATCTATTGTTGAGCATCCCATTCTAAATGCTGCCAGATATAAGCCCATTTCTTCTTCGATATACGGTACTATCCTCCGCCTTACTATGTTTGGTAGAACTTGTTCAAAAAGTCTACCAAAAACCGGTAGTTTACAGTGATTATTAATTTTTTGCCGAATAATTCGCATTAATTTATAGTCATAAGATCTATACATAAAAGCCGTACAGAACAACTTATACCGAAGAAATGGAATACTTCAAAATATCTGATAGTATAAATGTAATAATCAAATAATATATGTACATAATTATATTTGCATATTTTAATGAGATATGTGACAATGAATTATATTTCAAAACAGAGAAAAGTCAGGTCAATAATATATTATTACCCACATTTTGTCAGCTGTCGTAACACAACTAGTTTTCGATCCGTTTTTAAGTACCTTCCGCTCGTAAATCATCAATGGACGACCGCTAATGACTTGTTTGCATTCGGTCCGAACGTCTTCCTGGATTTCATTCAGCAGGTCGTGGCACAGCGTTCTACGCCGACGCTTTTCTGACCGTTACTCGGTTCGCTCGCGCTATAATTATTAGAAGCTTCACAAATTGCGCGTCCGCTCATCAAAGGCGACTGGAAAATTAACAAATCCATTGACTAATCATCGCCGCTACCCACCCAAATTAAATCGCGTTTCTCATCTTCGGCTCCGAGCCATCCGTCATCGGGCTGCGGTAAAATGACCGGGTAATGTTCCCTTTGCGAAGCTAAAAACGGATACTAGTCAGATCTCTTTTAGTTGTCTGATGTTTGAATCGTGTTTTTATTGTAAAAAAATTTAAATGCTGCTTTCGTTACGAAGGGAGTTTGAGAAGTAACAAAATTAGCGGTGGAGCATTAAAGTCCCAAAGGTGGTTCTTAGTTATTAATGTTGTTCACCATAGGGGTGTGTTTAACGGCTTGAATGTTTTTTTTTTAATTGGCTCAATATAGACTACGCCATAAAAATTCCACTATACGAGGTGCGCAAATAATGTAGAGTAATATATTTTTTAAATTTTGTGTTCAATTGAAATTAAAATTGTCCTTCAAAGTAGTTATCTTGGAAATACACACAACGCATAAGACGGTTAGGTCGCTTTGGCTCGGTTACGGTTTTTTCAATGTTCTGTAATATTTTCATTAGTTCTTGCAGTTAAATGCCTTCCACTGCCTTGGTTGGAGCACTCTAAATAGTTTCCTTTGAGGTGAATTTTCAATCTTGCGAAAAGGAAAAAGTCACAGGGACTTACTTGCTTAAAACTCATTAATTTAAATGATGTAGTTAATTGAAATACAATACAGGACCAGGGTGTTCTTGATGTTGGGACTGAGTCTTTTTCGAATTAGCCTTTTTCGAAGATTTTCAAGAAACTCTTGGTAAAAATGGTGGGTTACAGTTTGGCATTGAGGTAAAAATTCCTTATAAATGATATTTTGGCTATCAAGAAAGCAAATCAGCATGCTTTTGATCTTTCATTTTGCTCATTCTGGCTTCATTCCGTATTCAAAAATCCAAGACTCGCCACAAGTAATGACACGATTTAGAAAATGTGGGTCTTTTTCAATTTGCTTCGAAAAGTTGGAACCATTTTGGCGCAGATTTTCTTCATCCTCAGTTTATTGATCTTTCCCCATCCTTTTGACCGTTAACCGCGTAAGATTCCGGTTTCAGTGGACATTTTTATCAGTTTAGCAATTTATCATGAAACTGGAAATCATGAAGGTTAAGCTCTTGCACTATCTGATTTTTTTATGGATGTGCAGAAAGATAATGTTTTAAAATATGCGGCAGAAACCGCCGTTTTTTCTCAGTTAAATAGGGCATCTTAGTATTAATATTCCTGGAGTTTTCGGGGCACTTTTCCTTACGAGTTGGATGTTTTAAGTTAATCTTAGTATTGGTAGTCTGTCTTAGCTTCTAGGCTCACCCGTGGATCCGTATTGCATTCTTGGAAGGGCTAATTCTCATAAATACGTCAGAAGTGACGGCAATTGTAACAATTTATGTTTATTTTGCAAGTGAATACCGCTCGGTTTTCAAAAATCCTAAGTTATTAGCAGATATGTACAAGATGCCTCATAAATAATATCTGAATACATTATACAAGATACTTTTAAGTATAGCCTTTGGAATGGTATTAGAAATACAATAAAATTATCTTGTATCTGATATCTCAAATACATTACTTAAAAGTATCTTGTATCTTGTATTCAGATACTTTTTATGAGGTATTTTGTACATCTCTGGTTTTTAGCTTATTCAGAAATAAAAAAAAGGAAATAAGATGTTAAACCAACAATAAGATATTTTAATATAAAATGGGGATCCTTCTTTTGCGCCAACCTGATATAAATCATAAATAAACTTCGTAATCAATATACCCTAAAAAGTATTTATTTATTTTTATATTTTCGTTTTATTTCGGCCTGTAGACTATATAATATAATCAGATATTTCCGGTTGATATTGGCCTCGTAGGTATTGCACATTTACGCATTGCGCGTATACAGATTGACAACTGCGACTCAGTGCTGCCCTCACATATTAATTATCAGAAAAACTCCAACCAATATTTTCCAAGAAATACGCTATATTGTTTTATTATTAGTTTACTGCATGCAGATTGACAAGTGCAATACAAAAGTGAGTGTTATTCAAGCATTATTTGATGATATATTAGAGATGGTGAGTTTTATTCTTATTGTTTAATCCCATACAATTTTAATTTCGTAGTATAAATGAATTCAGTACCGATTAATGGATGTATATTTAATGTAATGGATACATTTTTAATTCCTTTTATATATTGTTTATCAAATATTTAAAATTACATTTTCATCTTAAATGTTTATTTTACCATGGTATTACATACATCAAATTTATTTATATATTTTAGATATACATTTTGGATATTTAAGGTACATTCTGTTTTAGTTTCTGAAATTTTAGTTATTAAGTGGTTCTGCTCTGCTGTTAACGAGTAGGGCAAGAATCACGCTTCCATTTTAATTCTTTATAACTTTTAAAAGAAACAAGACATTTTTTTTCTATACTATATTTATTTCGTCTTTACAATTTGGGTTAATTAACTTTAGAAAATGATGTCAATCTAATGTGGGCTATTTGCATCAATGCAACATTGTGCCCTTTTTGACACATTTTCCATAACTTTTGTTAATGCAGCGATTTCAACACGGATGTTGTCCCTGTGTTGTTATATTGTTTAGGGCTTATTTATGGGAATATAAGCATAAATATATTAACAAAATTATATTAGAAAAAAGGTTATTTTAAATTTATTAGGCTAACTATAAATTTTGCACACCTCTGAATGCGTCAATTTATGGATGTTGCAAAGTAAAAATATACAGATTATATTGAACTCGAATCTAGTTAATTTTATGTGTATATGTACATTTAATTGCAGGTAGTCTTAGTACAACTAATAATATACATTATGTAATTTACATCACACAATATTGAAAATTAGACGATGAATTCAACCACAATTCTGCTTTGATTAAAAAACACTATTCTGTTAATTTTGATTCAATAATTTATCTATATATTAATATTTATATATTCTAGTTGGTAATATTATATCATCCGCAAATATTGAAAATGCATATGATGCCATTCCAACTGAATGCTCACCGTACAAAATATTGATCGCATAATAATAAACTAGAAAAACATAGCATTAACAGATTCATTAATTTACCTAGGGCATAAAATAAAACTAAATTTCGAAATTAAGAGGCAGAAATCTGTCAATAACCCAATTTTGGATGGGCAGCTTTCGAAAAGCTGTCTCACATACAAAATTAAATCATCTCCTGATTATGATAACATGGCGCATCGAGAAAGTGATTTGGTGGTTTATTGGTAAATCTCCTCGAGTTTAGTGTTTCACAGCGAAGTTTCCAATAGAAGAATTGATCACATTCTGTATGTTCAAAAAAAAAATTAAAATCAGTGAGATAGCGAGAATAACGGATTATTAGATGGACAAAGAGGGTGATTGAAAAAGACTAGTGGTGGTCTTCTTCAATCACCCTTCAACGATGGGTGGAAGAGATAAAAAAAGAGGTAAAGCAATGGTACCGTTAAGCCCAAGACAGACACGCCAAGACAAGTCCTATTTTTAACGATGGTCCACAGGGGATTCATAACGAGGTCCTGACATTCAGTATTCAGTTTCTGCACAGTTTATATGACTGATACAACTAAAGCTACTTGTAATCACAATGATCAGATAAATATTCTATTGAAATTTATTGAGCGATATGGTAATATTATATTACAGCTAGATCATATCCGAGATCCCCAAACTTTTTTGTCTCGTAGACCACGTGCCAATTTTTTCTGGTTTGGTTAGACCCCCTGCCTTTCTTTATTGAAATTTTACAAATACATCAACTTCAAATTTGTTTTTGATAGCTGACACAATGCTACTATGCAAAATACAGTGCAAAATGCATCTAGTGAAATTATCACAAAATAACTACACAAAAAAAAATATTTTTAATGGAAGCGATGATGCTTTAATAGCAAGTTTTCAATATATGGGGCAAATTGGGAAATTGGACAAATTCGCGCCGTCCAATGTTTTGCTTCATTAGTTTAATTATGACAAGAAAAGCTGAAATGATGGACTTTGTTTTTACCAAATTCAGACTGTCACCTTGTAACTGTAAATTAACCTAATTAAATTTACTAAACAAATTTGTTGAATAAGCAATGTCTGGTTTCCACTTGATTAATTTTCTTTTAATTGGATTTATAGCATACAAAAACTCTGAAACTACCTCAAAAAGTGAGAAAAATCTTGTCAAACATAATCCTTTTGACAACTAGCGTACTTTAGTGTGAAGGAGTAATCGATGAAAATTCGCGTCATTTTCTTCACACAACTGTGCAAATAACCTAGAATTCAATGCGTTGTTCCGAATACTGTTTCCTGCGTTAATAAGTTGAACAGATTGATGCAATCTAGCTGGCGAATATTTTATTTTAAATATCTTATAAGTTCACGAATGAATAAATGGGGCCTAACTTCTAATTAATCGACACTGTACTGTTTATATTTCTTTTTAGATTCAGCCATGTTTAGTATCAGTTATCTGTGGACAAAAATTTAGCAATTTAAATATCATAAGACCTAGAAATCAAAATCGATTCCCGGTGTAAAACCTTATCCTAATCTTTACATATCTTTTGTATGCATATAGAGTGGAATCATGTACCATATAATTTTGTTTTTAAATATAGGAAAATTATATAATACCGGTTGCTAAAACTTTGAAAAAGAAAACTATTAAGGAATATGCGTGTAATTGTGGTTGACTTGAATATTGAACTACTATTACCTCAAGTCATGATCGGTGTCTTTGTACAATCGGAGAAACTACAAAAAGAAAATATATAAAAAAAATAATTTACTTACATTCTCCCCCACTACTAAAAAAGATGACATTTATTCACTTTAACTTGTATGCACCAGAATTATATATTACCGATTGCTAAAACTTTGAAAAAGAAAACTATCAAGGAATATGTGTATAATTCTGGTTGACTTGAATATTGAACTACTATTACCTCAAGTCATGATCGGCGTCTCTACACAATCGGGGTAACTACAGAAAGAAAAAGTTAAAAAAAAATAATTTACTTACTTTTCTCCCCCATTCCCAAACAAGATGACATATATTCACTTTAACTTGTATGTACCTAACTACGTATTTATATTTTTAAAAATATTTGCTTAACACTTTTCAAGATAACCAAAAACAAATCAATAGTGTTTGTCTCTGACATTCGTGTTTATAATTGACGAATTAAACAAGTCCGTGTAAGTACAATTGGTACAAGTGTGCGCCGTTGTTGCAAAGCTCTGGTACAAGTCTAGACCAGCGTTGCTACTGCGCATATGCGGGCAACATATACTGGTATGAAATGTTCAAGTTTTTACAAGTTACAAGTGTAACGACCACAAAGCGAATAGTTTACTTGAACAATTTTATGAAATATACTTAATTAATATGTAATTGGGTGTAGTAAATACACTAATTTTGTACTATGGAATTTATAATAATTCTTAAACAGCTTGATATATTAGAAAATAATTATTTATATTTCAACAATAAAGATATAAAAATAATGTTATAAGTAAAACGATATTTCGTTTCAACCTATTGGTTGATTGAACTCAAAAGAATATTTTAGCAATTAGCTTTAATTAAAATTCAAAGCAATCAAGTTGATTGGTTTAACTCGTCGACGGAGAATGATTGTCATCCTATCATTGATCTTGAATTTTCTCGTGATGGTTTCCCGTCATGAAGTTCCCCGAGTCTAACTTCATATCTTCATCACGTTTTCTAAACATTTATCTTTTAAAAATATTTATTTCATAGGTAAATTATATGTCTATTGTGAGAAAGTATTATGTATGGACATAGGTACCATCTGTGTTATGTGGATTACTCGATTTATGGAAAACCAAAATGTTGATCATGATTTGCTTAAATGAGATTCACTCCCATGTATCCCCATTTACAGCTCATGCAGCCACAATTTTTGTTTTTGCTCACATGGACCCCATACATTTTGGATTCGACCCCTGGGAGTCGATATAGACTACCTTGGGAATCTATGCTATAGATAAATAGAATGCTTTTTTAAAGTTTTTTTGAACTTTCCCAGGAGGCCATATATTGTCATTGTAAATAGACACCGTACTATTGAACAATCGCCCAGTATTGATATTGCAAGTTTCAGTTGTGTGTTTAAGATTTTTCATAGGCACGATTTGAAATAAATCATTAAGCAACATAAAAGAGAGTTCTTAGTTGATGCAGTTTACAATTGTTTATGTTACATCTATCGTTGAGAGATCCTTTTGAGAGAACAGTAATAATTCTTAGCTTCGCGTATTATTTATATAATTTCTCTCTGTTCTGTCTGTTTCTGCATTTCTTTCTGCTGTTGAGTCGTTTCCACTGTTCCACTATTTACATACATTCTTGCCATTCTGCCATCTATTCTTGTGCCATTCTGCCATCTATCTATTGTTGTGTGCTTTTTGCAACACTTACAGTTCAACCAACATAGTTTAGTCTCTGAGATGCGCAAAAGAAAGAGTGAGAGGGTCACAGTCTAACAGATACAGAGAATGGAGAGTAGCTGCTCTCGAACTTCAGCTTCGAATGAGCTTCCGGGCGTTGGGCTACTGCGCATCTAAACCTCGGAGGCCAAGCTATGTTAGTTGAGCTGTAATTGATCTGCTAATTTTGATGTCTCTTGTTTACCTTATATGGTAAATTAGCGATTAGTTACATCTTTGTTGAGTTTATTAAAGTCAAGTTTCCTTTTTTTAACTTCTTCATTTCAAAAAAAAACGAAAACATTTTTCTGTGCTCCACGTAAAAATTCTCAATCCTTCAGCCGCCATCAAACGCCAGCAAGCATCTCCCGAAGGATTGAGAATTTTACGCGGAGCACAGGAATAATGTTTTCCTTGTTTTTTGAATATTTTTATATTCTGCACTAGCCCACTGTGTATTTTAATTTTTCTTGCATCTCCGCTATTAGGGTATTGTAGTTAGATCTGACACTGTCTTCTAAATAAATTGTGACTTTCTTGACATAGTTTATAAATTTTGAATTCCTTGAAAACCTTAGAATTCCTACTTTTCCTTTAATTCACAGTACTTTTTATTTTTACATGTTCTGCATTCATTTTTGATGTAAAAATTATTTAAAAAGGTATTTTATAGGTAATATTGAAAAGCATTATTAAAAAAAATACAAAGTCTATCGAACGAACGATATAGACGTTATTTATTTATTGTTTTTATTATTGTATATATTGTTATTATATTTATTTTATAATAGTGAAAGTGGTTATAAAGTTTTTTTGAGGCACACTTTTCTGAGTTATGTGAAACGAGAGCTTTATAAAAATAATTCTTAAATTATTTGGTTAATGTTAAAGAAAGCATCCGGCATGCTATAGGTGAAATAAAATCACAATTATGTGTAATTAATTGTTGGTAAAAAAGTCATGGATAGGCAACCGGCAAAAAAATTAGTATTATTGATTTTGGGTAAAATAGTATTACATTACGGTTACTTTGGTTTATTTCAAACTCATTGTTTTGTTCAGGCATTGATCGAATTGAATTAATAGTTTGGTCTTTAAATATCTTATCTCAGCCAATTTGTAACTTTTATCTGAGAGCTTTCACTATTGAAGATAAATTGGGTAAATGTAGAAATCTCGTACCCTACTGTCCTATACGTGCTCAATTAGTAAACGGTTTGGAGATTTTGGTGGCCAAAGTAAAAGGTCTATAAAAAATCTAATGTTCACTTGCTGTATTAGAAGTGTATTGCCTTGCTGGAAAATGTGATTTAAATGAATTAAAAATTTAAATCCGTTCTTTGGCAGAAACATAGGAAAAAGTAATAGCTGATGATTATATGAGTCAAAAAAGTGATTTTCGTTGGAACTTTCACTCGGCATATCTCGAACACTACAATGATGTGAAAAACCTTTTTTTTTCGTTATAAGATCAAATTGTGTTAACTAAATGAATACATGTGTTGATTTGTTCTTGAGGTGTGCATAGATAATGATATCTCAAATAGTTCTTAGATGTAGCAAAGGTCGGCACTTCTAGCTAGCAAAATATAACAGTTACGGGATTGCTAGTCTCGCTTACTGTCTAGAACTCTTCCCAGTTTATTTACAAGTATTCTATATTGTTTTTTATTTCTGGCCACTCATTTTGCTTTAGTACGTTAATTCAGCTCACCATAGTTCTTTGACTATTCCCCTTATTTCAGTCGAATTGTAGTTCAGCTCTCGTCTAACAATAATTGCTGATTTCCTAAGAAACAACGTTCATTTACGTTTCTTGACTGTTACCACTACTTTTTCTTCTGCGTTTTCTCATAATGTATATGCACAAACTTCTTTATGGGCAGATCAGTCAGTTAATCCTAGTGTTTTGTTTCGTTTGGACATTTTTGAAATAAAGATTTAGGATTAGAGACGCATCTGCAGTTGAAGCTATTTAGCAACTGGACCTGCTACTTAACATGGATTCCGAACTCAGTCATCGCCTACAAATTAACCCCTTCTCAGCAACTCCCTAGCGCCATCAACCCTTGGTTTGTGCTTAACTTTTGAGAAACTTACCCATTGACGAATAGCTAAAGTAGAATACCTCACAGAAGAGGTCCTCCCTCAGGGTTGAAATCCAGTACACAAACCTAGTCTCTCCTCGGAGGGCCACCTATCCAAGTATTTACGGCGACAAGTGACAAGCGACGCTGCATTTGGACCTAAAAGTCGCCGGATTACAGAAGATGCCAACCTCAGGTACTCAGGTAACATGTATGGTATGGAGTCATCATCAAATGATGAAAAACCAATCGGGTTAGATATTTTAAATCGTGTAGCCGGCTCCAGCGCTCAGATGGTTGGGTGTATTGTTATTCTACACATATATACACTTAAACACATACCCACATACCTACACTTAAATCTTTGTGATTGTTTCTCGGCAAGACTGTAAAATCCGACAACGAATTACCCCTCAGTGAAGCCAGTGAAAGGCTGGGTAAGGCCGAATGCTTTCTAAGAGGTGTTCTACGTTGGTCACTCGCCAGTCGGTAGCCTTTCTGATAGATTTATGAGTAAGCACAAAATCAAAGATTGATAAACAGAGGGGGGTACTGGCCTGAGTTATCGGTGACTGATGACCGTAGTTCGGAACCTACGTTAAGCTGTAGGTCCAGTCGCTAAATAGCCTTGTAGTTGCTGATGCGTCTCTAACCCTAGAACCTTAAACCAGGCGTGACCAACCCGCGGCACACGTGTCACAGTGTGGCACGGTGGATTTTGAACAGTGGCACGCAAAGACCTATTGGAAAATTTAAAAAATTGAAAAAAATAATAATGTCTTCAATAACTTTGTCAAAATCCGTAAAAATCCTATTTATAAGCTAGTGAATACAACAGCGCCGGAAAGCGGAACTGCTTTGGCGCTGCTTGTGTCTTACTATGGTTGTCCGTACAGCTAGTGTGACACTCTGACTCAGTTTATTTTAAACTGCCGAGCAAGATCTTAAGCTTTTTTAAAACTGTTTTCAGATTTTAGCGTCGAGCGTCGTTGTTTTAAAAATTTTATTTTCACTATATCCATGAGTAAACCTTGGACATCGAAAAGAAAATATGAAGAGGATATTGCAATTCGTTATTTTAAAACTGTTTGGGAAGGACAATTTTTGTTTACGCATCAAAATTACATTAAAGCCTGTTTGTTTGATATGTGGAATTTGTGTAGCAGTGCCAACAAAATTTAATCTGGACCGACATTTCAAACAACTGCATAGTGATTTCAACAGCAAATATTCTGTCGGATCACTCTTGCGAACGGAATTTATCAATAATAAAAAGCAATTTTTAGCCGGTCAACAATCCTTGTTTCAAAAGAGAAATGACGAAATGGAAACTATGGTGAAGACTTCTTATGAACTTTCTCCATTGTTAGCCTGAAAAAAAAATGCTTTTCTGATGGAGAGGAGATAATAAAAAATAGCCTTTTAATATTTGCCCAAATTGTCGGTGATGTAAAAGTCAAAAAGATGGTTGATAAAATAGCTATGTCTAGAAATACCGTCATGCCTCGTATAGATTACATGAGCCAGGATGTTAATCATGCCAAATACTTTTCATTAACTTTGGATGAAAACTGTAACAACACAGACAATATTAAGCATAATTGTGCGTTCACAAACGATAATTTTGATATTGTGGAATAACTTCTTGATTTGCGCCAACTAGTTTTAACTACAGGTGAGGATATTTTCAAATAACTTAAAAATGTAAATGAAGTTAACAAAGTAGAGTGGAAAAAATTAAATTGTGTTTGCACAGATGAAGGGCCTTGCAGGATTGGCAGGATAAAAGGTTTTGTTACATTGCTTGAAAGTTATTTGGGAAGAAAAGTTTTAATTAAGGATCATTGTATTATCCATCAAGAAGCTCTTTGTGCCAAGGACTTAAACCTTCTTCTGTTGCTGACTTTGTAGCTCGCTGTATCAATAAAATACGAGCTCGAGCTTTGAATCGACAACGATTTCGTGAGCTTTTCCCGGACTAAACGGAAGAGGATGGCCAGTTACTCCTTCATTGTAGTGTGCGCTGGCTTTTCAAAGGAAGTGCACTCGCGAAATTTTGGAATTTGAGGGATTGTATTTTAAAATATCTGGAAGAAAACAAGGAACTGCCCAGTGAGTGCTTGCTACTCAAGAATGAAGATTGGCTATGCGATTTAGCTTTCCTCACAGATATTATGGGACATTTAAATAATATAAATTTAAGATTACAAGTAATACATTGTATTTTTCCTATCCTAATTGGTCATATGGCTTCTTTTGTGAAAACTTTTTTTCAAACTTTTGCTTTTTGGTCTCGATTTTTAAGAAAAAAGATTAACACATTTTATATTAATGCAGGAACTAGCTACTAAAGTCAATAATGCTTCGAACTATGATAGATTTAATATCCATTTTACAGGATTCATTCGGTGCTAGGTTTGATGATTTTCAAGGTTTGATGATTTTCAAGATGATAAAAAAAAGCTGATCTTTTTACAAATCCTTTTTCAATTTCTCAGCAAGACGTTAATTGTTATCGACCTGAAATCCAAATCAAAATTATTAACCTACAGCACCATACTACACTGAAAAGCAAATATAAAGTACTTATTGCAATAGCATGTGATCCAAATTATATTGAATTTTGGAAATTTGTACCAACAAGCAATTTTACAAATTTACACGGTCTGTCAGATATTGTTCTAGGTTTGGATAAATATATGTTTGTGAACAAATGTTTTCTATTATGAGCATAATAAAATCAAAATACCGTTCAAGATTAACTGATAAGCACCTAAGCATATTAATTTAGATGACTTGGTAAAAAAAAACTACAAATTCAAAAGTCGCATTGATTAAGTACTGACTGTTTAATAATTATTTAAAATCAAATGTTTCAAGTTATTCATTTTTATTTTATACATAACCTAACCAACTGAAATGTTTTTTTCAAAATGTTTATAATAATAAAACCTAAGTTTGTACTTTTGTTTTATTAATTTTTAATTATTATTCACGTATGGGCCTTGGTAGACCACGCGAGGTACAGTTAGAGGCGTTTGTTATTGTTAGCCTTCCTTTGCGCTCATACTAATTTCATTCTTTCGATGGACCTTTTTTCCTTTCGTCAGACCAAGTTGTTCCAGTCTTCCTACATTTTTTTCTCTGGCCAATCCTTCCAAACGTTAACCTTGTGTCTGAAACAGCCTCTATCCTGAATTTCACTTTGTATAATACTTGCTGATCTTAGGTCCTCTTTAATTACAGCAATCCATTTAATTATTTCTACTCCTATTTTCATAAAATTCGACTATTTGTCTAGTTAGCCTACTCGGATTTATCCGTTTTATGTGTCCTTAACTTAAGTCTTCTTTTTCTCATATCGCTATGTATATCAGTGTATTGTATGATTTCTTAATTTTCGGTATGTTGTGCTATTTATTTGTTTGGGGACTAAGATTTTTCTTATGATTTCTCTTTCTCTTCAAAATGAGCATTTCTGCCCCATATTGGCATTCTAGCTTAATAACTGTGTTGTAATGTCTCAGTTTTGTGTTTTTAGATATGCATTTTTTGTTGTAAATATTTTGTATAAGTCTCAATGCCGTTTCCATTTTTTGACATCTACCCTTATTGACCACTTTTTCCAACCCATTTCCATGATTATTTCACCCAAATATTTGAACTGCGAGACTCGTTTGATGTTACCATATTTTGTTTTTAGAAATGGTGTTCTTAGTCTGTTGCAGGTCTGTGTATTGTGAATGTGTACATGAATGTGTACATGAATTTAACTTTTGACCTTGTGTTAGTTAATGTTGCTTTAATAATTGCCAGCATTTTCTGATCTAGTCCTTGTTTTGGAATATTTGGAATAAAGATTCGTGGTCAATAGACTCATATGCTTTTTTGAAATCCACAAATGTACTGTCGAGATTTTTATTGTACAGTTTTTAATGTCTTAGGAACAACTTTAGATTCAGGATCTGTTCAGATCAGTATCTGCAGTACCAATTTTAGGTTCTAACTGTCCCTGTGCTCTGTCTAGTAGACATTGAGATAGAATCTAGTAACAAACTGGGAGAAGAGATGTCCCTCTGTAGTTGTTTTCATCCGTTCTATCTCCTTTCTTGCGTAGTGGACGGATTAGAGCATCTTTCCAATCTTCCGGAATGCGTTCGGTTCGCCAAACTTCTTGTAGAATTTTGGTTATTTCCTTGATTGTACCTGGACCAGCGGATTTCAAAAGTTCAGCAGTGATTCCATCTTCACCAGAACCTTTGTTATTTTTAAGGCGCTTGATTTGCTTAATTATTTCATCTTTATTTGGTGGTAATGAATATTGGTTTTGTTTGTTTAGGGTTTAGTGTTGGTAATTTGTTTAAGGGCTCAGGACAGTTTGGTAGTGGTTCAAGACATTTCGCAAGTTCTTTGCAATTGTCTTGGTTATTTAGAGCTGATTGTCCGTTTTCCATTTGGAAGCAAAAACTTTGCTGTTGATAGCCTGTTAATTTAGTTTTAAATGTTTTGTTAAAGTTTCGGATGTTATTTTTTTGGAAATCTATTTCTATTTCTTTAAGTTCATTGTTTTCATATTTTCTTTTAGTTTGTCTAATTATCTTCGATGTTTCTTTTCTTACTTCCAAAAAGATGTTATTACAGCAATAAATTGCTGTTTTTGTCTTCTAATCTTTGAATGCTTTACTTTGGCTTAATACAGCTTGCTCGCAAACTTTATCCCGCCACGGATGTTTTCTACGTTTTTGTAAAGGGACCAACTTTAAGGCTATTTTAATAATTTTTGTTTCAATTCTTGCCAGTTCTGTGCTGGTTGTTTATCAAGCTCCTCTGTTAGGGTTGGTTTTATTTTCGTAGGGTCGAACTTTGGTATTGGCAATCTCTTTTGAATACGTTTTCGAGGTTTTAAGCTAAATTTGATTCTACTCAAGTAGTGTTCATTTATTTATTATAATTTCTCAATTTTGAAAAAAAAATTGCCGGCCAGAATATATATTGTTCATATTTTCGAATAAAAAATTGACATTCATTCATCATCCTTGCAAATAGTATTCATTCTAGTTTTACATAGAATTTGTAATATAGGCACACCGAATCATGTTCTACATTCAGATGCCATTTTTATGCTCCGACATATGCGTTTCATTTTTGTGTTATTTTTGTCGTATTCCTCTCTCCGGTTCGATTGACGCGATTTAAATAGACCCGTCAACCCCCCACCTCATCTCCTACCAACCCCCTACCCGATTCGAAGCGCCATTTAAATGAATAATTGAAATATGGGGGCGGCGTTCGTTTTCCGCCCCGTTATTTTTTTTTTCGCCCGATAACGTCGTCCACTGATTCTGATTTTTTCGAATTGATCGGGCTTTAATTGAAAAATTATTCGTGAACGGGTGAAGATCGGAAAATACGGTTTTTTAGCGATAGGCGGCCGGTCGGCGGACTCTTTTGTTTATTTGTCGATTTTTCGGACAAAAACGCCGGCTTTTTAGGGGCTTTATCGGTGCCAATTCTCATTTAAACCGCAAAATAGTTGAATTGATTTGTCGTTCAGTCCGAAATGTGGTTTTATATAGGCAGATAAAAATTACATTAAATTTTTGCAATCTTTTTTACCGCCAAATATTACGATGATGAGATATATATATATATATATATATATATATATATATATATATATATATATATATATATATATATATATATATATATATATATATATATATGATGACGATGAGAACTGATCCTATAGGTTCACAAATCACACACATACAATTTCTAAAAACTTTAATAATACATTCTTTGACTATTTTCATTTGCTTTCCACATGGTTTCATTGTTCTATTATTTGAATTATTAATTCTCCCATTTTATATTGACTATTGAGGATAACATTTTTTTAATTAGGATTCATCCATGCTTCTTCGCATTTTTTTTCGTCTCGGAGAATATTCTAAACTATTAGTTTGGGATATATAGCTTGCACAAAATAAAAACCGATACACGTCATTAAGCACGTGATCAACATTTTCATTGCGCTATTTCTAGATTGTGATTAAACATCATAACCTCACTTTAGCGAATCATTTTTACAATTTAAACTTTCAATTCTTCCGTTGGAACTTTCGGTGTGAAACACTAAATTTGAAGAGATTTACAACTCAACACCAAATCACTTTTATAAATTTCTCGAAGCACGTTTCGCTAACCACGTTAGCATCATCAGGAGATGATTTAATCTAATTCTAAAACTAAACTATGTTCTATTTATATGATAAACCTACCTAATGAAGCGTGTAAAAATCATGAACCGTGAAGTTTACTGAGCCTTACATTAATAATTAAAAAAAGTTGACTGAGTGGAATCGGCCCTTTATCCCAGTTCATGAGTTTCTTAAACTTTTCTATTTGAATGCTTTCATATGCATCCAAAGCCCTATTGTTATTTATACTTTTAACAGGTTTTAAATTACTATTACCTATAATGTGGTCATGTTCGATTGCATGCTGGGTAACTCAAGATTTTTCATTTCTACCATATCTAATATGGGCAATCTGTTCTTTATATCTCGTTAATATGGATCTTTTTGTTTGCCCAATATATCTTCGATCACAATCTTAACAACTAATTTCATAAATTCTTGATTTTTGTTGATCTACTTTATCCTTCGGATTACCCAGGACCTATCTTAATTTATTATATGGTTTGTACACAACCTTGATGTCCACTTTTTCAAAATTTTGTCTAGACCTCGTGTTAATTGAGAATCAAACGGTATTACCATGAATTTATTTTTGTTTTGATGCTTTTGAAAATCGAAGATTTTTTCAATAATTTTTTAAATTAATGTTTTCTAATTAATTTATCTACAATGTTCTTATTATAACCGTTCTCCTAGGAGACCTCCCCAATTAATTTTAATTCTTTGTTATAATTATCTTTGTTAAAAGGAAAATTGATTAATCTATTTACCATAAAATTTAAACTAGCCATCTTGTTTTGGATTCGAATCGTTAGGAATGTGTTTCGAAGTGGTGTTTTTTTTTCTAAAAATATCAAAATCTTACTTATTTTTATTGTTTCTGTTGACTAAAACAGCCAGAAAAGGTAAACTATCGTTGTTTTTGAGTTCATGCGTGAATACTATGTTTTGGGATTTACTATTTAAGTTCTTAATAAAATCATCTAAGTTTTCATGTTGTAGTTCACGAACAATAGCAGGTTGTGATTTTCCTGCAAAATACAAAGCAATCATACTATTACGTTTGAATTCCATTACGAATATTTCTTTTCAATTGCGACGTAGAACGATTTGCTTTTGTGTACACTTGTAAACAATATTATAAACTAAAGTCTGTCAAATTTGAGAGTGCTGTGATCCGTTGTTCGGCAGCTACTGCAGCGTAAAGTTGGTAACACTTCGAGTGACAGACCGTTATGTATGCGAATATCACGATATGCTTCGTATTTACTGAACAGCTCTTCAGCATTCCAAAGAGCCTAAGTGTATTTGCGGGCAACGATACCCAGAAACATCGCTTCCAACTTGACAAATATTTGTCGAAGTTTCTCAAAGGCTTTTGGATACGGGTAAAGTGGTTTCAAAATTTCGGCAATGTGGGTGGCAGAGAGAAATCGTGAGGTCGATGAACACACTTTACATCTTGTTGAAGAAGATTTGAGTAGAAGTACTCGAAGGGTTGCGCGACAAGTTGGAGTTTCCCATTGAATTGTACATTGAATTCTAAAATAGCAATTAATCTCCCCCCATTAACAAAGGGTTACCAGCACTCATATCCCCTGATTTTTCACATAGGCAAAACTGTCATCAGGAAGGGGATAGTGGACACTTTGAACAGTTAATTTAATAAAAAATAATTATGTGTTTCTTAATGTAACTTGAATAGTTCAAAGTGTGTTATAGTGTGAAAAATAACTGCAAGTAATTTCAACTTTGACATTAAACTACAATAATGTGTAAGTTTTCCTTTTTTACAGTAACAAAACATACCAAATTTATTTTGAAAAGCATGGAATAAATGGCTATAAAAATAATACATTTTATTTTTAGATAAAGGCTTAACAAGTCAATGTAACAAAAACTGAATTATTTTGATCAAAAAAAAACACAGCAATCGAAATAGTAACTAGGCTGCGTTGCTAACTGTTGAGAAAACTTCTAATCTTTCTGAAAAGTTCTGACTTTTCTTCCGCAGAAATGGTTGCATTTTGGATACATGTTATAAGAAACTTTTTATTCGATATGTAAATAATCGTTTATTAAGTTTACGAAAGTACTTTCTCCGTACACCCTGTATAAAGCATATAGTTATTGTGATAAAGCTTATCCTGCGGAGAATAAATAAAAGGTTCAGAAACCTATTACAAGAATTAGAAATTAAAAACTTGTATATTTGAAGAAGTTGAACATTTCACTGCTACAAAATCAGCGTTTAATAAGAAACCAAGCGTAAGGGAAGAAATACACGAAAAAATGACCACCGGAAATCGAAACATTCCCCCTCTTAAAGAATTATTATATTGCAAAACGATATATTGAAATCAATTATTTGAGATTTTACGAAACAGTTGTAGGATCAATAGGGACATTTGCAAGTGAGGTATGGACGTTGGGAGTGGCAGAGGAGAGAATGGAGAATGGAGAATGAAGTATGGAAGAGGAACAATTTTGGGGGTAAACACGTTGAAGACAAATGGGTGAGAAGAATAAACCAGTAGTTGAAGCAGCTTTATAATGAACCAGATATCATAGGTATTGTGAAATCCCAAGGATTGTGATAGTTAAGACATCTTTTGAATGCAGAAGGATCGAATTCTAAAAAAAAAATGAAAATAGTATAGGAAGCAAGAGGAGAAGAGGTCGGCTAAGATTAAGATAGGGTAATGAGACAAAGAAATTTACAGAAGTTGAGAGTTGATAAATGGAAGAGGAAAACTGCGAATAGAGAAACATGGCGAGAAATAGTCAAGCAAATCAATGACTTACTAGGCTGGTAGAGCTTTTACCAGGTGTGGTGGTTAATAATTCTTATTTTTTTCTTAAAAAAAACCACGTTTAATTTAGGAGAAAGATAAAAAAATGGTTTATTCAAAGTATGCACCATCGCTAGCTTCATATTTTTCCCATCTCTCTGGTAATTTGTGGGTGTCCGCCCGGAAAAACCGTACAACTTTTGAGGTGGGCCAGTCATCAAGCCATTTTGTCTCTGACCGCTTTCGCTGTGTGTGATGGGGCGTTGTCATGCTTCAAAATTCACTTTTCAGTGTAGACTATTTTTGTCTCTTTTCGATCAACGCATGGTTCAAATTGTGTCGACGTGATTTTTATAACATTGATGAGAATGCTCATTTGCGTAGTTATTAAAACACATTTTTACAGAGATGGCCTATCAGGTCCAATTTTCAAGTATCTGCTTCTTCTTTGTATCATGAGGTCATTGAAATTATTTGTACCTGACTTTGGACTGGACAATGTAGGAATCACCACTAGACAGTAGAGGGGGTATTTCCATTGTATTCTATGAACCTTTAAGGGCAATTTTATTGTTTTCTATAGTTTATTTTGTTTTTCTCTCGTTTACAGTAAATAAAAAAAAAATATTTTTTCATATTTTTAAAAATTATTAGTACAGTTTATTATTAGTACAGACCAAGTGTTTAAGTCGACTTTATATAAAATGGCAAGTTCTAGACGTCGATTTTGCAAAAGTCCAGCGGATAAGTTTTGTTATATATGCGGACGATTTATTTTAAAGTCACAAAGCCTAGCTTTTATATTTTAAGTGTCAAATTAGAGGTTAAGATAAAAGTTGGGCTTCTCATATTTGCTATGTGAGTTGTCACGTAAATTTAGTGCAGTGGATGAATCGCAAGAAAAATTCTATGACGTTTGCTGTTCCTATCGTGTGGCAAGAATTTACTGACTAGATAAGTGATTGCTACTTTCGTATCACTAAAGCAGAATGGATTTCAAAAAAGCAAAAGGACAAAATTCCGTATCCAAGTTTGCCTTCTGCACTTAAGCCAGTTTCTCATAGCCAGGAACTACCGGTACCGATTGCACTTTTAAACTTGGGCAACATGTTTCCCGGCGATTCTAATTCTTTATTAGGATCTGACCCACAACTTCCTGAGAACATCAGTTGTCAGCCAACATTTTCAACACAACTACTGAACCTCACTTAATAACTCAGAATGAATTAAATGATTTGGTACGTGACCTGGGATTGTCAAAACAAAAATCGGAACTTCTTCGATCCAGACTTCTCTCCAAAATAGTGGAACCTGTTAGATAAAAATGCAAGTGTCTCACTTTACCGAAAACGGAATGTAACATTTTCAAGTTTTTATAAAATGGAAGGATCACTATATGTGATATTAATGGTTTAATGAATGAGCTTAATATGGAACATATACCTTCCTAGTAATGTATTTTCATAAATTTGTCGAAATACAGCTTAAAAACGGTCTTACTTCATAATGGAAACAAACACCCATCTATTCATTTAGCCCATTCAGTGACAATGAAAGAAACCTATGACAATTTAGCAACCATACTTAATCGCGTTAAATATGAACAGTATCAGTGGGATATTTGTGTGAATTTAAAAGTAATACGTATATTGCTAGGACTTCAAGGGTGTTTTACAAAATATTGTTGTTTTTGTGTCTATGGGATACTAGGGCGATAAAAGAGCATTGCAGTAAGAAAGATTGACTTCATATAACTTCTTTTGAACCTAGTTAGTACTTAATAGTAGTCTGTAAGTGTAGTGAAAGGATTTCTGGGCAATAAGAAAGATGAAAATTATAAAACCTGCATATGTGGACTATTCTTGAAAGCTTATGAAATGCTAGGGCGTCGCATGTTGTTAAAAATGCATTTTTTACACTCCCATTTCATTTTCCGGAAAATTTGAGTGCAGTAAGCGACAAATAATGAGAGAGTTTTCACCAGGACATCAGAACGATGGAATATAGATACCAGGGACGCTGGAACCCGTCTATGTTCGGTGACTACTGCTGGCTTTTAATAAATATAATGCCACAGAATACAAGAGGAAAAAGTGAAAGTTTTTGTCGCTGTATGACATATCATGTAATATTTTTTTTATCCACATAATCCTCAGTAATGTATTTGTATAGATTTAATACGTTTTATGTTTATATTAAATAATATTGGATTATAAAAACATCGTCGTCTCCTTTTTTTTCCCATTACGGACCCTCCGTAACAAAAAACTGCACGTGTTACAGTAATTAGCTTAATATTTTCCGATTTAGGAATACAAAATACATTATATACACATATTTTCATCAATGTTACCTCAAAAAAGTTTAAATTTGTTGACCTGTGTTATTAAACGCCACCCCTAGTATGTATGTTAGGCCTTGAATTCAATTCTCGGCCATTTTTTAATATGTTAACTCTAGAGGAGATCTGGTCTCGAAGATCCACGACCGAATTATCTTTTGGAAACTTTGGTATAAAGTTATGGGAAATAATGACCTGTAGTTCATAGTTAAGGTTGCCGTGTACAGAGCTATGATCGTGCCTTTGCTTACTTACGGTTTTATTTAAATATATATTATATTATAAATCGAATAAGGAAGTTTTCATTGGGGTGAACTGTTTGTCAAAGAAGGTTCTCGTTGAGAGAGGACGCGTATATTGGGCGGGGCATTTGGCCAGGTTGGACCAGAGAAGTCGTCTAGAGAAGTGTATATTGAATGTTGAACTAACCTCAGATGAACGTAGGTTGGTAGGTCCGAAACTCTGTTACAAGGATGTTCTCCATGAAGCTTTAAAGATGTTAATTCTAATCATCAGTGAGAGGTAAGTTCCTCCAACAGAACCCAATGGAGACAACTAGTTTATCAATATCAAGGATCTATGGGTAGAAACAGATATATCCCGCTTCCTGGCCAGTTTGAACGTTCAGGCCAATGATATTCTGTTAGCATATTTCTATAACGTTCACCATTAAGAGTAACCCGATTTTTATAATCGTCTTCATGAAAATAAGGCCCTATTGCTCAGCCCAAATACTTTCTTAGTATGAAGGGGCCGGTCCCTTAGTCATCTGAGAATGTTCATCGGTCCAAATCGCTTATGTTAACCAAAAATTTGACGCAACGCTGGAAAAATCTAGCGAACTGACACGCATTTTGATAATAGATGCGAATAATTTCTACGCGCTGCTGAATCGTGTATCTTTCCATGGTGAACAGTTTGCCGCCATTACGTTTCAAAGCTCTAATACTGTTGTTGGAAAACTCTTTAAATGTGAACGGCTGCTTCCTATTCAATACCCACAAAACTACTACGTTACATTTGTATCGATTTCTTTTATATGAACACATTAAATTTAATTGTTTAAATACCGTACAACCCTAGCACAAAGTCATTTTCGAGATAAAAGCCTAAGGGTTCGGTAAACAACGGCCAGAATAAGAATTAGCGCCCGTTAATCCGACTCCGCCAACGTCTATCAATCAAAACCGATTGCTTAATGCGCACGTGCGCAGCGTCTGATCGTATTTAGATAGCGCGCACAAACAAGCGCCCTCTATTGTTCGTTTCGAATGATAAGGTAGCGCTCTTTCGCCCGCTCAATTTCCGATCATCGTCGGGTTTCGCGTCGTCCATTTTCGACGACCGGTCTCCTTTTATAGTTTTTTATTTTTTGACAAGCGATACTGTCATGTTAACACGTGTCGAAGTATGCGCAGTTTTTTTTAACGGAAGTGTTCGAATGTAAAAAATTAAGTTGGCGTGCGATCGAAATTTGATCTGTTGTTTTTGTAAAAAATGATTTATTTTACACTTTAAATAGCGAAGCAGACTGTTGACTCACCATATGAAGAATTGCTTGAGTCCGCAAGTTCACGTTGTTTTTAATGATTTAATCATTATGAATTAGAAAAACTGAACAAAATACTGTATTCAAAATTATTATTTATATAACAAAAACTATTTATATAACAAAATATGTATTCATCTTGTTTTTATCATTCTGTGGGTTGTATTATATAAAACCATATGGTCCACTTTTGTTTCAGGACGTGTTACCAAAATTACCAATGATAATTAGAATATTTCTTAGATATTAAAAGGCATACAACTTTGCTCCCGCCGTTTTGTTTTTAAATTCAAGGCTTTATAGTAAAAAACTGGTTATACATTTATGATTCAAAGTATTGTCCATCGTTGGCCACTACTTTCTCCCATCTTTCAGGCAGCATTCGAATCCCGCGTGGAAAAAACTGGTTATCTTTTGAAGCAATCCACGAATCGTTCTCATTTTTGACTTTTTCATAAGACCAGAAGTGCTGGTCAGCCAGGCCGGGTATCATGGATCAAAACAGGTGATAGTTAGAGGGAGCAACATCTGAAGAATACGGCAGGTGGAGTAGAACTTCCCATTTCAACGTTTCCAAGTATGTTTTGACCACTTTCGCAACATGGGATCGAGCATTGGCATGCTGCAAAATCACTGTATCGTGTCTTTCGTTGTATTGGGGCTGTTTGTCTCTCAATGATCGGCTTAAACGCATTAATTGCGTTCGATAACGATCCTTTGTGATTGTTTTAGACGGTTTTAACAACTCATAATACATTACACCGAGCTGGTACCACCAAATACAGAACATGATCTTGAAGGTTAGTTTTGGTCGTCGGCGTGGAAGCGTAGCCGCGATATCCCCATGATTTTCCACGGTTGGGGTTATCGTAATAAACCCATTTTTCGTCCCCAATCACAATGCGATACAGAAATCCCTTCCGTTTTTGCCTTTCAAGGAACTATTCACAAGCAAACAAACGGCGTTCAACATATCTCGGTTTCAACTCGTATGGCACCCAATATCCTTGTGTCTGGGTCATTCCCAGGTCTTTGAAGCGTTTTGGAATTGTTTGTTGAGCCACTCCCAATAATCTTGCTAACTCTTCTTGACTTTGACAGAAGTCTTCATTAAATAATGTTTCTTATTCTTCATTTTCAAAAACTTTCGCTTTTCCACCGCTATGCCGGTCTTCGACGTGAAAATCACCGCTCTTAAAGCGTTGAACACACTCATTCGGTGAGCCTCAGCCGCAGATCTCTTCACATTAAAGACATAAATTCACACCTCCCGCAATGACGAGGATTTGGCTCATAAAGTGACATTATTAATCGCGAATAATTTTATGATGTAAACACAAATCGACTACTGGTGCTATGGGGTTATTGTATAAATAAAACAAAGTTGTCTAATTGCCACTTCTTTTTCTTTAAAACATAAAGTATTTCGCTATACTATCCTTCGTCAACCATCCGAAGAATCCACATTGTAGCGAAATGTGTTATTTTTTAGAGAAAAAATATAAGTGGGATGGAAAGACAACTTTATTTTATTTATACAATTTAGTATGAATTTCTATCAAGAAAATGCCGCAAACATCCTCACTATGAGGTTATGTTTACAAGATGCCCAAAGCCTACTACTTACCGCTAACGCCATCTATAGGAAGACGGCGGGAGCAAAGTTGTATACCTTTTATATAATACTGGATGTAACGGAAGGTACTTTCGTAAATTTAACAAACGATTCTTTACATCAATTTTAAAAAAGAAGTTTCTTACAAGAGCTAATTTTCATTGCTAAAAGATCTAATGAGGGTGGCTAGTTTTGAAATGAAAGCAGTGTAGAACACTAAAAGTGCAAATAATTGACCCTTTCATATAGAAAGGGTAGAAGCACTCTTAACCATTGCTTTTTCACACTGGCAAGAATATTGTGAATTGTTTATTGCACAAAACCAAAGGAATCCACATTTTTTGTTTAATATTTTATTAACCCACCAAGTTTCTTTCACGAGGAATGGGATGGTAAACTTTTGGAACAGGTAATTTAATAAATCAGCTAATAATGTGTTTCTTATTGTGACGTGAAACGTTTATAGCGTGTAATAGTGTAAAAAATTATTGAAATGAAATTCACTATTTTCTAGTTCTATCACATATTTACTATTCTCTTCTGGAAATAGAATATCTCATCTAGAGAATCGTGAACGAGAATGATTATCGTTCTAGACAGCATGAGGGTGCATTCTTTTTATTTCCTGACAAGCATACTTTTGGCGCATGGAGAAGGAAATGGTACTAGTTTTTTGTATTTCTGGGTTATCCTTTGGGAAGTTTTGAGATAAGTGTAGTGAATAAGCCTGAATATGTCGTAGAGGGGTAATTTTCAGGATTTCTGAAAACCGACTTTATGAAATGTGTAGAATCATGAAATCATGATATCATCATGAATCATGATAAAAATGAATGAATTATGGAAGGCTATATTGGAAAATATAAAAATGAAACCTGGTTTTCTATTCTAATCTGGGTCGTATTTGACAGATGTGCTTTTTCTCGTTGGGATTTGGAAAATTGAAATTATATTTTATTACAAAATGTTACTTACCTTTTAGAAAATTTACCATTAAGTAAGCTAAAAGGTGTAGTGAATGTTCTTTTACATTCTTATACGACCTAAAACGTTCTTTATATTCGAATTGAAAATATTCCTTTTGAGATTTTGATCCAAATCGTGACGTATGGGGAGTTTATTGGGAGATAAAGGGATGAAAATGGTTTAGGTCATCATTTCGAGGGTAGGTTTATCGTTTTAGTGGTTAACGTGGGGAATAAAACTCCATTATATTTACAATAGGACGGTCGTTATCCGGGGAATATTACCGGCTTCTTGAAATATTATATAATATGTGGCAAAAAAACACTATCAAATATCTGACAAATCATCACGGAGTGTTTAACACCAGAACAACGATTGCAAATTGTCGAAATATATTATCAAAATGTGTTATGTTCGCCAAACTTATAATATTTTATGGTGCATATAATCGTCCAACCGAGCGACGTACGACCACTCCCCGTACGTCATTAACACTCCGGAGAAAATTATTGTTTGTGTGTGTTGTTTTGCCTAAGATATTTACATTACTATCAATATTTAGATTAGTTTCCAAAACAATGGGAAGATATAATGGAAAAAAAATGACAATATTGTCCTCTATTAATTTGAACATAATCTATCAAAATTGTACACAGCTTTCATTTAATCAGGAGCCACATTAGCTGTGGTGTTTAAGGCGTCAGCCTTACGATACGGCAGTTAATGTAGAGCGGGTTCGAATCCCGTATAGGCAAAAATGTTTTTCTAAAATTCTTGTGAATGTTTCTAGGTAAGAGTGTAAAATTTAACAAGGAATCACCCCTCAGTCACGCCAGTTCGAGGCTGGGTAAGGCCGGATGCCTTCTGAGAGGCTTTCTACGTTACTCACTCGCCAGTCGGTAGGCTTCTCGAGATACTTTCGGTTAAGCACAAAACCAAGGGTTGATAGCCCAAGGGGTGTGCTGACCGGGGTTTTCGGTAGCTGATGACCGTGGTTCGGAACCCACGTTAAGCTGTATGTCCAGTCGCTAAGTAGCCTTCTCAGTTGGTGATGCGCCTCTAACCCCAAAATTTGACTTTATTTTCATTTAATTTTCTTTGACTTTATTTTCTTTAATTACATGGCCTTGGTGGCGAATTAACAAATTCGTTTCTCAAAATAATTTTCTCATCGAATCTTTCCTCAATAAATACAGTACACATCTCCAGTTCAGATCCGTTGTGATTACACATCTCCAGATCAATATCATTCGAATTCGGAGTTATATAATAATTGATCAACACTGCTAGCAACAGCGCCGATATTTTCTTCGGACCGCCCAGTTTTCATCTTGTTTTTGTATTAATATACATATATGTATTAATTTGTCGATAATTTGGCCAAATACATCGCTCAGTTGGGCGATTATATACACCACAAAATACTCTAGTAGTTTGGCGCACAGAACACTAGTTTTGATAATAAATTTCGATAATTTGCAAGCGTTGCTCTCATGTTAAACATTCCATAATGATTTTTCAGACATTTCATGTGCCATAATGACATTTGTCATGATGATTTGGCAGCGACCCCTATCGGAAGTTTGGACACATAAAAAATCATCCTTTATAAATGTCGGCAATCAATACGACAAGTTGGTCATGACTAACACGAAATTACTAATTTTCTTACATTTATTGCTTTTCAGTTTTTATAAACAATTTTTTTCATTGAAAGACATAATGGCATCTGCTCCGATGGAGATATTTTATTTTTTTTTTACTTTTGGTTCAAAACAATGTAGGACTGGTCAAGTATTACGGTTAATTTCGTTTTTAATCTTAAGATGATGAAAGAAAAAGATGCTATAGAAGGAAAAAAGTAGTAGATAAGCGTATGTCGTAGATTTTTTATACACAATGAAAAACAACAACGAAAATTACGAGGTATATTTTTAAATCCGTAAAAGTCCGTTATTTATAGTATTTTTCTTCTTACTTCTTACTTTACTTTCTTACTTTTACTTCTTACTTCTTACTTCTTACTTTACTTTCTTACTTTTACTTCTTTCTTCTTACTTTATTTTAACGATATTTCATTAAAATATTTTGTTTCCATATTCTACATACTTTTATCTGCTTTTCTACATACTTTCCATTTTTGTTCAAACATTTGTGATACCGCTCAACATGTTTTTGATTTCCGACGCCAAAGAAATCTGCTGCCCGTGAAGAAGCCCAGTCCATGACTGCAGTTTAACTTCTTCGTCATGGTTGAACCGTTGATCACTAAGGAACTCCTTTAAGGATCGAAACAAGTGAAAAGATCGAAACACTGGGTTCAAAGTCTGGACTGTAATGTGAATCATTCAGTTCTTCCCATCTAAAAGATCTGATTTGACCTTGTGTTTGTGCAGAAACATGTGGCTTTGCATTATCAGGGAGCAACATCACACCTAATGTGATTGTATGGCACGTCGGAGTTTTCTCAACGTGGCACAATACGCATCATAATTGATTGTTATACCTCTCGGCATAAAATCTACTAACAAAATTCTTTTCCTGTCCCAAAAGACAGTTGCCATGATCTTTCGTGCTGAAATTGTCTGTTTGGCTTACTCTGGTTGGCGACAATGTGTGTCTCCATTTTATTGACTGTTGCTTGGACTCAGGAGTTACATGAGACACCCAAGTCTCATCTCCTGTAACGATATGGTCTAAAAATTCATCTCCTTCCTGAATATATCGAATCAAAAACGATAAAGCACAGCCCAATCTCTTTGTTTTCCGATAGTCAGAAAGCAATCTTAAAATCCACTTAGAACACAATTTTCCTTGAAACCTGTGGAAATGTATTTGATAACTTTATTAAGTTGTGATGATTTAAGTCGTGATGTGATGATTTAAGTCGTGAATCGTCGGTTCTCTCGAATTTTCTCTACATCTACCCAAAGTTCGTCTACATCACGAACCAAATCTTCAGAAATCAGAGAAGGTCGGCCAGGGCGTGGCTTATCATGCTCATTAATCCTCCCATTCTTGAACATTCTCACCTACTTTAGAACTTTACTGTCACTCATAGCATTATCACTGTTAACCTCACAAATTTAACGGTGCATGTCTGCTGCTGCCAAGATTCTTGCACTCAAGAACCGAATTATAGATAGTCTCTCACAGTCGGCGGGTGACTCAATTTTCTTAAACATTATAAACTTCTACAGTTCAGCACACAGCCAGACAATACGGCTGCAAATGGCGCCTAAAAGCTCGCAAAGCATGGTGGGAGCAGAGGCGCAAGTGCTCTACGGCGATTGCGCGTCATTCTCCCTCTCATTCACAAACGGACCTTATTTAAAAAATAACCCTCGTATTTCTTTTAAACAATCAAACGTGTTAGTTAAATAACTAAATAAAAAAATAAAAGTTCTTAAGTTAAAGTAAATCACCAGTCACGCGGGTTATACGATTAAATGAAATCTCAGTATAATAAATGATTTTATTGAAACATATTTATTTTTTAATCTTCCTGTATTTAAAATGCTATTTAAGCGTTGTAAAGAGATTTTTATTCTCCATCGGTGTCACATTCATATATATACGACCAGCGATTACTTCGAAATTTCCTCGGAATTGGTGCGGATGATCCAATCCAATCGCTTCAAGACCCTTTTTCCGTGACGCGCACTTCCGGGAAAAACTCCGAACTGGCCGGATATTGGAAATGTGATATTTATTAGATTTTTAGCGGTGCGAATTTCCTCGCCGCCATCGAAAACCTACCCCTCCCGGTCAATAAAAGGATTTTCCCGAAGGGTTATTAATTTTCCGCGTCAGAGGAAAATAGTTTTCCTTTTTTCTCGTGGATAAACGAAATCATTCGGATCGTTCCATGTGGAAATATAGATTAGATTGATGTTTATGGGATACTATCGTTGCTTAAATAGGAGTTTCGCATTTTTTCAGTAAATATTGAATTAATACAAATTTGTTCAACTGAGAACTCATTTAAAATGTTTCTATCAAATAACAGATTGTGGTGCGTAATTGCCAATAAAAAAAAGTACTGGTGTAATAAAACAAATAAGAATATGTAATTATTCACGACAGAAAGTTTACTTTATTATGAGTGACATTAAGTAAAACCTTTTGTATATATGAGGTGTGACTATTAAATAACGAGACTGACGGTGTAAAACATTTTATTTTGATTTCATATATGTTTACTTACTATCACGTTCAATATACACCCCTCCTCTATCCCTACAACGCTCCATGCGAATCTTGCATTGTTCGAAACGTGCTGGAGGTCTTCTTCTGCCAGCTCCTTCAGAACGCGTGCCGCTTTTTCTTTCACAGCTTCACCGGATTCAAATATTGTTCCTTTTAATTCAGATTACATTTTAGGAAACAGATCGCACGGCGCAAGATCCAGCGAATAAGGCGAATGATCTAACACTGAAATGCTGCTGTACTTGGTTAGAAACCTCTTGGCAGATAATGCGGAATGAGCCGGCGCATTGTCTTGGTGGAGAACCCGTGACTTGTCCTTCCACAATTCGGGTTGTTCTTTCCTTATTCTTTCACGAAGTTCAGCAAGAGCGTGAAGGTAGTAATGTTAATTAATAGTTTGATCTTCAGGAACCTACATACACAATCCCATGAATATGGGAAAAAAACAATTATTATTGCTTTGAATTGTGATTTGCACATTTAAGCTTTTTTGGCTCTCAGTGAATTTGGGATCTTCCAGTGCATGGATTGGCGCTGCATTTCAGGATTATAAGTAAAAAAACACGATTCGTCACATGTTATTATCCTTACCAATAAGTTTGGATCATTTTCAGTGGCATTCAAAATGTCAGTACAAACATTTTTGCAAGTTTTTTGTTGTTCAAACGTGATAATTTTAGGCACTATTTTGGTACACACTTTTTGCATGATAAAATCGTTATGTAACATTTACCGTATGTAGTCTTTGTCAATTCCTACAGTTTCAGCAATTGCACGAATACTTAACCGACGGTCAGGTCGAACCAGATTACCGATTTTTTCGATATTGCCATCCGTTTTTGACGTGAAAGGGCGACCCGGGCGTGGAACATCGTCAATGTCTTCTCGGTCATCTTAAAAGCATTTAAACCACTCAAAAACACGTACACGCGATAAACATTAATTACCATAAACTTATTTCAATAAATTATAAGTTTCAGTAGCGGTTTTTCCAAGTTTCGAGTGAAATTTCACAATTCGTTGCTCTATTGCTACACTTAACATTTTTCCGGCGAAACAAAAAAAAAAATTAATGCGAACGAAGCCTACGGTTATACGGATTTGTTTATAGAAGCGAGAGATACTGCATTTGAAAGAGAAGGCTTCACGCCAAACAGCTGTTGGTCGCTGGCGTTTGGCGCATGCGTACTTCTGTAGAAGCGTCAGTCTCGTTATTTAATAGCCACGATTCTTCACATCATTCTAAAGAAAAATGTTCTTTATAACAAGGGTCAAAAGCAAAAGGGTTCTCGATAAAAAAAATGCAACGTTATTAAATCACCAATCGAAAAACTATGTGGAAAAGTAAATTTGGCAAATATTAATTTGTTACTATTTATCGAATAAACTACAAATAATTACGTCGCAGTCAGCAAACATCATCGCCACGACAAAGATTGATATTTCAAAATTGTCACAAAAATTATTTCAGTGTTTCAGTGCGTGCATTTAAGTTTGATTTATGACCAAAAATATATTCTGTACGATATGATTCTGAATATCACTATATGCTTCTTTTAAGGGGAAACTCCTAAAGAATTAGGCACATTTACGGGCAACGATACCCCGAAAGATTGCTTTTAGCTCGGTAAATATTTGTTTCAAAATTTCAAGATTGTGGGCGGCAACGAGAAATCTGTCCTATAGTCGAAGAGCAAATTTTTTATATATTGTTAAAGAAGATTCTGCCAGAAGTACTCGAAGTATTATGAGACCAGTTGGATTTTCCCATTGGATTGTACATAGGGCACTAAAAGAGAGAGCAATTACTCCACCCTTATCATTGTACAAAAGCTACAAACAGTCCTAGCCACTGATTTTTGATACACTCGAAACGACCAAACGACCAAAGGAATCCAAATTTTTTGTTCAATATTTTATCAAGCGACGGCCGCAACCGATTGTTGCTTTGACTGTATGACATGTCGAATTAAATAATCATTGATCTTGGCTCTGTAACAATCCCCATTAACGAATTGACAAATTGGGATCTTTATCAACACGGTCAGCAATATGTGTTTTGTTGCATTCTTTTTTTATGCACGATGAGGCTCCGCCTCATTTCTCTGTAAATGTAAGAACGTATTTAGATCAGTTATATCCAGGACGATGGATAGGACGTGGTGGACCAGTGCATTGGCCACCATATTCCCTAGATTTAAATCCTCTAGATTATTTTCTGGAGGGATACTTTAAGGTATTGATTTATGCTATCCCGATAGGCACTGTAGAGGAATTGAAGCAACGTGCATTTACTGCTTGTGATTATATCAAAAATAAGCCTGGTATTTTCGGTGGGGTAAGATCTTCTATGAAGACAAGAATTGAAAAATGCATTGAGATAAATGGAGGTTATTTTCAACATATGTTGTGAATAAGTGCTAAATCCTAAATATTAATTAGTTTTGTTATTGTTGGCTATTAAATAAATATTTTCGTACAAGGATGCCTACTTAATTATTAAGATGCATTTCGATATCCATGTAATGGTGCATCGATTTAGAAAAAGTTACTTTTTTGAAAAACGACATATCCATTTTCAACAAATATTAGACCACATTCAGTGTTTTTATCACCGTATCTAATATAAATAGATTAATTACATAAAATTTATCAATTACTAATGAAAAATAAGCTTATTTACTTTTTTCGTTAATTATTATTTCAAAACATCTCATTATACTCTTATTAAATCATTTTAAATTGAGCGATGACACTGTAAAGCATCATTATGGATTAAGTGTCAACTGAATCTTGTTTACAATGTAAATATATTACAATTTTATCAAGTATGTTAATTATTGCCAAACATGATCTATTATTTCTAAGTAATAAATAATCAAGAAATTCTATTTATATCTCATGGAACGTCAATGTATTTCTTTGAAGGCGTTCTTAATGACACACATTGTTTTTATTTTTGTTGGTTGGCCTCAATAGCAGTCCAAGTTCATTCACTAATGGCCTAACTCATGTTGTTTTTCCTATTTAATATAAAAAACAAGTAATGCATTGCTAGTTTGGGGGTTGCAGTTAAATAAGATCATCGTATACATCGTACGTTAGGTGAATGGGCTCAAAATTAATTGCAACTTAACTCAGAATTTAACCGTAAAATTTTCTTCAGTTACGAAGCCCATTTTTGACTAAATTGTTATGTTAATAAACAAAATGATCCGCAAATCATCCAATAATTACTGTTGAACCCAGAAAAATACAATGTATGGTGCGAATTGTACACCGGTGGCATCATTGGGTCGTCTTTATTTAAAAATCAAGGTGGAAAGCATGTTACCGTTAATGGAGATCGTTACAGAGCGATGAAGAATGATTATTTAATTCTGAACTTGAATGGTATTGATCTGGAGGAGATGTGGTTCTAACAGGACGGATCCACATTTTATATAGCCAACGCAACAATCGATTTATTGAAGAAACAATTTCATGGGAAAATTATTTCGAAAAACGGACCTATTAATTGGCCACCAAGGTCATATGATTTAACGCCTTTACGCCTATTAACGCGATTTAACGCCTATTACTTTCTTTGGGGTTATGTTAAATCTTTAGTCTATGCCTGTAAACCAGCAACTATTGACGCCTTGGGAGCCAACATAACTTGAACAATATATTAGGAGTACCCATAAGTAATCAATTATAAATAGTAATGTCTGAATGATTGTGGCGTGTTCATATATTTTTTTTTCCTTTATTTTATAAAAATCATTGTATTGCTATGCCTTCGGTAGATTTAAATTCAATATGGTTCCCGATTCTAAAGAATACAATTAAACACTATTACACAAATTTAAATATTTGTATACACAATCAATACAATAAACAATCACACAGTAAACATTACCTATATATATATTTTTTGGTAGTATATCACTGTCATGAAAATCTATTGTTGTCAATGTAAGTATCGTTGACATATACAAAAAAATATATTTACTCGTTACTTTATATATTACAAATTAATATAATTTATTTTTTAGTTTAGTTTTGAAAACGGGGGGAGGGTATCCTCCGAAACGTTAACGTTAAAAGTTTGTAAATTTTTTTATAACATTTTTATATCTTTAAAATTTTGTTCGTTAGGCAAATTTATTACAAAAAAAGAATCACTGAGAAATTTGTCTCCGTTTGGTTTTTTGTTTTTACCCAGTTATTCTTTCTTTAAATAAGAACAGGTATTTTTGATATTTTTGAGTTTTAGATAGTGGCGAAAAGGAAAAAAATATAATTATAAATAGTGTGGAATATTTGCTTCCGTCTAGTTCAGAGTGTGAATGTATAAAGAGGTGTTTTATTACGTAATATTACAACATGTGGCCTTGACCTTTGTGACAACCGAATTCGAACGTTTTTATTACACGGCTGTAACATGGCGGACAATCAACCAACTGAAGAATATTTATGTCATTGCAGGCTGTTACAAATGAAAGTATTCTAGCAATGAAACCAAATACTTTTTTAAGGAGGATTGTTTAGATTTTCTATACTGAACATTTTTTTATATTAGTAATTATGCCGAATTGTTTATAAACTTGATAAATAATCTAATAATATACATAATCAGATCAATATGATTTCCTGTCCGATATTTCTAATCGAGTACTTCAAACCTACATTGAAAACCAAATGTTAATAGTGGTGCTTAATTGATTATAGGACAGCCGCGGATCAGCGTGTTTCTGTCATCGATGACTTATGATTTTTCGAAACGCCGACAAGTTAATCGACGTCAGACACGGCTATTAAACGACCTGCTGGAAAATTAAACGGTCCAGCGTTCCATTCATACGACGGACCTGATAAATAGGCGCAGGAGGGCCCTCGCGGCCTTTTGAAATGCCCACGCCGGCTCGTCAACATCATATAAGGAGGCTTTTACAAGTCGTATCGATTTTTCCTGCTGTAAATTGATACTATGCTTTTACGTGTTTGGATGCGCTTTTTAATACCGATACAACTCCAATATGATCAATATACAATTTTTGTTTATTTTAGAATTTGTGATATAGGGGTGTGGAAAATACAATGAAAATATTTTTAATAAACTAATAATGAAGATTCAACTTCACTATATACACTAAAACTTGGTTATAACGCACCTGTGGGTACGTTATATCAAAAATATGTTAAAAAGGAATAAGAAAATATTTAACAATTTTTCTATAATTTTATACATTTGCACGAAACATGAATAAAAATTTAACAAAAAACTTAATTATTTAATTATAACAATTTAATAACATACATATGAAAGGGGTACAAGTGTCAAGCTACCATTTTAGTTATTTGTAACTTTTTAAAGAAACAGATTTTTTTTATAGGTTTATATTATATTAGTTAATATTTGTATGTTAAAAAAATATGTCTATCAAATGTGATCCATTAGCAACAATGCAACTTCTGTGTCTTTTTTAACACATTTTCCATAACTTTTGTCAACATTATCATCAGCAGCTTAACAACTCTAGATGGATTTCGGCCTGTACAAGGAGTCGGCACCATTGGTTCGTATATGTTGCATTTTCCTTCCAGTTTCTCACTTTTAATTGCCTTAGGGTTATCTCTATCTGGTCTTTTGGTCTGCTACGGGTTTTCCTCTAGGTCTGTTGCCTAACGGTTTTGGATGATACATGTTAAATATGTTTAGTAGGCTCTATCTTCCTTCTTCCCTTTATATACCCTATCCATTTCAACCTGTTAACTTTTATAATTTTTACAATATCAGACTCATTGTATAAGTTATTCAGTTCATAATTTTAGCGTCTACGTCAACGTCAGAACCATCTGCATTAAAAGCATCTGCATTAGAAGCGCCTGCGTCAGAAACATCTGTGTCAGAAGCGTCTGCGTCAGAAGCGTCTGCGCCTGCGTCAAAGTCTGTTTTCTAAAACTCTTATATACATGTCTCAGCCTCTTCCTCTCAAAGCTCCCTAAGAGGTTCTTACAATGCTTTATTGGTATAACTATGAAGAAAATTATAATTAAAATATGAGGTGTTTCATTGTCCAGGTGGCTTGGTAAGTAATTTTAAAATGGTACATTTTGTTTTTCTCAACACAAAATGTGATGTTAAATGTGCCAGGAGTATTCTGCGTCTAATTTCAGAGTTGGGAGCCAAGATATGTGAATTTCCTTACATGTTATATTTCTGTACCAGATATTATTATATCTGGCGATAGGAATATATATATATATATATATATATATATATATATATATATATATTCCTATATTATATATATATATATATATATATATATATATTCCTATATTATATATATATATATATATATATATATATATATATATATATATATATATATATCCAGTATACCTCGCCTAAGGTACTGGTTGGGTCACGGGTGGTGGATAGTGAAAGTTCCATTAGATATTTATGGACAGCTGCGAATATCCCAAAATAAGCAGCCCCGAACCAAGGCAAAAAGAAAGCTAAATCCACTTAGCGTCTGACTTGTATCAAGCGGCAGACCCTCAGCGTCTGTTTACCAGTGCTGATATTTAAATTCTGGAACTAACCTCTCCAGTCTTAACCTCTGAACCGTCATGGTTCAAACCTTTAATTCAAAGTACAAGATGAAGCGTTCTAGTAATTACAAAATTTCCCCAGGAGGTAGACAATCCTCTGCCAGCTTTGCTGGTACAACCGGACTTTCGGATTCTGGGGCGTCCGGACGCAAAATCTTTCAGAGGGAGTCGGAGACCTCTGGCCAACGTCTGAAACCGAAAATAAAAAGTTTCTTTGGAACGGTAAATATCAATTCTCTCCTGCGTCCAGGAAAACTACACGAATTGGGGCGAACATTAAATCAGCAAAAAATCCAAATTTTAGCTTTGCAAGAAACCAGATTGATAGATGATAACACCTTGGAATTCGGCAACTATAGACTTTTTAAAAGTAAAACGGACAAAAGAATACTCAAAAATACACCACATCTCGGTGTTGCTTTCGCTGTCTCAAGAAACATTCTTGGTTCTATAACAAATGTCCAGCCAGTAAATAATCGACTTATGACACTATCCCTCAAGTGTGCTAACAAAAACTATACATTAATCAATGCACACCTCCCAGTTAACGAAGAAAATAAATCTAATCCTGAAAAAGTAAATAAGTCCTGGGAAATTCTGGAAAAGACTATCTCTAAAATTCCCTCTAACCATGTAAAAATCCTATTGGGTGATTTCAACGCCCAACTAGGGAAAGAAAAAAAGTACAAGAAAACAGTCGGCAGTTTTCCCGCTCATAAATGGACTAACCATAATGGTAGAAGATTGGTTGAACTATGTTCGCAGTTTAATCTAAAAATAATGTCAACCCATTTTAAGAAGAAAATAACAAAACAAAAGACCTGGAGGTGCCCAAACACGTACATGGGTGAATTTCAAATTGACCATGTTGCCATTTCGTACCCCAATTATAAAGATATTTTGAATATTCAAGTCAGGAAAGGAGCAAATATAAACACGGATCACTACTTGACTAGAATCAAACTTAGCTTAAAACCTCGAAAACTTATTCAAAAGGGGCTGCTAATACCAAAGTTTGACCCAACGAAAATAAAACCAGCCCTAACAGAAGAGCTTGATAAACAACCTGCACAGAACTGGCAAGAATTAAAACAAAAAATTATTAAAACAGCCTTAAAGTTGGTCCCTTTACAAAAACGTAGAAAACATCCGTGGTGGGATGAAGTTTGCGAGCAAGCAGTATTAAGCCGAAGTAAAGCATTCAAAGATTGGAACAGTCAAAAAACAGCAATAAACTATAACATCTTTTTGTAAGTAAGAAAAGAAACATCGAAGCTAATTAGACAAACTAAAAGAAAATATGAAAACAACCAACTTAATGAAATAGAAAAAGATTTCCAAAAAAATAACACCCGAAACTTTTACAAAACATTTAAAACTAAATTAACAGGCTATCAACCGCAGAGCCTATGCTTTCAAAAGGAAAACGGACAACTAGCTCTAAATAACCAAGACAATTGCAAAGAACTTGCGAAATATTTTGAACAAATACTAAACTGTCCTGACCCCTTAAACAAATTACCAACAGTAAACCCTAAACAAACAAACCCAGATTCATTACCACCGAATGAAGAGGAAATACTTAGGCAAATTAAGCGGCTTAAAAATAACAAAGCTTCTGGTGAAGATGGAATCACTGCTGAACTTTTGAAATCCGCTGGTCCAGGTACAATCAAGGAAATAACCAAAATTCTACAAGAAGTTTGCCGAACCGAACGGATTCCGGAAGACTGGAAAGATGCTCTAATCCATCCACTACATAAGAAAGGAGATAGAACGGATGTAAACAACTATAGAGGAATATCTCTTCTCCCAGTTTGTTACAAGATTCTATCTCAATGTCTACTAGACAGAGCACAGGGACAGTTAGAACCGAACATTGGTGAATATCAGGCAGGTTTTCGACCGGGCAGATCCTGCCCTGAACAGATCCTGAATCTAAAGTTGATTCTAAGACATCAAAAACTGTACAATAAAAATCTCGTCTGTACATTTGTGGATTTCAAAAAAGCATATGATTCTATTGACCGCGAATCTTTATTCCGAATCTTGAAAGAACAAGGACTAGATCTGAAAACGCTGGCAATTATTAAAGCAACGTTAACTAACATGAGGTCAAAAGTTAATTTCATGGGTGACATCTCAGAACCCTTCGAAATTAAAACTGGTGTGAGACAAGGGGATGGACTCTCGCCACTCTTATTTAACTGTGTTCTAGAAAAAGTAATACAGGAGTGGCGTGAAAAAAAGTCGGCACTGAATATTGACCAGCCCATTAAATTGGGGAGAACCAACATCAAAATTGATTGTCTGGCATTTGCTGATGATCTAGCAATTTTAGCTCAAGATGTATTAACGGCTCAAAAACAGATTGAAATCCTAAAAGAAACAGCAGAAAAGGTAGGACTCCAAATATCCTTTGAAAAGACACAATACATGACCTGCAACAGACTAAGAACACCATTTCTAAAAACAAAATATGGTAACATCAGACGAGTCTCTCAATTCAAATATTTGGGTGAAGTAATCATGGAAAATGGGTTGGAAAAAGCGGCCAATAAGGCTAGATGTCAAAAAATGGAAACGGTATTGAGACTTACACAAAATATTTACAACAAAAAATGCCTATCTAAAAACACAAAACTGAGACATTACAACACGGTTATTAAGCCAGAATGTCTATATGCTGCAGAAACGCTCATTTTGAATAGAAAGAGGGACTTCGAGGACATTGAAAAGAAGGAAAGAAAAATCATAAGAAAAATCCTAGGCCCCAAACAAATAAATAGCACAACATACCGACTTCGAGAAAACCAAGAAATCAAACAATACACAGATATACATAGCGATATGAGAAAAAGAAGACTTAAGTTTTACGGGCACATCAAACGGATGAATCCGAGTAGGCTAACTAGACAAATAGTCGAATTTTATGAAAATAGGAGTAGAGCTAAAGTAGAAATAATTAAATGGATTGCGGCAATTAAAGAGAACCTAAGATCAGCAAATATTACACAAAGTGAAATTCAGGATAGAGGTTGTTTCAGACACAAGGTTAACGTTTGGAAGGTTGGCCAGAGAGAAAAATGTAGGAAGACTGGAACAACTTGGTCTGACGAAAGGAAAAAAGCTCATAGCGAAAGAATGAAATTAGTATGGGCTCAAAGGAAGGCTAACAACAACAAACGCCTCTAATTGTACTTCGCGTGGTCCACCAGGGCCCATACGTAAATAATAATAATAATAATATATATATATATATATATATATATATATATATATATATATATATATATATATATATATATATATATATATATATATATTCCTATTATATATATTCCTATATATATATGTATATATATATATATATATATATATATATATATATATATATATATATATATATATATATATATATATATATATATTCCTATTATATATTGGTGATAGGAATATATATATTCCTATCACCAGATCTTTGGGAACCTGATTGGGAGTTTTGTTTGTGACTGACATGTGTTTAGTTTTTTTTCTATATTAACTTGAAGCTCCATTTTTTCAGAAGCTTCTTTAAGTACTTTGTATGCCTGCCTGATGTCTCGCTTTGATCTGGCTATAACATTCAAATCATCAGCGTACATCTGTATCTGGATGCTTTCATTTATGATTGTACCTCCGGTATTGAATTTGGAGTCCCTTACTGCTTTATCAAGGACTATATTGAATAGCAGCCGGAATAGGTTGAAATGGTAGTGATGTGTTGATCTCAATCTTAACTTTGGTTTGGAATCTATACAGAGTTTGTTTGCGACTAGCACGTATTTATTTTTTTTCTATATTAATCTGTAGCTCCATTTTTTTCAGAAGCTTCTTTAAGTGCTTTGTATGCCTGTATGATGAATCGTTTTGATGTAGCTGTACATCCAAATTATCAGCATTTGGATGTAAATCTGGATCATGTACATCTGGATGCTTCGTGTATTGAAATTGGAGTTTTTTACTGCTTTCTCAAGGGCTATATTGAACAGCAAGCCAGAATAGGTTAGAAATAGGAGTGATGTGTTGCTCTGAATCTTAACTTTAGATTGAATACTAGACATAGTTTGTTTAACCATTTTGTGTGGATCATGTTCATCAAGTGTGGGATATGTTAAACTTTTCATCGCTTTATAGAATACATTTTAGTCTATGATAATGATTACAACACTTATTAATTATTTAACACGTATTAATTTGGCTTTAATGGTGTTATAAAATGGTTCTGGTATATAATGCCAAAGGGTTAATATATGGTACCAGAGACCAATGCTTGGACTATGCTGACGATATTGTACTGATGTTGAGATCCGAAGAAAAAATAGTAAGGGTATTCAAGATCTTGGAAAGAAAGGCGTGAGAATATGGCCTAACAATTAATGAGAACAAGACCAAATATATGGTAATGAAAGAAAATACCAGATGACTCTCCCCTAATTTACTCATTGATTGTGCAGATTGTATAGTACAGAAAGTAGAACAAACTGAACATCTAGGAGTAACATTAGCATGTAAAGGGGATGAAGAGAAGGGAATAGAGAAACGATTAGCGAAGAAAGCAAAGCCACAGGAATGTTTTCAAAGGTTTTGGGTTTCAGGTTTTCAAAGGGCAAATAATATAACAAGAGCAGCAAAAGAAAGAGTGTACCAAACAATTCTAAGGCCCACGGTTGCCTATGCGTGCGAGACATGGACATGGACAATGACGAAGAAGGAAGGAAGTAAGCGGGAAGCCTGGGAACGTAGAATATTAAGGAAGAATTGGAAGAAATTAAAGTTCAGAGCCAATTTAATAGAAAAATAGAAGAACTGTACAAAAAACCAAACATTGTTCAGGTAGTGAGAGCGCAGAAAGCTAGATGGCTGGGGCACATGGTGAGGATGCCCGGCGAGAGATGAGTTAAAGGAATAGTGATGATAGGCAAAGGGGGAAAGAGAAGAAGAGGACGATAGAGGAAGAAATAGCTGGATGAGGTGATGAATGATTTGAGGAAAGTAGGAGTCAGGGATTGGAAGAAGAGCTGAATATTATTATGTGTGTAATTACGGGCTTCGCCGAATTGTATAAACCAGAACCATCAATTAATACATAGCTGCAATAAAAGAAGGTCATTAAATTACTTGGAAATTTCCGAAATTAAAAAAGCCATATACAACGGTAAAAACCTAACAAACACACAGCTCAATTATTAACAGTGTCAAAAATTTAAGGAAAGAGTCTAAGAAAAAAAAGGCTTTGAGAATGGTCGCGTGGCCGAAACATGTCAGTGAATATCTGGAAAATATTGTGAAACAATGTCCATCTAAAGGTCTCGATGGAGATCACTTTGATCATTGACGCATTGACGATGTTGCTCAGTACTTTGTTCTGGAATCTCTGGATGATTAGAATATTACTCTTGGTGGCACAGCCCCAGAGCTCTATGCTATAGGTCCACACCTGTTTGAGGATTTGTTTATACAAAAGTTTGTTATATGTAGATAGACCGGAGTGCCTACTTAGTAGACAATACATTTTCTTGTACCTTATATCAAACTCTCCTCTTTTCTTTTTGACATGAACTTTCCAGCGAAGTTTTGCATCTAAAGTGATGTCTAGATATTTTGCTGAATTTACATAGAGAATCTGGGTATTATTTATATTAATTGAAATCTGTTTTTCTATTTTATTTGTAAAATTAATGTGTATAGACTTGTTTTTGTTCAGTTTGATACGCCATCTTTTGGTCCAGTTGTTTATTTGGTTAACTGATATTTGAAGTTTATTTATAATCTCTTCATGATCTTTGCCTACCATTAAGATAGCAGTATCGTCTGCAAATGTGGCTATTGTATCTTGTTCTAGTTGTGGAATGTCACTTGTGTAGATCAGGTACAGTATAGGTCCTAGGACGCTTCCTTGTGGCACTCCTGTTCCAATTTCTTTCAACTCTGTGTATGCTTCTTCCAGCTTTACTCTGAATAATCTGTCTGATATGCAAGACTCTAGTAATTCAGAATAGTTTTGTGAAAGAAGCATATTCAGCTTATATTTTAGCCCATCGTGCCATACTTTATCAAAAGCATGTTCAACATAATAATGTTGATCTGTGGTTGAATGGCTCTCTCTAAAACCAAACTAATGATTTGGTATTAGATGTCTCTTCGATAAAGGGTTTCAGCCTTTTCAAGAATATTTTATCAAATAATTTTGAGAACATAGGTAGTAGAGAGATTGGCCTATATAATGACACTTCGTGAGGAGGTTTTCCTGGCTTAGGGATCATAATGACTTCTGCCATTTTCCACATCCGAGAAACCTACCTTAATATCTGAATGATGCATTAAAGAGGTGTGTAAGTTTTATTATGGCTTTCTTTAAAAGTTGTTTTAATACTTCACCAGTGATTGAATCAAAGCCAGGAGCTCTCTTTAGGTTAATGTTTGTTTTTATTTTATTTGCTATTTCCTTTGGAGATGTTGGTTTGATGTTTATCTCTTGTTGAGGAAGGGTGGGGGTTTCCCAGTTTGGTAGGTCTTCTCCTGGGTTTGGTTGGAAGGTACTTTTAATATGTTCTGCAAACCTGTTCGCCATTTGCATATTGTTTCTAGTCCAACCACCGTCTGCATTCCTGATTGGAGCGTTTCAGTTGGTTGGCTTCAATTTTCGTTGCAACTCCTAAGAAATAAAACTCAAAAAAGGTTTAAGTAACACCGAACTATCACTTTAATGAGACATTTATTTAATATCATCCGAAAATATAATACATAATCAAATTTATTGACCTTTGAAAGAGGAGTAATACACATTTTGGTAAACTTGAAGAGATACACCACTAAACACCAAAACGCTTTTTTGAACTGCTCGACGCACGTTTCGCTAACCATGTTAGCATCATCAGGAGATTATTTAATCTCAATCTCATTCATTCATTAATTAAGAAGATTAAATCATCTCCTGATGATGCTAACATGGTTAGCGAAACGTGCGTCGAGCAGTTCAAAAAAGCGTTTTGGTGTTTAGTGGTAAATCTCTTCAAGTTTAGTATTTCACACCAAAGGTTCCAACAGAAGAATTGACACATTTTGGGTTTAGAAATAGGCTTGGTACTAGGGATACCCCACAATAAAGAAATTTATAGATGCTTTCTAGGTTATGAAAATGCCTTCGAAGAAATAAAGCTTGAGATAGAGCTACTAAAGCAGGGAGATATTCTCCCACCGAAACTTTTCAATATATATTCAGAGGTCATCATTCAAGAATCATTTTGAGGAGAAACATCTGGCATAGTAGAAAATGGAGTTCCTATTAATAATATAAGGTATGCCGATAACACAGTCATATTGTCGCAAAATATCCAGGGTTACAAAAAATGACACAAAGGATAAGATAAATCAGCAAACTCTACGGATTGAATACGAACCTAAAGAAAACAAAATACATGTGTGTTACGAAATCACTCAATAACAAGTTAAGAATAAACTATAGTAAATTTGAGCGAGTGGATAGATATAAGTATTTAAGATTTTTGTTAATTCAGAGAATAACACCTAAGAAATTAAAACAAGGTTAAAAATAGCTCGTAATACTATCTATAAGATAAAATATGTCTTCTGCTGCAGAAAAATAGAAAATACATTGAAAATCCAAATTCGCTGCTACATATACTCGATTCTCTTTTACGGTATAGAAGCTTCTGCCCTTAATAAACACATGATCAAAAGACGTGACGCTTTTGAAACGTGGCTATTTACAAGAAAACTGTGTAATAATATAACTTGGGTACAGACCGTCACAAATAAAGAAGTTCTACATAGAATATCCACGGAAAGAGTACTAATAACAACCATAAAGACACGCAAATTAGAATACTTCTAGCACGTAATGAGGGAACAACATTACGAACTACTGAGAGTGATTGTGCAGGGATAGATAGAAGGAAGAAGAAGCTTGGGAAGACCAAGCATATGATGCTTGCAAAATTTGAGGGAATGGTACAGCTGTACAACATTAAACAGTTGTTTAAAGCAGCTGTCGACATGGGTGAAAGTAGTCATGATGGTCGCCAACCTTCATTTGAACATGCCACAATAATAATAAGAAGACTTTCTTCATAGACCCAAATCTTTATATTTTATAAATTGTGAGTTAATCATATTTTTATAACATTAATCAATATTTGTGATAATAACTTTATTTATCATTTGGAGGTTTTCTTAGAATTTAAACAATTAAAATTATTATTAAAATGTGTTTTGGCTAATAATGTTGATTTTGCTAAGAGATGGCGTTACTAATACATTTGTTGCAGTGGCGGCTAGTGGGTTTTTTAAGTGGAAGGGCGTAGAAGAAAATAGTGCTGCTGAAGATTTTTTTTTGCTTTTCCTTTTTTCCTTTTTACTTTTCGTGCCATTGAAACCCTATATCAGGAAAATTAGTAAAAGATAGAAACTGAATGGAAATATAATATGGTGTTTTGCTCTAAAAAATTGTTTACTGTGATAAATGCTGGATGGGCGGCGCTCCAATGAACCGGTACCGGTTCCCTCACGAGCCGCCACTGATTTGTTGGTATAGACCAAGGACGTCTATGGCGTTTTGAAGGGTAAACATACACTATCAAAAGCCAGTTCGTTATTAATTGTCACTGAGTAAAAAACATAATTTTTCATAGCTTTGAATTTGAATTCGAATATGTCGAATTACATACCAAAAAAAATTTTTGCGGGAAACTTTAATAACCTCCTTTCATTTGAAGAACACGTCTACTGTAAGTTATCGATTGTTGGGTGAAGCTTATGGTGAACATGCTCTAACTCGGAAAACTTGTGAACGATGGTTTAAATGCTTTAAAAGTGGTGATTTTGATATAAAAGACAAGGAGCGTCCAGAACTGCCAAAAAAGTTTGAAGATGCAGATTGCATTGTATTATTGGATAAAAGCTTAAATCATACATTGAAACAATTCGCAGAAGCATTGAATGTTGTCCAATCTACCATTTCCGGACGTCTACATGCATTGGGAAAGATCCAGAAAGAAGAAAAATGGGTTTCATATGAATTGAAGGAAGGAGACATTGGAAGTCGAACAACCGCTTGAGAAATGTTGCTTGCCAGACATTAGAGAAAATATTTCTTGCATCGTGTTATGAAGGAAAAACGACCAGAATACGCCGATAAGATGCGATAAAGTAATGTTTAATTGAAGATGCTCGGCCCCATGCTACAAAATGTGTAAAAAACTATTTGGAAAACGTAAAATTTGACATCCTACCCCACCCGCCCTATTCGTCTAATTTCCCTTCGGACTACCACTTATTTCGATCGATGCAGCACTTACCTTCTTACGAAAAGGTGAAGATTAGCTTGATAAACGGTTGGCTGCAAAAAACCAAAAGTTATTTCGACGCGGAATTCATTTTTTGGCTCCAGAATGGAAAAATTAAAAGCTAACGATGGCCAATACTTTGATAATTAAAATAATTTGTTTTGTTATTGAAATAGACGCTCAAATGTTGCGAAAAATCGACATTATTAACCGAAACCTATATATTAAATTCCTATATATTGAAATGTAAATGATTATAAGAATTTAAAAAAAAAGGTGGAAATTCACATTGTGGCAACTCCGCTTTCACAATCTCCAAGCGACATTCTAACAATTTAATGTTAATTAGGAACTGAGCGTACAAACATGTGGTCTTATTTGCTTTTAGCACGAGAACATTATGGGGCGTTATTTACATTTTCTAGCTCGTCTGTTAGTCGAAATTATAAAGATTAATTAGCGGCATTAATGCTGGCGGAGGTTTGGTCGGATTGTTGTTATCGTAGGTATATTGTTTGACGTTTGTCGACAACCGATCTTTTTAGCGATCGATTAGAAAAAACAGAACAGAACACAATAATTGTCGAATGTTTTTGTTTTAATATACTCATTTACATCTTGGATAACATGTATTATATATATTATTTAAAAAAAAAGTCAGAGGATAATATTCATTGTCCTTTCTTCATATAGATCATTCAGGAAATTTATTGTGCTAGAACCTAATTATAGTTAGGTTCAAGTTATATCGTCGACCGAATGTCTGCAATAAACTGTTAACAACCCCTGTCGTAACGAAACCCGGCAAAGTTGCAAAAAACCGGGTAAACTGGGCCGGACCTAATAAAATAACAGGTAAAAATATAAAATTAATTTTATATCTGTTTTAGTAGTTTCGAAATATTTTAGTTTAGTTCGCATTCTTTTCTTAAACAGTGCAGTTCTATAATTTTGATCGTATTTTTATTATTCCAAATGTGCTAAAAATGTGGCGTTCTTGGCAAGATAATGATCATTGTGCTTCCGCTAGTGCTAATTTTGAAAGAAAACATTTCTCGTCCGATGCTAAGCAAATTGTTAAAAATTTGCATGTTTCTTTATTGAATTGGGGGGGGGGGGGTCTTAATGTAAATGAAGCCGCAGCAGAAACATCTACATTAACGAAAACGCCATTGTCTACAGTTAAAGATATTGTGACGAAGCCAATTAAAGCCAAAAAAGTTCGTAGTGATTCTGGTAAAAGCAAATGTATTGACGATAGCGACAAAGACTTAATTCGAAGCAAAATTTATCCTATGTATGAAGAGCAAATTGTGCCTGCATTGCTTTCATTGCCGAACTAGCCTCCGGAGAATAATATCTCTAATGGGTTGTGCATATCGGACTATTAATAAAAGACAAATATTAATGGAATCACAACGATTGCGACGATGGCGGTTTGATTTGAAAAAAATACAGATTACAAAAGCGTCCCATTATCTACTTTGATAAAACATGGCTCGATACATATAAGACGCCAGCAAAAGGATGGATAGATACATCAAGAAAATGCCAAACCTAAGCCCCAGCAAACAAGGGAAGAAGAATTACAATTTTACATGCTGGTTCCGAGGATGGATGGATTTCAAATTGTTTACGGTTGTCCTCCAAAAATATTAAACATTCATCTTTGGACTACCATAACGACACCACAGGAGCACTTTTTGAAGATTGGTTTATAAATAGCCTTTTATATAATAAACCTTTTGTTCAATGTGCCTAAGGAAAGCGTAATTGTAATGGACAATGCTAGTTATCGCAACCGCCAAAAAAATTAAGTTCCTAATGCAAATAACACTAAATTGGAAATTTAGAATTATATGTTAAAAAACGATATATACTTCGAAAATACATATAAAAAATGTGATCTTTTAGAAATATTAAAGACATTTAATATTAGAAAGGAATATGGATGTGATACCATTGCTGCCAATATAGGACATACGGTTTTACGCCTTCCCCCATATTACTGTATTTTTAATGCAATTGAGCATATGTAGCATCAGATAAAATACAATGTTAGCGCAGAAAATATTTATTCGACTCTAAGTGCAAATGCTGCAACATTAATTAGGAAGTTTGTAGATAATATTCCTAAACAAAGTTGGATAAATTCGATTAACCATGTTATTAAAATAGAAGATTCCTATGTATCATTTACTAATAATATAAAACCACTTATTATTAATGTAGATCAAATTGACGGTGAGAGTGAAACCGAATTAAATGTATAATTAAATTTAAGTTATAATTTTTATTGCACCAATAAATTCAAAATATATAAACCAATAAACAATGTTTTAGTTATACATACTAATAATAATAATAATAATCATTTAACAATTTTTTTTCAAAATTATTCAGAAGTTAAACCACTCCGACTCTGGGGCCTTTGAAGAAACTAGGAATATTTTTATTGAAATTTATTGGGGCAATTAACCTTTTGTCGAAAGGCAACGAAATATCTTGAACCGGACTATACCTTAAGATTCCCATGTGGTGTACGTTTTCTTCTTGAAACTAAGTACCGTCTAAGTGTAAACACCAAATCACTTTTTAAAACTTCTCGATACGCATTTCGTTAACCATATTAGCATCATCAGAAAATGATTCAATCTCGATCTCATTCATTCATTCGGGATCAGATTGACTCATCCCCTAACAATACTTACACGGTTAGCGAAACGAGCGGCGAGAAGTTAAAACAATATTTATGTTTAGTGGTACATCTCTTCGGATTTGGTGTTTTATACCGAAGGTTCCAATAGAATAATTGGTGCGGTTGAGATTTACCAGGTGTGGTGGTAGAATAATTCCTAATTTTTGGGCGTTAGATACCATAAGTTTCTATAAGTATACGACGGATTTTACTTGCGTTTATCTTATATACATATATCTTTATATATATATATATATATATATATATATATATATATATATATATATATATATATATATATATATATATATATATATAATATATATATAAATATTATTGCTTATTTTTTTGCAAAAGGACATTTGAAAAAACTCACTGTGTACTTCACTAGTGTAAGTGTATATATATATATATATATATATATATATATATATATATATATATATATATATATATATATATATATATATTCTAATATTTTAACGGATGGTAGATAATGTTTCTAAATAATTTCGGGTGTCGTTCCGTTGATTTTGTGAAGAGTCACGACGTTTCGCCAAAATCGCATTTGGCATTTTCAAGTGTTGTCTGCTTCGACTGAAGAGTCCAACTGACGTGCAAGGATCGTTGTGCTCGCTTTTATAGCCGGCCGGCGACATCGCAGATTATATCAGGGTAGTTCGGGAATATTTGCGGCGCTCGACCAAACTGTAGGGCGTCCGTTTATTGATTTTTCTACCTCGCCACCACGTTGCCACGTTTCTTCTTTTTTCAACAAGGATTTCCATTCTTCGCGTAGTCGTTTCGCGTATTTAGCTCACCTCTTTCTTCTATTTCAAGGACTTCTCTGATTGTTCGGACCTTGTAGTTTTTAATATTCGCTATTTCTTTGGCTCCTTCAAAATTGATTTTATGCCCTGTTTGTAGATGGTGGTGGAACAGAGCGGAAGTGGTTTGTTTGTTTTTTAAGTCGTTTTTATGTTCTTGTATTCTGGCCGATATTCGTCTGTTTGTTTGTCCTATGTATGCTCTGTTGTAGTCGGAACAAGATATACTATATACTCCATTATTTTCCCGCACAAACTGTTTGCAACAGTTTTGTGCGGCTTGTAGGCTGTTCTGATCTTATGTTTTCTTAGTAGTCTACCTATCCTATCTGTGATTCCTTTTACGTATGGTAGCAGGACCTTTAGTGTATTTGGTTCATGATTTTCTATTGTTCTTCGTGTTTGAGTTTCCTGACGGCGAATGGCCCTCCTGATACAATTTTCTGAATATCCATTTTTTCTAAGGGCTGTTGAAATTTTTGGTAGTTCTTCGCTTCGTGTATTTAGTAGTGTCAGTATGAAGGATCTGGAAGTCAAGGTGTTCGCTACTCCTTGGATTTGAGAAGGATGATGATGGGATTTAGCGTTGAGCTAAATCGGTGTGAATTGGTTTCCTATATACTGTGTATTCGAGTGCTCCAGAAAGTTTTCTTGTGGTGAGGAGATCTAAAAATGGCAGTTTTCTATCCTGTTTGACTTCCAGAGTGAACTGTATTCTGGGGTGGATTTCGTTTAACTGGGTTAGGAAGTTGTTTAGAAGTTCGTTTCCGTGAGGCCATATTATAAAGATATCATCTACGTAGCGTTTCCAAAGTATAGGTTTTAAAGGAGCGTTGGCCAATGTCTTTTTTACGAAAGCGCAGTCTGGTATCTCAAACCGTTTTCGAGATATGCGCAAAAAACTGATCAGCGAATGCAATTTTTGCCAAATGTTCAATTTTCTTCGACTTTCACGCAATCATATCTCGAAAAATGAAAGAGATCAATCGAAATGGGAACCAGATTATTGATGCGCGTGGCTTGGGGTGTCAAATATCCGAAAATGAAGCAATTCTATTTTTTAAAGTTTTGCAATTTGGACGAAAAATTTTCAAAGGGGGTACGATTGGAAAACATCTGAAAAGCGGAACTCACCTGATTTCTATGAAAGTAGGCCACAAGATGGAGAAAATTACGAGGAATCGAATGGCGAAAAGCGCAGTCTAATATCTCGAACGGTTTTTGAGATATTCGCAGAAAACTGATCGGGAATGCAATTTTTGCCAAATGTTCCATTTTCTTCCACTTTCAAAAAATCATAACTCGAAAATTGAAAGCGATAAATCAAAACGGGTGCCAGATCATTGATGTGCGTGGTTTGGAGCGTCAAAAATCCGAAAATGAAGCGATTCTATTTTTTAAGGTTTTGCAATTTGATCGAAAAATCTTTCAACCGGTTTCCATTGGAAAACATGAAAAGCGAAACTCATTCGATTTCTATGAAAGTAGGCCACAAGGTGGAGAAAATTACGAGGAATCGAATGGCGAAAAGCGCAGTCTGATATCTCGAACGGTGTTTGAGATATTCGCAGAAAACTGATTGGGGAATGGAATGTTTGCAAAATGTTCGATTTTCTTCGTCTTTCAAAAAATTATATCTCGAAAACCAAAAGAGATAACTCGAAACGGGTGCCAGATTATTGATGCGAGTGGCTTGGAACGTCAAATATCGGAAAATGAAGCAGTTCTATTTTTTAAAGTTTTGTGATTTGATTGAAAAACCGTCCAAGGGGGTTTCATTGGAAACATATGAAAAGCGAAACTCACTCGATTTCTATGAAAATAGGCCATAAGATGGAGAAAATTACGAGGAATCGTATGGCGAAAAGCGCAGTTTGATATCTCGAACGGTTTTCGAGATATTCGCAGAAAACTGATCAGTGATTTGGTAATTAATAATTGAGGACAGCGTACTTGCCCTTTTTGAAAAAAAGCATAATGTGGTGTAAATGCAGGTTATTTTCAGTTTGAATCAACTTGACTAACTGAAATCAAAGCGAATCTGAACATAAACAATGAAAATACTACAGGAATTAACATGTAAATAACAATTACTAGTCCAACACATTTTTTCTTACAAGCCTTAAAAGAATTACTAATGGAAAATTCCGGCGAACCCTCCGGACAATCCAATAGAATGTTATTAAATTATTGTTTACTTCAATTTTTACGAGAAATTAAACACATTTCTGTTTATACAAACTAATATTTGCAATCCTCGGATCTAACTCACCGTTGTCATAGTTGAATTTTACAATTTAATTTCATTATAAACGTAGACGAAATTTATGTCGACCGACTGAATCCGCACATTTACAGTCGAAAACCGTTTCTATCGTCCAATTAATATCGATGAAAATAAATAAGACAACGACGCTGGTGTAATTAACGATCTAGGCAGCGATATTTATCGGACGCCACCACTTCCGCTACCCCTCGTCTCTTTTAAATCATGGAGGCGGACCGGATATTTGTAGACAGTGTACTGAAACAAACTATCATTGTATTCTGTTTAGGATTTCTATAGTTAAGGATCTATTTCATCGCTGATATTAGTTCTCAGATCAATTAATAGTTCTAATTTATCCAAATACCAAGCAGTATAACTCAAGTTGGATAAAATGATGCCTAGGAATATGGTATGTCCATATATGTTCAACTTTTCCGATCAATATGCGTTTCAACGTTCCTTTCAACTTGCCTTATTGCATGCGTTCACGCATTCATCCTAGCTCAGGGTAACACGCATGTCTCCTTCCTGACCACATGGTTGCATCAGTTTCATTTAACATTCCTGGCGAGTTCAGTAAAGACGTTTTTTTTAAAAGCGTTAAAAGCATTTTATGAAAACATGTATCTACTGTTAACTGTGTAATTTCAGTTTCATGAATACATCTAGTATTGTCATGTTAGCCGGTATGAGTGTTGTGCTGGTGTTGATAAGATCACGGAAAATACAGAAATTATGTATGGACAAAGGAATATTCAGAATAATTACTACAATTTACTATAGGAAAATATATACTTAAAAAAATATTCCTTACATACTCAATTTACAATTTTATTATTTTTTATTTTATATAATCTAAAAGTCCGTTGTACGGTTAGGTGTAAAGCGACCCCTAGACGTTCAATATTCTAGTCAATATATTGAACAATATACACGTTGCAATATTATTGTCCAATAATTTAGTTTACAACTGACTCTCCTCAGTCAACAACTTATCATGTCGAAAAGTAAAACTTGTGTGACCATTGTTTTAGTCATAGCTTTGAAAAAGAAGGAGAAAAAAAACGCAGATGGATAAAAGAATGGTATTGTTTCAAAAACGAAATTTAACAATCATGGAAGAGCTTTTGACTTACCTAATATGACTGCGTGTACCACGAAAATCAGCTAGAAAGTGAGCCTGAAGCGCTGGTAACATGATTTTATATAAAATTAAAGTAAACAGCTTCTAGCTTCCGCTTAGCCTAATGGGAAGCTAGATTACAGTTCTCAAAGGGGTAGACTAAACGAAATATAGGTGACTATACATAACATGGATTACATTTCTCAAAGAGGAAGACTAAACAAAAAGTGTTATGTTAGAGGCCTCGCTGGTATATAACATATAAGTGATAAAAAAGAAACAAGAAATTCCATTTATATTTGACCTAAAAAGTTATAAAGAGTAGATGTAGCACCGGTACTATAACACTCTGAAAATCTTTTTGTGGTAAGGTATACGTTGTACGCACACTTCCAGTTCATTTAAAGTAATTTACGGTCTTAACAATCATTCAAGACCAACGATATCACATACATGTTATATCGCCAATAAATCTGTGGATCTCACTGGATAGTTGAATGTTGTCGGCTCTAGCCCTTGATCAGGGTGTAGCGAGATTGTCTTTCGGCTTTTCAAAAATCATGTTTTATTTCAAAAATCAACACTTAATCAACATTATTTCAAAAATCAATACTCGTATATTTTTATTTACAATTTTTTCGTTTTTTTTTTAGTTATCAAGGGTAATACATTTTTCTTTTTTCCGTTTTTCTTTATAAGTCAGCAATTCAATTTATTTTTTATCAAAAATTGAATGAGCGTTATGAGGCGTATAATTGTGGATGTTCGTTTATTTTTAATTTTTATTCGGAGCAGCCATTCAAAAGGCGCTATCAAAATTTTATTTTTCGCTCGAAATATTTTTTTTGTATTTGGAATTTTGGCGTGCCTTGCTACCTGGCACCTAGATCGACCGCACCTCTCGTTCTACCCTAGGGCCGCTGCTGAAGGTTGTTATTACAGACTTTTTTTCCAATTGCAATATCTAGACGCGCAGCTTTAGCAAACAGAGTTCCAATTCAGATTCGATTTAATTCTACGTTGGCATCATTCTAAGTGACCGCACATATACACAAAGGAATGTTATATTACTTAATCGTTTCTGATGATTATATACATTTGTTGGTACTGCATTTTATCACAAAGATAGTTTGTGCCAAGCAATTCACGCGTCTTATGGTTCGCTGTAAGAGAAAGGGCACAATGAGAACAATACCTACTCCTTCTCATCGGAAGTAAATGCCGATTAACAGTCATTTTTAAACCTGTGTTTCAGTATGTCAATATATATTTTTATATCGATTTAGTATACCGAGAATTCGAAGAATCCGTTCGTCTTATTCTTGGGTACTTCTAGGACAAACACGTTTAATTTGGGTGAAAGATAAAAATGGTATTCAAAGTACGCACCATTTCTAACTACACATTTTTCCCTATCTATCTGGCAATTTGTGGATGCCCTTCTAGAAAAACCGTACATCTTTTGAGGAGGTGGTCCGGTCATCAAGCCATTTTTCGTTATCTCCGTAATTGTTAAAGGGTTTCATGGAAAGTGCGTGAGACATCGATGAAAACAAGTGGTAGTCGAAGAGGCCAAGTCTGGTGAGTATGGTGGGTGCGGCAAGAGTTTCCAACCAATGATTTTTTGCGTTTTTGGTTCATTAAATATATCCATTTTTCGTCTCCAGTCACGATCCGATGCAAAAAGTCTTTCTTTTATGGCGAGAAAACAAAATTCGCTTTTCCATCTGTGTGTCATTCAGCTGATCTGATACCCATTTTCCTGACTTGGGGATCTTTTTCACGGCATGCACACGATTACAAATGGTTCGGCGACGAACATTTAACCACTCTGACAGTTGCTGTTCAATTTGCATATCGTCTTCTTCCAATAATGCTTGCAGTTCGGCATTTTAAAAAATTCTCGGTTTACCTGGGTGTTAGTTAAAGCCAAAAGCACCACTTTTGAACCATCTAAAATAACGTCCACAAGGGTCTTACGTTGGGATATTATCACCGTAAGTTTCTACAAGTATATGATGGCTTTCACGCGCGTTTTTCTTTTGATAGAACAATAAAGGCAGTACGTACCGCAATGTTCTTTATTTGACTCGAAACTCGACAGGGTTATCATACGAAAAAATATGACGCCAATTCGAAAACATTTTAACATTAATGACGTTTTGAAAGGCACTATCATGTTAACAAAATGACGTAAGAGATTAGACTGTGACCAAACCGACCCTAGTTTCCAGGGCCACCTCTTAAAAAAATTAAGAATTATTAACCGCCATATTTAATAGAACTAGAAGAATATTATTTAGCTTAGTGGCATACACATTTGCGCAATCGCATTCAGATTCATAAATATGTACAGGCAAGAATTGTATAGATTTTCGTGTTTAAGATATGCCTGAGACTGATAAACTTTAAGATAAATGTTAGTGTCGCCATGTAATCGCCAATAACCATTTAACCAATACTGACATAAATAATCCTTCTCTGCTTCTTTTGACATTTATTGTAAAGCATGCACCTTGCCATCCCTAAATAATAAACTTAAACAATAGTTGAGGACTGAAAAACACACGCACACGAAAACGTGCAACGTTCTTTTCCTCTCCGTCGGTTCGGTAGGTCCATCATTCGCCGTCCAGCCCGTTCATAACTCACCCGGTGCTCAATTATTTCCCATGGTCGCGGCACAATACGCCCTCCATCATCGCGGCTCCGGGTCGTGTCCGAGCCCCATTCTGCTGTCGTCGGCGGGCCGCGAGGAATTATGTCCCAGCCACGAAGAACTGCGTTCTTATTTATGCCGCTACGTCTCAATTCGGCGGCGACGACGGCGTGTGGGTCCGGGACCTGGGGGAGGTACCAGCTTGCTGAGATGTCGCCGGTATCGTGGGAGTGAGTTTATTTCATTGTCTGAAAAATCAATGGGCGAGGTGATTTTGGACATTCGCTATTTGGAAAAACCCTACCCTTAAATTGACTTTAAGAAGGAGTATTAACGAAAATATACACGCCGTTGATTTGTTGTTTGTTTGGTATCAACCGATGGTACAAATCGTCTTTAGGAGAGGATATAATACCAACCAATGCATGCAACCAAAAGAAACGATCACATACTATCTTTTTCATTTAATTTTTCATGGAACTATATAATGATCCTGTTTACTGTTGACTTTTTTCTACGACCTTAAAATGTTAGATTGGTCGTATTTTCAAAGCCCAAAAAACACAAAATTGTGTGTGTGTGCAAATTTATGTTTTTTATTATTGTCTACAGGTACTTGACCAGAGATCTATGTAGTTATAGATGCACTCTATGTATCTATTCAGCCTGTTTCGTCCATCTTTGAACATAGATCTCCCCAAGATGCTTCCTATCCTCTTTTCCCATTGCTGTCCCTCTTTTCCTCTTTTCCCATTGCTTGTCAATAGAAGTCCTACAAGCTTCTTCATGTTATTCGCTCATTTAATATATTGACTTCCCTTTCCTCTCTTTTCCCATGGACTCAAGTGTATGATGGTCTTATTCTACCTTTCATCCATTTTTCTTACATTTAGTTTCGCTGCCTCCTCTCTTACGTCTTTTATATTGGCCTTTTCTGTTATGCTCTTATTTTGTTTCCTTGTTTCCTTTTGTTAGTCTTGTATGAGGCATTAGCCCCTCTGTCGATCTTGAGTTGTCTGAGTTGTACTAATTTTATCCACGCTAGCTTTTATGAACAATGGGAAGGACAGACAGGTTGAAAATCCTTGTGTACAGATATTGTAGATATTTTATTGTGTTTAATGCAAAACATAATTCGCCAACAACTATTCATGTTAATCGAACTCTTTCTCAGGTTTGGTTTTCGCCAGTGCATGTACGTCCAGTTCCTGTAGCATTTTCTATCGTTTGGCTGTTAATAAGGCTACATCGCAGATATCCCTTAGATGTCTCTCTTCTTCTTCGTATTCTTTACAGGGAAGTCCTATGGAAACTCATTCCGTTTGCTAGCGTTCTCTATTTCTGTCTCCCTTGGGGGTATATACTAGATATGAACCAGTTAGGTCTATAATTTGTTGTGTCCATCTTTTTGGAGTCCAATACTTTCCACTACTCTCCATTACTTTCGTTTTCTTTTCTTTTATTTCTGTCCATAAAAACAACTTTACTTTCTTAATTTTGTTGATAAATAAGGTAAGTTCCTAGGCCAATCTGGGAAAAAGTATAGTGTCATCAGCATATCTTAGGTTAGTTATTCTAATCTCATCAATATTGATATCAGTCGTCCAATTCTCGAAAGCTGTACCCATGATATAAACGCACCATAAATGTTGAATAGAATTGGCGATATGATGTATCCTTATCTGGTTCCTTTATTCACGCAAAACCCATCGGATATTCGATCTTTAATTTTCATCACTGCTCCGTTTTTCTTCGTATAAATGTCAAAGTCTGGCAGGTAAAGGCAAAGTAATCAGGTGATCTATATTCCTAGAATTTGTTATACTTTCATTCATTTTATAATTAAGGAAACAAAAGTATATACCATGATTGACTTCTCTGCTATTTTCGATTATTTGTCCAATGTTGAATATCTGTTCACATGTACCTTTCCTTGGAACGATCCAGCCTGCTCTGGGAGAATCTGACCTGATAAGTAGGTTTTTAAGCGTTCATTGATAATGTGAAGGATAATTTTGCTTGTACGTGAAATGAGAATGATAAGGCGGTAATGTTTGCATTTCTCTCTAGACCCTTTTTTATGAAGAGGTCGACCAATATTCTGGCCACAATCCGGTGTCTTAAACTTTCTGACAGATTCTCTACTTCATCAATTGCATTCATTACTTCTGCGGTGACTCCATCCATGGGATCTTATCGTTTTTTATACTGCATGCAGCATTTGTTATTTCTGTTTTTAAAATATTCGCTTCACGTATTTCCAAATTAGGTGTGCTAGGATTATACCCATCTTGGAAGAGTTTACATCAACAGTGTTTTCAGTCGGTTAAAATACCATCGATATCTGTTTTTTTTGCATTCTGCATTATATTTATATGTTTATATTTTTTTGATATGTTTATATTTTTTTTGTGTATATGTATGCGGTGTATATTTTTTGTTATTTTTGTCACTTCTTTATAGAGGATTTTGAGAGTTCTCGATAAGTGTTCTTGACGTGACCATTTTGAATTGACCAAAGGATTATTTAAAGCGATGTTTCTCTGACCGTATACCCATTTTTTTGAGTTTATGTCTTTTTACCATTAAGTCAAGAATGGTGTTAGCCATCCGATGTTTTTATTTCTGAAGTTTTTGTACTTGTGTTGCGTTTATTTCATCTATAGTCTCAGTAAAGCCGGCACTACACACCGCCCACATGGTCAGGTCAACGTTTGATCAAACGTTGGTTGTTCTTTCATACATTACAAGTAAGCATCCACACATTAGCAATACATGGGTCAGTTCACAAGTAACTGAGCCAACCTCGACATCAGTGATAAAATAAATCAGAAACTGTCTTGACGCGTTGTAAACATGGTACACGATGTGGCCAATATGGGTACGGGGACTTGGCATATGTACCAGCGTGTGTTAGTTCCTTTGATGTGGGATACAAAACTGACAACTCATCGGCAAGTCGCCAACGCAAACGGCCAGCGTATTCACAAACACCAACTTTACCATCCACATATTGGCCAAGTGCCATATCGCTTGGCGAATGTGTAGGGACGGCTTAGAAATTGGACGATGTCATATCATTAGACATATCATTAGGAAGGAGTTCCAGTTTTTCACGAATCTTTTCTTGCAATTCACAAAAATGATAAACTAGTTTCAAACTTAAGGACCTTGTGCTGAGTAATTCGAGAAAAGTCCAAGTATTAGAGAGATCTGAATAATTCAATCAATGTTGACCATAGACCAAAGCCGAAAAACCCACGTCAAACCCGATCAAAGATCAAAGTCACGTTAAATGTTTTTTTTTAATACTATGGCAGTGTCCGTAAAGAGTCTCTTGCAATAGTTAATAAAGAACGTTAATAAACGTTATTCGTCATTTTGTGTGAGTTCATTCAAAGAATGTCCTGATTTGTGATAAATCAATTCATAGGTTTTTCATCACGTTCATGCACCATTGCATACCGCAATAATTATTCAACTTTTTGATAAATATCAAACAAAATACATTCTACGAGCCCTATACATGGCACTTCAGATATGGCACATGTGACTTTTTCCTATTCCTTACTTACTTAGCGTATTCGCGGGGGATACGTTCCGCAAATATGCCGCGAATACAGAAACCATGAATACGAAATGGTAATTTGTACGGAATTATAGGGGATACGTTCCAAGGTTATAAAATATAAAGAAAAATATATAATCAAAGCAATTTAATGAGAGATTTTTTAACAATATTAATAAATGTTATCAGGCTTGGACAATGGTTTAAAGAATGTAAATTTGACTTTTGTTTTGCTGCTTTTAAAAAGTATTTCAATTCGGATTGATATTCGACTGTGGCATTAACAATTTGCCTATTAAAAACAAGATTTCTTTCCATGGACGTATCAATTTTTATGAAGAAATCACAAAGCTCAAGTGTTCTAAGTTTAATGTCATCTTGTCAGTGCTTGTTGAGGCTTCCTCTTCAATGGAATATGGATTAAGCATTTCCTCTTGAATGTTACTTGATTCTATCTGTTCGAAACCATTTCGACCTATGCCATTCACAACGTGAGCAATGTTTTTAGTTAATGCTTGAATTTGTATGGATTTTTCCATACAGTTAGAGAATACAGACAGTTAAATCAGGACACAATTTTTTTCCAGCATGATTTCAATGCGTCAACTCTTGCAATGATTCTTTTATGTTAACAGTGCACTCTACTATGTCAAAATTTTTTTAGCATAACATCATCACAGAATCACATTTCATGGTGTCCAGTATGATTTTAGAAGTTTTTCTAATGTAATAAAGCTTAAAGGCCTGGATTATTTCTTGGTTCATAGATTGGAGTAGGGCGGTGGTGGGTAAGGGGTAAAAATATCACCTTTATATTTGGATCCAGAGTTTATAACTCACGACCGTGATCTGAAGCATTGTTCAAAACTAAAACTGCCTTAAAACCTAAATTATTTTTTTTTAAATACGTTTCAACTTCAGGAACAAAACAATCCCGGAATCAGTCACAGAAAATGACACTTGTAACTGAAGCTTTCTTGTTTGAACGCCAAAATACTGGTAGGTTGCCCTTTCTTTGATTTTTCAAAGCACAAGAATTTAGCGATCTCTAAAGTATAAGTGGCCTCATTAAGCAATGCCCTGATGTATTAGAACAGAACAGCAGTGTAACTCTATTTTTAAAACCAGAGGCGGACTTTTCACTTTTGGATATAAACGTTTTGTTTGGCAATCTTTTCCAAAATAGAGCAGTTTCGTCTGCATTAAACACTTGTTCAGGTTTGTATCCCCTACCAGCAATTAACTTTGCAAATTCTTCAGGATATGCTGCTACTGCTGAAGTGTCTACAGATGCAGCTTCTCCGACAATTTTGATGTTATGTAGAGATTGTCGCACTTATTGAACCATTCTTTCAAAGTTTGAAATCCTTCATTCATATGTTCATCACCAGGTTCTTTAAAATGTGCGTAAATACGTATAATATAGTTTTAGTAAAATAAATCTTGTGCGTCGAAAATGTGTTTCCATTATTGCATTAAACAAGTTTAGATAGTTCTCTCTATTTGAATATCATTAAAGTAGTTCAACAGATTGAAAAGCTTGACGACCCCTGACCTGGCTACAGTCGTCAATCATTAATGTTTATGCAGCTTCCATTTTTTCAATTGCTGTATCACGAACAATTTTTGCTGATAGTGAGGTTGATGCTGTAGAATGCCTTATTTTGTCTTCTGACTTCTTGGTGGATCGTACAGTTGATCCATTGACCAAAGTAAAAAAACGTGATATGGATGCAAACGACTGGCCAAGGCGTAAACGGTCAAGTATTTCTATTTTTACCTTAAGCGGTAACACGACTGTTTTCCGTATACGAACTAAATTTCCTTTATTTTTACTCGATATTATACATCGCGAACAAAACAGCAGAGACTCGTGCTATTCACTCAAAATTATTGCGACAAATGACAAGTTGAAGCAATAAAACAAAAGATTCGGCACCGATCGTACGAAGGTGGCTTTTATCAAAGGCCATAGCACCACGCCTAACCCGGCAGCGCGTACGGCGATGGCGACTTATTTGTCAAAGAACTTTCAGCCAAGAGGCAATAAGACTTGTTTGTTTATAAACATTTTGATACTTGTTTGTTTTGAAAGGTAACTATATACATATTATTCTAAATAAATACATATTATTCTAAAAATTCCATATGTATCATTAGTTTTGGATCCGTGAATAAAGAAATTTTCAGGCGCGAATATTTGACTGTATATACCATTTATCGCCAAGAATATTTATTTTAAATATGTTTAGATATATTTCTTCTATTTTACTTCCTGCAATTACATATATATATATATATATATATATATATATATATATATATATATATATATATGAAGAGGGAAGCCTCGCTTGAAGAAAATACTGAAGAATGTCGAAAAATACGTACGTCAATCATCATCAAATCTCTCTCTTCGCCATTTCTCGATTATTAACTGTCCATCCGTTGTTTGTTCATCTGAAATTTATGACTGCCCTCAGTTTTATGCCCCGAGCCCTCGTCCAATAAATGCAAATTAGCAATAAAGCAGAAGGCAGGCTTAATTTTATAGATTTATTTGCATGCCACGCACGGCGATCAATCATCTTAGTGAAAGAGTCACGTGTGATGTTAATGCGGACAGTTACGCCCACAGCGTCTTAATTTTCGCTCCGGGACTCCCTATTATTTTTGTCCAACCTAACTATATAAAATTTGCTATTGTTGAAGAATATGAACAATCCATCAGGGTAGTACATAACTTTAGGCCTTTTTTAATTTAAACTTAGAACCTGCTGATACAAATGTTAACTTGTAAATAATTTGATTGAATTAAATGTATTTGTTTCTATGTTTTAAAGCCAAATATTTCGATTCCACACTGGTACCCACCTGCTCTGTTTTTTGACACAAAAAAAATTGATGGTACCCTCTTCGATCAACTAAAATGTCAATAGATTGATAATTTATTAGAGCTTTTCTTTCGTTTGCTTGGCAGTTGCGATTGGTCAATGTACTGCAAAATAATTTTAAAAACTATTTCATAATAGATGTGTGCGTCGATTGCTGGATTGGTTGGAATTAGGTGAAAGAAGATTACACCCATAAAAGTCCCCCATACTCATAAATGTGTCTTTCTAAAATACTGTCTTTTCCAAAATCCAACCATTGGTTTTGCTTGTCGAAATTCTTGAGTTATACCTAGTTTTAATCACAATTTATAACTTAATAGATCAAACAGGAATTAATACTAAGGGACTTTTACTATTTAGTACCAATGGACCTAAGAATAAACTCAAAAAAAAACTAAATATATGAGGTAAAAAAAAAACAAAACAATAAATAAAATACTGTTTAAAAAAGTAAGTAGTTTTAAATATACAGTGCTTTCATTTTAAAAGTAGCCAGCCCCATTGTTTCTTTTAGCAATGAACATTACCTCTAGACAAAAACACGTCAATTTGGATATCGAGGGAGAAGTTCAAAACCAAAATCCGATATATTATGTTTAACTTCCTGTACCCAAAAATCTTAAATGGCAACCCCCTCTTGTTTTAAAGGTCTTGAAATTGCCTAAAATTTCCATATCTGTGCATTCATTAAAAAATCTCGGCAGCTTATTCACTTTGTTACACTCGGGCCCAGTCTCTTCAAAGTTTTATTACGAATTAATGTCCTATATTTTTGTCCGGTTGCCTTTCATTAAAAAATCGTGTTGTTCTGCAACACCTATTTTCAGCACCATAAATAAAAATTATTTCAATTTTCGCTTATATATTAACGTATACATCGTTAAATTATATCAGTGTCAATGCAACTGGCATCACTTGATAATCGTCACTTCTGATAAAAATGATTTTAATTTTAGCTGCGATGAGGAATAAAGTGCGCATTAAAACATAAATGACCGAGGAGTTAAAATAAAAAAGTCTTATCTTACTTTTTATGACTTTTTATTAGCTTACTTTCTTCAGATAATACAGTAATTTGTTATTCGCTTTATAATTTTCGATAGGTATATTAGTCAACAAATGATGAATGAACAAAAACAAACACTTTTAATAAATTTAAATTTATCGTTTACTAGCTGTACCCGCCCGCTTCGCTGGGCATTTAAAATTAACATGATTATTTTTTGACTACAACAAATAATTGGAAATTTATGACTACAACAAATAATTGGAAATAATTAAAAACTATCTTAAGATTGACAACCGAAAATTCAATATAAAAAGTTGAAATAAGTATCTTACTAATTTAATGCTGGGAAACTAATTTTTCGTTTTAATCTAATTATTCCACGCTTCCTTCTTTTCTTGTTTTTCTTCTTTAATTAATAAATATAAACATATACATATATAAATATAAACATATACATATAGATATATATGTTTTTAATATCTTTTTAAATCAGTCAATTGACATTTGTTAAAAATTTGTTTAGGTTAGAAAAAAAACAAAGTTTTAATGCTACAGAAAAATATTAATTTAATAGTTTAATTAATAATTAATTTATTAAAATTAATAATAATAGTAGTTAATGTACATGATAATAATAATCAATAATAAGTTGATAAAAGCTGAAATTTTAAGTTTAGCATTTTTGATCATTAGCCCCCTCACAACCGCTTTAGGAATTTGAACTCCGTTGCAGACGTTCTTAATTAGTCTTAATATAGCCCAAGAAAGAAAAAAATCAATTCAAATGTTCATTTTAATAATAAGTTTATAAAAGCTATAAAATCAGATAATTAGCGATTCTCATCATTAACGCCCCCGCTACTAGTGTAGGGAGTCCAACACTCGTATAAATATTAGCCTATCCATTAAGTACATGTATTTTCTACATGGATATCAAGTTTCAAGTCAATCGGATGCGTGGTTCAATAGTTATAACGGAACATCCGTAAAAACCACTGTAGATTTATATATTAGTATAGATTATATCTTAATACTATTATTAAATACTTGTAACGAACATATATTAATATATTATTTATTTTCCTAAACTTTTATCATAAAAATTATTTCTTTTTTTACTATTCAATTTTTTTGATTTTTCAGTGAAATTTAATTTACTTGTTTTTTTATCATTGCTTTTCGCTTCTATCTCTAATTTTTCAGGAGTATCAGCATATATTGCAATTTTGCCATTACATTACCCTTTCTAGTTATCTCAGCTGGTATAGCTTTCGGTAACGAACGTATTTGTGATGGATTACTGATATTTACTTGTGTATGATTTGTTTTGTCATTTTGATTAGTTTTGTTATTATCATTTTGAGGAGTTAATTGTAATTGAAGACTGTTATTCCCATTATTGATTGGATTGTTACTTAATGACTCTACTGGTTCTAAATTCCATGTATTTTCTGGTGTATAGTAATAACCTCATTAACACTTTTTAAATTATCAAAAAACTTGCTGACAGTAGGTTTATTGAAATTCATTGCACGTGCAAGACTTGTAGCTTCTGGAACTCTAATAAATATCTTTGGATTTCTTTTCAGGATATCTTTACACCAATCATTACCATCCTGTTTCTTATTATATATTTAATTTCAGTTATTTTCAAAAGCAAACTGATATTCCAACTTTCTTAAATCAATCGTTATTTATCCATAATATAATTTAGCAGATGTTCAGCAGTAGTCGACTAATAAACGTTCTTGTTTAGCCGTGAAGACCTTGTTGTGAGGATGGTACCCAGCATTCAAATTTTCATCTTTCTTAAATGTTATATGATATCGCCGTAATGTCGTGTAAGAAAGATGAAATAATTTAGCAACACTTCTTATTGTCTTTTTAGATTCCACAAGTCTTTCACATGCCGATTTCAGTGGATACTTCACCACGGCTAATTTTTCCTCACACATATAAAAAAAATAATTGAATTGATATATTTATAGGCTACTGAAATTAGCAGACGTCAAAAAATTTGTAAAAACATCTATTATACATTGACTGTTATCAGTTTGTTAGGTTATAACCTCAACTTAGCAAAAATGATTTTATGTAAACAAAATAATTAACTATTAACTGTTGTTTTTGAATGATAATAATAATTCGATCTTTCTTAACTTACCACAATTATTGAATAATGTTGACAATCTTTAATGAATAAACTTTTCCCTACAAAAGAGCACAATAACAAATGCTACATTGTTTAAGCTTTATAAGTATTTTTCGTGTGAGGTCGAGATGCGCGCTCTGAAATCTGATGCTTTCGATGGATCAACCCCTACGATTAATGTTTCAATTGACCCTATCTAATTTTATTGCAGTAATTAGTAAATAAAAAGTTATAAATAACTATAATTATACTTAATAAATTTTTATCGAATTTTTAAGTACACTGGTTCAATTGCCTCTTGGTTTAATAGACCCCCCGCTCACTTATATGTACAAACAACTATTTAAGATTTTTGGAAATATATTTGTAAAATGAATGATGAAAAAAAATTCTTTTATGCAAAAGTTAAACACATTTAGTTACCTAATCAAATAAAGGTTATTTTTTCGAAGGGTAAATTCATTCGAGCCTGGGAAAAATGTAACAACCGCTTGGTGGCTCTCCCTCTCTCTCCACCGTCCGACCACCCCATCATTCTCGACACCAAAACGTCGAAAACAAACCGGCGCCCGTCATAAAACAGAAGGAGGCAATAAAATCCTATTCGTGTAGGCTGTTCTCGGTAGATATTGTGTTACGCCACCCTTTCCCCCTTCCCAACCCCGCTGCTTTGGTCCACCGTAATCCGAAATCTAATATGCACCCCCCCTCGGGCTTGGGAAACGGGCCGATGGGATTACGCGCGGTTTACACGGATTACGCCGGCTTTTTAACGCGGTCCATATTGGACGCGTAAAAAGACATTAGACGCTCGTGATTTATACAAGCGCGTGCCTCACATTAAAGCGTCGTCCGCTGGTAGTCGACAGTTTGGACGGTAGACGTGTTTGAGTTTCGCACAGGGATCGTTATCCGTTTACTCAAAGATTTTTTGTTCTTTTTTCGCGGTCACTTTGATTGCTTGGCTGATTGATTAATGGATCTGTCACAATAACAACTCTAAATACCTTTAATTCAATGTCGACATTCGTTTATACGTGAATAAACTTTCTGAATTAACATAAACATATCCTTTTATCTGCACAGAGGCTAAATAACTGTTACTTGGCTGATAGAAAATACAACTTAAAATTATTCTTTTATTTATTTCATTATTATATAGCTACATGTATACTTAAAGTAACCTATAGGGTGATTTTTTTAGTACCTCCGAACTATAACCCGGATGTGTCTGAAAACACTTTTTTAAAAACAAGGGAATTTTTTCATTTTTTTATTAATTTTAAGGATATAGAACATAAAAAACATATTACACATACACCAGAGCCCAATGGGACCTGGGAGGTCCAGGCCTACATATAGGACGTTAGGAACATAACATATTGTACTTATATAACTAATAAAAATTTTACATAAAATGATTGTGTTGTATGCAACAAAGCATTTGACATGAACACCAACATCACATTTACGACACCTGATTATCTTTAAGGGACACTAGCGGCACTTTGTTTGTTTGTCCTGTGGAATAACAAAATGGTCAATTCTATTGAAACGAATATTCATATTTTCATTTTGACTGGGCCTCCCCTTAGAACCGCTACATGGTTTTTTATTCTGCTGAAGAAGTGCTACAGCTACACTCCTTCTAAAATATAAGTGGTCCATGGCACTTTTATCGTTTTTATGTATTTGCCAACCGCTTTGCACCGTCATATCAATACACTGAGCAATTAAGGAAAAATACCATTTTTTCCCTCTAATGGAAGTACGATAAAGTCTTATGTTCCCATCACAGCGATCTACGCCGCCCATATTCGCATTATAAGACATATGGTTGTTCAATTTGAACAATCTTTTTGTCTCATTGTAGGAATCTTTTCACAATATGAATGGGTTTGGCGCCTAAAGAATTGGAACACATTGGTAGTTGTTGTTGTTGTTAATGTCTGAATGATTGTGGCGTGTTCATATATTTTTTTCTTTATTTGGGTTTTTCGCCACTATCTAAAACTCAAAAAATATCAAAAATACCTGTTCTTATTTAAAGAAAGAATCACTGGGTAAAAACAAAAAACCAAACGGAGACAAATTTCTCAGTGATTCTTTTTTGTAATAAATTTGCCTAAAGAACAAAATTTTAAAGATATAAAAATGTTATAAAAAAATGTACAAACTTTTAACGTTAACGTTTCGGAGGGTATTTTTGATGTTTTTTGAGTTTTAGATAGTGGCGAAAAACCCAAATAAAGGAAAAAAAAAAGTTGTTGTTGTTCTTGTTGTCGTTCTAATGAACATTGATATTTTTTTCTGCCATTCGATAGTCATAATTACCTCTTTTTCTTTTTTTGAGATTTATGGAGGGAAATGGATTATTGGTAAGTCTATTACAACGAATTGTTCCAGCTCCCTTAAATTGTTGTTTAGTAACGAAATAAGTAAATCACAAGAGTTAAAAAAATATCAAATTTTGAAGTGAAATGTATGGCAATTCCACTTAGATCTCAATGTATCTGCGTATGTAAAAACAACATCAGCCTCGACCCTAAGTTTCATGTATAAAGCTCCAATATGAGTAGTTATATCCTGGTAGGGTTCGAACTAGTTAACATACCCTAATCTGGTAGATCCTACCCATAATTTGTAACCATATCGGATCCCCTTTTTCCCTTTATATACTTTTTGCAGCCATCTATCCCGTAATAGGGAACCATGACCTCATCGATGCCGTGATATTTTGGCAAAGGTGCATGTTCTAAAAAAATTGCATTCATATGTCTGAACAATAGGTCAATATAATAAACAATAGATGTCTAAACAATAAAATCGAAGTTTTGCGAATTTGTCTCTTTGCGTTTACTACGGACTCACGGGCTCCCTCACAGCTGATTTTTGTGTTGTGGCGCCTCTGCATAGTAGAAAATTTTTGGCGAGGTGTTTAAACTGTCGACTTACGTGTAGGACGACAGGCATATCTGGATTATATTGAAATAATACAACAACCAAATAAGATGTCTTGAAATTATTTATTTTATGTGAAATAACATTTAGTGGCTTTAATGTTTTAAAACAATTTCAGACAAATATCTGCCTTAATGTCTATTTCTGACAAAGCGCATTCTGTCAATCCAATTGCCGATCACTTTTGGGGTTCAGCAATTGGAATCTTATATCCGCGGTTGTCGAGTTATGTTGCCTTGCAAGACGTCAATAGTTGCTGGTTTATCTTAATAGAGCAAAGATTTAACATAACCCTAAAGAAAATATTCTAAAGGCGTTAAATGACATAATCATAGTGGCCGATCTCCATTTACGAATTGATAAATTTGGATCTTCATCAACACTGCCCCCAACAGCTGTGATATCTTCTCCGGAATGGACAATTTTTTGTATTGTTTTTGTTATAATATCGAGCAGCATGAAATGCGTTCAGAATTTGTCGATAATTAGGCGAATACATCGCCCGATTGGGCGGTTATGTGTGTCATAAATGATTCTATAAGTTTGGCGCACATAACACTGATTTTGATAATAAATGTTGATAATTTACAAGCGTTACTCTGTTCTCAAACGTTCCATGATGATTTATCAGACACTTCATGTGCCATGATGATTGCCATGATGATTGCCATGATGATTGCCATGATGAATTGAAATCACTCTTAAAATCACCCATGAAATCACCCTTAAGTTCTATAAAAGGCGACTGTTAGTCAGTTTCATAAATGCATGCTGAACTCGCTTTTACAATAAGGTGATCCGCGGGAAACGGGCATTTTTTAAAGAAGGATAACTAATAATTTTTGCTAAAAAACATTCATTAACATACAAAGAATCATTATAATGTCATTTTCAATGCATAAGTACCGAAAATGATGTCATTCAAGGGATGCCCAATTTTATGAACACACGTTTGGAGCCATTCTTGAAAATTTGCCTCAACTCTTCTAAGTTTCTTCATCGATTTTTTCAATTCGATCAAATATTCATTAATTCGATCAACGCGGGATTTCAAGTATCCAAAGAGAAAAATCACACATCACAGATCCGGTGACCGAAGCGGCTACTAGACATAAGCATAGCCGAAAATTCCTGGATTAGTGTATGTAACTCGAGCAAAATTCGTAGAAGCCCTAGCCGTATGAGCAGTGGTCCCATCTTGTTGCAATCACATATCCCTCCTGTTTATTCATTGTCTCCAAAATTCTTGTTTGAAAACGTTTTCTAACATGGTTACGTAGCATATACGGGGCATGATAAATTATATTGTACAAAAATAAATATTTCTTCATTTTAAATATCATTCATCTTCTTTCTATTTTTTGTTATATATTTCATTTATTATGCTTTATTTCGAAAACCGTGAAAGACTCGTGAACAGAAACTTTAAAAAATAACTTATAATCATTTATTTGACACGATTTGTTATATCCAATATTCAAAGCCTGCCTACTAATGAATTTGGGCATTGATATTTTGCTGGTGTACTGCAGAGTTATCGAAAATTGTTATCTCAAAAACCGTGCTTCCTACTAAAAAAAATAGAAGAGGTACTTTTTACGGGTAAAAGACTTTCTTCCAAAAATTGTACAGAGTGCATATATATATACCAAAATGGTACTACTATCCCCCGATCTAAGCCCCTGTTCACTCTATGTTTCCAGCAATACTATCCATTATGCTCTGTAGTATAATTGATACTACTTGAACTACAACTGCATGTTTCAATTTTTTCCATTTCAAGATTATTAAGAAATTTCAAATTATATTAGAACTGTGCAGGGCCATATTTCTGCACAGGAGTCATCTCGAAAAAAGTCCAGTTCCATCAGCATTAAAAATGTTATTCGCGTTTCGCGTTTCGCGCCCTCCATCCACCCGAGATTATTTTCTAAAATAATCCCGAAACTTCACTGCTGGTTAGATGGGATAAGGTTTCCGTAGTCGTAACGCTACTCACAAAACCATTATCTTCTCTTCCATTGGTGTTTCCGCTGCTTGGCCGCCGGACGGGGTGGGCCAAGCGCTTCGCACCACTCCCCTCTGGGGGACATGTACCAGAGGGGGGTGTAGTCTTAAGATATTATTTTATTTGCCGATGACACTGAAGGTGTTTCTTGCATGCACTACCTAAAGGGAGTCCACATCATCTCTCTGTGTATCTGCACATTGGAGATGTACCAGGGGGCATCGAGAGCTAGTCTCACTAGCTTATTCTCATAGCTTTCCAGTTTCTTGATGTAGGATTTTGCCGAGTAGCCCCACGCGATCGATCCGTACATCATGACGCTTCTCACTAATGATCTAATCATTAGGATCTTCAGCTTCACGTCTAATTTGCTGGTTCTGCAAATTAGCGGGTAAGCTATCTTCGCAACAGTCACGGCTTTACACCGTGCGTTCTTTGCATGTTGCCTCCATGACATCCTCTTGTCGAAGGTGACACCTAGATACTTTACAGTATCTTTCCATGTCACTCTTTCGTCTTCGATTTCCAGCTGATGACCGGGTCTGCTCCTTCTCTGCGTGACGTAGATAGCCTGTGTCTTGGTGATATTGGCCTTGATCTTCCAGGCTATCAACCATTCCATCAGATCGTCCAGGTGATCCTGGACGTATCTGACGGCCTGGTCCGGTCTCTTATGCCTGGCCATGATGGCCGTATCATCGGCATACAGGGCTACTCTAGTGTTATTCCTCCTCGGAATATCACTAGTGTATATGTTGTAGAGCCCCATGCTAGTACCGCTCCCGGCGGCACTCCTGCATCCATCTTCTGGCCGATTTGACTTTACCCATTTTCACAGAGAAACTTCGTTCTCTTAGGTATGAGTCAATCAGCTCAACAATCCACTCTGGGAATCCCATGTCAATCATCTTGTGGATCAGGCCATCGTGCTATACCCTATCGAAAGCCCTTTCGACATCGAGTAGGACGATGGCCGTTCCGTGTCTCCTGTCCAGCGTCTCTGTTATGTATTCTGTGACACATAACAGTTGATCTTCGGCAGAGTGGTTTTTTCTAAACCCGAACTGTTTGGGCGGAAGGATGCTGTTATCTTCGAGCACCTTCTCTAATCTCTTTAGAACCACTCTTTCTACGACCTTACTTATTGACGGCAATAAGCTTATCGGCCTGTAGTTTTGGGGAATTTTTTTGTCTTTCCCTGGCTTCGATATCATTCTCACCATTGCGTATTTCCATCTATCCGGGAAATACCGCAGTCTAATGACTGCGTTTGCAATGGCGGTGATGGCGGCAATTTCTTTTCTCGGCAGCTTTTTCAGCATGCGATTGGTAACACCATCGCACCCTGGAGCTTTCTTCTGCCGAATCTTCTGGATTATACCCTTGACCTCTTTCGGAGTTGCAAACTCCGGAGGCGGCCTGGGCCCAATCCTCTCGCGGAAGTTCCTTACCGTCCTTTTGACTAACCTCTTGAGGTTTTCGTTATCGTCGTCGTGAGAGTTGATGACACACTCTCTTTCGAGCGCGTCTGCCATGGCTTCGGCCTTTTCTTCATCTGTGTAGACAAGTCCGTTCCTTCCATGGATCATCCTTACATCTGGATCTCTCTTGAGAGCCCTGTAGACTCCCCATAGTGTACCGTCCGCGTTATCCAACTCGGTCAAGCGGTCAGACCACCTCTTTTCTGCGAGGTTTTTCAGTGCCTGTCTCAGGACATTGGTAGATCTGGTCAACTCCCTGGCCAGATCCGCCGTCCTATTGGCACGATATCTTCTCTTCAGCGCCCTACGCCTTCTAATCATCCTCTGAATAAACTGAGGAACAGGTCCGTAGGGGTGCTGGGTTTGCCTTTCTTCCGTCCTCGTCGTGCTTTCTTCCACTGCATCGACAATGGCCTTTTCCAATCTCTCCACTTCGTTTTCCAACTCTTCCGTTGTACCGATCTTCGGGATTTGGATTTTGGAGTGGAGTTTCTCGGGGAACAAGTCCCAGTTCACCCACCTCCTCACCGTAAACTCCCTTTGTCCGTCACCAGAACCCAATTTTGAGAAAAATTGGGTTGTGGTCGGAAGTCCCGTCGTACACGGTCTCAATGTCGATATCCACGGGGATATCCTTGATGACCGCGATGTCCAGTACGTCTGGTAAGCTGCCTGTTGGTTGATACGTGGGCTCTTGGGGAGCAATCACGATTGCTCCCAAAGCCTCCACGAATCTCTCCAGTCTTCTCCCGTTGGGGTTATACGACCTGCTATGCCAACCCGGTGACTTGCAGTTGAAATCCCCAATGAGTACTTTTCCTACATTTCCCTGTAGGAGTTCCGCAATATCTTCTCTTAGCAGTTGATCTGGCCTGCCAGGATGGTAGACGGACTACACCTCAATGGGTGCATGCGCCATCTCTACCTTGACTCCTATAGCTTCGATTTCGCCATCGTTATCTCTCAATGGCTCAGATTCCAGATTTCGTTTAACCAGGATGGCTACGCCACCACCAACTGGATTCGGTCTGTCGAATCTGAAGGTCCGGTAGTTCAGGAAATTAATCCTGTACCCGGACGGACATCTTGTTTCTTGCAGCGCAAGAATATCTGGCTCATAATCGGCTAGAAGTTGTTCTACTTCTATCTTCTTGCATCTGATCCCGTTGACATTCCAGGATCCAATCATCAGCGTGTGCGGTTTGCTTCCTCTACTTGGCATTCTGTGCTGCAAGTATGGCGCGGACTGACTGCTCGACCGCTTGTCGGATTATTTCCTCTAGATCCGGTTTCTTGCTTGCGTCCTTTCGCGTTTGCGTAGTAGGCTCTTGCCTATTCTGCCTCTTCCCACTCTTGGTGGGGGCATTCTTGCATCCCATGTAAGATGCGGGGTGTTTCCCCCCGCAATTTACACAGGTCGCTTCGTCTTCTTTTGAGCGCGTACAGTCGGAGCTCCTGTGCTCCTCTCCGCAGCTCACGCATCGTACAGGGTAACCGCAGTTACTCTGCACGTGCCCGAATCGCTGGCACTGGTAACACTCTACCGGTCTGTCGTTCCTGGCTTTTCTTTCCGTCTTTACCACCAACCTGTCTAGGTATTTGATGGCAAAGACCTTTTCACTCTTACTTTTCACTAAGACCATTGGGAGTTCACGGCCCTTGGTGCCCGCTTTTCTGGATCACAACCTTGCGACTTCTACGTCGTCGAAACCCTGGTTCATCAGGGTTTCTTTTATTTCTTCAACAGGAGTGCTTTCTGGCACTCCTTTTAACACCACCTGTTATTTGGTACAAAATGTTATTTGGTACTTCTTCTTTAATTAGGACATACTTTATTAATCCAATCGTTAGTCACATTGATATCGACATGCCGCGCCTCTCTATTCATTTTACTGTAGGTCATTTTGAGAGGGTGCTTAAATTTTCCGAACCAACCTTCTTATGATTTAAAGTCAGTATTGCCAAGTTGTTCGGCAAAGTTCTCAGCCTTGGCTTTAACAATTGGCCCCGAGATAGGTACTTTATTCTGACACTGATTGTTGAACCACGACAACATTGCTTGATTCAATTCCTCAAATTTTGGCTTCCTTAATTTTTTAGAAGATTTTCCCTCCAGTGCCGCCTGCAAAATTGTTTTCTTGTTTTTTCAAATGATAGTAACAGTAGATTGACTTGTCGTCGTCGTGACTAAACGTCTTCCAACGTCACTTTTCTGTTCTGCCTTTTCAATCGAACGTAAATATTTACTGCGTCTAAATATTGCTATTGTTCAGCAATTGAGAATGCCAAATGAGAATTTGGCGAAACGTCGTGACTCTTCACAGAATCAATGGATCGACACCCGGAATGATTTAGAAACATTATCTACCATCCGTTAAAATATTAGATGAAACACATATATATATATATATATATATATATATATATATATATATATATATATATATATATATATATGTGCTGACGGCAAGATGAACGCGTCTTCAGCATGTTTCCATCTTGGATGGTCTCCTGTGCCATTCGCTTGATGATGTCATCAGTCCATCGTGCTTTCGATCTTATCTTCTTCGTAGACATTTTTGATCAAGCGGTGTCCATCCCAGGATTGCTTTCATCCTCTCGGATCTAGCTAACACATGATACCCGAAAAACTATCCTTACATTTCACACTCGTGAAAACATTCATCTGAACATACATTTAAAGAAAATGACCAGCACCATCTTTGAAACTATATATAATCTGAAAGTTGTACATCTCTATAAAATGGGACCGTCATAATTAGAATCGATCAACGCATTGTCAAGTTATAGTTTAAACTGATAGGACCTTTTGTCACCTCGTCGGAAAACCACCATCGAACAAAGAGCTATTATTAAATTTTGTTGCAAGCTCTGCTATCCTGCTATCCTGTCTGGAATAATTGCTTATCCTGGACTTTTGTACTGGGGTGGTATAGGCGATTCTAGGATGGCCGTGATGCTTTGGAAGATGATCCAAAGCCAGGCCGGCCCAAAAGCAAAAATCGCGGTGAGTTGGTGGAAAACTTGTGAGATGAATTGCGGAAGAATTAAATATAACCAAAGACATGAATCACGAAATTTTGACAAAAGATTTAAACAAACGGAAAGTCTGTGCTTTGGTTTGTGCCCAGGGACCGTCGACCGTAAAAAAAATCTAGCGGTGTATTGATGCGGAAGGGATGTAGTTTGAATAAAAAGGAATAATTTTGGCAAAATAACTAATTGTTTTTTTTTATTTAAAAAAATTTTATTTCTGTTATTTTTCCGACACTGTTTATATACCAGAGATAAAAAAAAATGTCACTCATCATGAAATATATATTTTATTGGATTGATTTTGAAACTTTTGTGTATATCTTGACTGTATTATGTAATACAATTTAATCAGGACTTTCCACTTACATCTGATATTAAAAATTAATTAGAAGTAAGTTTTGTTTTAGTAGTTTTGGTTAAATCCTTTTTAGCTTGAACTATCGACTTTCATTTCACGTTTGTAAAGTAGTAGTTTATTTACAATAATCATCAGCTGATGTAAACTTTCAAATCTCGTTACATATCCTGCTGTGTTGGAATAAAAACAAGTTTGCACTATCTACCAATATGAAAAATTGACACGTATTTATCGGTTAAAGTTAACTGACATCTCCTGAGCCGCTAGACGAGACACAGTCCATCCAATAGTAATATACTGATTTGACTAAATCTTTTATACCAATACTTATGTTATAAGGTTTTATTTGCAGTACTATAAAATTAAAAGTATCAGTATTTTTCTGAAAATACATAAATATATATATATATATATATATATATATATATATATATATATATATATATATATATATATATATATATATATATATATATATATATATATATATATATATTATGGAGAATAACAGCTTACATATTTCATTGTGTTCTTTCACTATCTAGGTTACATTCTAACGCAATTTTTCATTATGCCAGTATAATACCGCTACTGTATCTCTGAAAATCCACGTGGAAGTTGAAAAAGTAGAACATAAAGAACAATAAATCCATATGATTATTCGAATTTTTATTCATCAAAAATAATTCTTGAATAAAGTCCTAGAATAGAAGCATCTTCATATTTAATACAGTAAAATTCAGTGTCTAGAATTTGATAATCTTGCAAGTTAATTTCGTAAATTAAATATTTGAAAAACAAAAAAGGGCCTTACATTGTATGCACTCTTTAATACATATAGAACTTGAAAGTGAAATCTTAAAGCCTGTTTATTCCATACTAACAAAGGAAGTATACTGTTTTGTCGCCTAGCACACTACTATGATCAAAAACTAAGATGACTTACGTACCGCGCTTTACGTACCGCAACAACCATATGTTTCTTAAGTTAGTTTGACTGTCCTGAACATCTGATAGAAGTGTCATATTAACACGCGTGTTAAGTTAAGTGAAAATTGTTGGGATGGTAAAACCAAATAGTAGTGTGTTATATATATATATATATATATATATATATATATATATATATATATATATATATATATATATATATATATATATATATATATATAACACGTCTTTTGTATTTGTTTTTATTGCCGTTTTCTTAAAATGGAAAAAATTTGTTGAGCCAACAATTTGCATAAAGTTTTATCTACAAACGAAATTTCTTGTGCTGATGCATTAAAAAGGTTAAGAAAGTATTACGTCGATGAAGCTATGTAAAAAAATGATTAGATGTAGTACAAGGACTTTAATGATCGTAGAGAAGCAGTTGAAGATGTACCTCCATCAGGAAAACCTTCCACACCAACCAGTCGTGAGAACATTATCAAAATCAAGAATCTTGTACTGAATAATCACCGATTAAGTATTAAATACGTTGTAAATATTACTGTGGCAAAACAATTCATGGTTTTTGCATCACGGTAACGCATCTCTGCAATAGTTATTTATCAATTTTTCGCTAAATATTAAGTACCTTTCAACATTTCCATATTCACTAAATATAAGCCCCTGGATGCCGTTGTCGGTCCATACAAGCCATTCCAGGGAGTTCGCTGACCGTTTTAAAGGAAATACGAGAAGTCGTGTAATTAGTTTTTAAAGAACCAATAAGCAAGCAGAAATGTTCACACCACACTCAAAATTTTCCTTTATTGCATTTTGAAAAGTTTTGTGTGTTTTTTTTTTATTTAGGATTTACAGTTTGCTTACAATAGTTTTCTAGAAGATACCAAATAAAGAGCATTTCTTATTCAAATATTTTTTTTAAATTAAATTGTTTTGGCACTATGTTTTATGCATATATTTGACATGTTAAATTCGAAACAAATAAATATGGAAAACTGGAGTCAACAAGCCGGCATTGTTTAAATTATGAAGATGATGTATTATTGCCAGTGCGAAGTTCGAAGTCGAATTTTTGTAAATTGTTGGGATGCCAAAATCAAATGGTTATATACATATATATATATATATATATATATATATATATATATATATATATATATATATATATATATATATATATATATATATATATATATAGATAATAAATATATATATATATATATATATATATATATATATATATATATAAATATATATATAAATATATATATATATATATATATATATATATATATATATATATATATATATATATATATATATATATATATATATATAATAAATAAATATATATATATATATATATATATATATATATATATATATATATATATATATATGGGGAATTTTTTGTATCCAAAATACTAGACATACTCCGTTATATGAAAAGCACCCCCATACTTTGATGTTACTATCACTATGCTTCACTGTACCCAAAGTGTAATTAATTACACTTTACAATTAGTAAATTCATTTTGGTTTTGTCACTAAAAAGAATGTTTTCCAGTAACGTTGGAAGTCTTTTCGTTGAAAATTTTAAGCGCTGCTTTATATTCTGTTTACTTAAATAGAAAACTTTCCTGATTACTCTACCGTATAGGTTTTGCCGTTGTAAAGGTCGTCTTGTGGTTCTGGTGCTGAGAATTAGGTCAAGATTTTTTTTTATAACGATAGAGGTTATATGGTTTTTGACTATGGGATTTTTTCGGAAGACATTCATCAAGATTTTAAATTTATTTATCCATTTTAATAGTACATATACATTCAGTTTTCATCTCCTCAACTCCTTCAACTGAGCACTAGCATATTGAGTTTAAATGTTTAAACTATACAGTAAATTTTAAAACAATTGTCATTGTTTTAAAATAAAAGTTAAGGCAATATCTATGATTATTTGTTAATATTAATAAGACTAACATGTAATTTGCGTATGTTTTATAATTTTATTATATAAATGGAAAATTTAAAATTTTTGTGTTTGTTGTTACTATTACGCAGGTAGTTCGGTAATTTCGGTTGGAATATGGAAGACATTTCGCCTATTTTTACTTTCCAATTTCAGTGTATGTCTAAAAGTAGATTTAGCCTACTTAGTAGGTCCATCATGATGGATATAATATTCGGTAACTCGATGAGTCTTGAGCGGGGTTAGATGATCTATGTCTTCTTGTAATAAGATATGTAGGCGCGTTGTACACATGCTTGAAGTTTACTTAAAGTCGTTGGTTATCTCGGGAATATCTCAAGAGTTCGATCAATGCTATCAACATGTATGGAATCAGATCGGCATACATTCATGACGTTCAGTAATAAAGGTCTTTAATAGTCATATTCTAAATTGTCTAAATTTTCGGTTATTTAAATTTAACTGAGGTAGCCGATATTTGATGGAAATTCATTATAAATAAATAAGCAAACATTAATATCTAAAAATTTCCACTATATTTAAAATTGTATGTATTCTAACATTAAGTGGTTAACACCACCGTACTTTTAAAATGTTACATAATGAGAATAAACCCAAAAACGTAAATCTTTTAGAGAGCCTAGAAATTAATAAAAGAAAAATTTGGATATTTTGCTAAATGACCAGCTAGACTTGAATTAAACCGTTATTAAACTTATATTGACGTTAAAAAAAAAATGGATTTCTCCATTTGTATTTTTTATGGTATTGTTAGGTCGATTAGAATTTCGGTTGTAATTATTTTTCTTACTGTTAGTTTAACATAGTTAGTATTTGAAATAGGTACTGTGTGTCGAAACAATTGTTATACATACAATTTTAAATATAGGGGAAATTTTTAGATATTAATATTTACTTATTTATTTTCAATATTTGTTTATTATTTAAGTGAAATATTTTGTTGGAAATAGAAGTTAGAAAAAAGTTTGTTACAAATTTTATAGACATTTCATTAGGGTTAAAAATCAAAAAGTGAAAATATTTTTCACTCTATATAAATGAATACAAAATCAGAAAATGCATCGTTGTACTATATTTAATTAAAGTATCTCGCATCTAATAAATTGTTTGAAATGCCCTCCTTAATTGTTTATCAAGTATATATTTTTGAATCACAAAAACCTTAATCGATTTTTATTTAATCGCCACGTGTCTAGCCATTAGAACATTTTGTTCCCTACTTAGGTTGTTTGATTTTCACACAGGGATGATTATTGACTTGCTCGAAGGGTTTTTTTTATACCATCGGTCGTTGTTACAAGGGATTACGACCATAATAGACTGAAAAACATATTGGCACATTTAGTTTTTCTTTTAATTTAATTATGCTCACTGATATATAAATGTTATAGTCTAAACCCAAATGGGAAAAAGGATACAGTAAAAGGATAAATGTAGATACTGTAGATTAATTATTCAAACGTTATCACTTAATCACTTTTTTGTATTAAGCTAGTTGTATCAAAATTATTAAATTATCAAAATTTCAAATAACTATTGATTGAATCGGTAATGGATTTTAAGAGGATGTGGTAAAATCGGATATTAGAATAAGGTAAATTCATATTATTGCTTTACTTGGGAAAAGTCTTGGCGACCAAGGTAAACTACGCTCCCAGATGACCTCTAGACCTATGGTTTTGGACGATAAATGAGTTCTGCAGTGTTTTGACGTTTGGCGTGATACCAGAATTTCTTCTATATAACTATAGTCAGGTTATCTCGAATAAACACCACAGTTAAGTCGTGGGCCTTAATTATATATATATATATATATATATATATATATATATATATATATATATATATATATATATATATATATATATATATAAGATTCTCAGGTATGCGATCTGTTCTTATCAATTAATACTCAAATTTCATTCCTTAATAACCCTCAATATATTTCATCAGATTTTTTTCTGATTTCTTCAGGAGGAATGACAGCTACAAAAATGTTACATTACAAATAAAATTAAACAATAAATATATATTGACTTACAATGCTTAAAATTCAGTTGAAATGTTAAAATATATATAAAACAACAACAGAAAATATAGAACAACATTCATACGTAAGAACAAGCGTTTCTAATGAAAATATATACAGTTAAAATCAATGATTTTTTTCTCCATATATAATGATCCTTTTTACACCGTATTCATTAGTCGAAATATCAAGATACTAACAATTTAAAATATTGCTTTCTTTCAATTTTACTTAAATTCTTATTATTTTTTTAAATACTATTTGTGCGAAAGGTACACGAGCTAAGGACAACATTCCACTTCTTAATAAATTTAATGTAGTTGTTATATTGGGTAGACGTCACAAAGTTTGGGACAACAAATTATTCAACATAAGACTGACACGCGTATTGGAAAAACATCTTGTGTATTGACCAGTCGTTGCCATCAGACTGGTCATAATTTTGATTATAGCTCAATCAAGGTGCTGGCGACTGAGAATAATCTCACTAAACGCTTGTTCCTGGAGATGTTTTACATCAACAGAGATAAAAATACTGTGAATTTCAGGTGTCATATAGAAGGGCTGAGTGTCATATATTGCAACATTTTGGGAAAATCAAAAGGAAAAATTTTGCACAGATAGTTAAAATGTATTAAAAAAATTCATAATTTAAGTAAAATTGAAAGAAAACAATATTATTAATTCTTAGTCTCTTGATACTTCGACTATGAATACAATGTAAAAAGGATATATGTGGAGAAAAAATAGTATTGATTTTAACTGTATTTATTTTCCTTAAAAACGTTTGATTCTACGTGTAAGAATTGTTCTATATTTTCTGTTTGTTTTATTATATATATATATATATATATATATATATATATATATATATATATATATATATATATATATATATATATATATATATATATATATATATATATATATCTTCACAGGTATCCCATTAAGGATGGATCGCGGCCGTATCTTGAAAACTATTTATCCCACAGTTTTGGGGAAAAAATATTATACTAAAACTGACCGTGAAAAATTCACCAAAAATATTTTTAAGCTTCTAAAATGACCGCAAGAGGGCGTGACGAGCTAAACATTTTTAAAAATAATTTTTTTGTGTATTTTCAAGTGTTAACCGAGTAAGAAAAATTTTCAGTTATAATTAGCAAACTGTCTCTTACAACTTTGTTTTATGACATTTTGTCGTAACTTCGCGAATAAAGAAGTGGGGGGGGAGTTTTATCTATTTAGATAAAAAGTCGTCTAATGTCCGTTTGCCTAAACCGATTTTTCTCTATTTGGATTCATTTAAAAGGCAATTGCTGGGATAATCAGATAATCTGGGAGATAAATTATTTAGTTTATAAATGAAACCGCGAGGTGGCGTTACATTCAACAATAGCTTTTTTGAAGTTTTGTTCAGTTTTTTCAAATAGAATGGTACAGCTTTTATTACATGGTTAGAAAGGTAATTTAAAGAGGAATCATCCAGTGAAAACCCGAAATCGATATCTCTGACATGTCAAGAGATATTTCGATTTTTCGTAAAGTGTGAAGGAAGCAAACATTAGGTTAATATTTTTTTAACTTAATGCAGGTAGTGGTGAAATAATAACTGATTTTTTTCAGAAAAATCGAAACCGAAATAGTTTTCTGCGCTACCCGAACTTTCTGAATTGATTGCGATGTGAGTGTCCAGGTTTCACTTCCGTATGTCATAACGGACAGGACGCACTGATCGAAGACTTCTTTTCAGACAAAGTGGGAATTTGCAACACTACATTGAGCCTGCCAGCTACATTTAACACACGTATCCCCTTCTATTGAAATCCTCTGCCCAAGATATATAAAGTGGTCCACGATCTCCAAATTCCTCCCTAAAGCTGAAATTTTTCCGTCCTCAGCGAATTTATTGAACATAACCTGACCCTTTTTCAAGTTAATTTTTAAGCCAAATGGTTTGCCAGCCTTTTGCAGCTCTTGTATACGTCTTTGCAACTCTTCTGGGTCTTGTTAAAGGAGAACGATCTCATCAGCAAATCTAAGATAGTTGAAGTTTGCACTATTGATCTTTACACCATTCTGTTCCCAATTCACATTTGAAACACTTCTTCAAGACAAACCCAGAAAAGAATAGGCGATATTGCGTCACCCTGCCGTTCACCTCGCTCTACATTTATTCCCACTTCAAGACCATCAAGGTGAATTGTCGCTGCAACTCCATCATATATCGATCCTAATAAGTTTACATATGCTTTATCTGCCCCCTGGCTAAGCGATTCATCCATTATGGCCTGCTTTGAGAATAACTCAAATGCTTTTTTGTAGTCAATAGAAGCCAAGCACAGTGGCATGTTGTATTCGTTGTGCTTATATATATGCTTGACCGGGAATGTGCCCCACTCATCCCTGCAATTGGAGGGCACATGTTTCGCCTCTCGATGTTCAGGCTCGTCAGGGTACCGACACATGCTCTCCCGGCAAGAATAGGAAGAGCCCATCCACAGTCAGGAACCTATACTCTCGCCGACTTCCCGTCGGATGGCGTTTATATGTAATGTTAGATTTCTTTGGACGGCGTCCAATGAGATAACAGTAGTTGAGTGTCAAGTAGACCCAACCGCTGGGTTCCACAATCTCATGTGCATGACTCAATCTCATGTTCTCATGTTGCTGACTGCGGATGGGGTCTCCCCATTCTTAAGGTGGAGAACATGTGTCGGTACCCTGATGAGCCTAAACATCGAGAGGCGAAACATGTGCCCTCCAATTGCAGGGATTGGTGGGGATCATTCCCGGTTAAGCACCTAACAAAAATGTTCATTTGGGCGAAGACGCAAGTTGTTGTGTGTTCCACATGAACCTGTATATATTATATACAGGGTGTCCGCAAATAACATCGAAATATTTTGGGAGGTGACTCTAAGGATTAAAACATAAAAAGAAGTTCCTATAAACATATCCCCAAAATTGCTTCTTAAAGGTGCTAGAGCCCCTTAAAGGGGGAACTTTTTGCAATTTAAAACTTCCTTACGTAATTACGTGCAATAAAAGACTTCCTTACGTAAATGACCCAGTTTTACAAAACATCCAAGAGAAAGATTAACAGTGACAGCCGCCTACTTAGTTATTAAGATGCATTTCGATATCCATGTAATCGTGCATCGATTTAGAAAAAGTCAGTTTAACGGTCTATTTTAACGAGATGAAATAAGTGGACCTTTTTTATTTAAAAATCTTTATGACTTATGGCAGCATTTACCAAGGAGACGCCCCTATATGTGATACCCTGAGTAAAATATTCAATTATTAACATAAAAAACGTTTTTCTATTCCAACTTATTGAAGTATACCGAGTTTCACGATTTGATCATAAACCGTTTCGGAAATAGTGCGAAAAAACCATCTTTAGAGTCCTCCTTTTAGTGGCTCTAGCCCCTTTAAGATACAATTTTTGGGGTATTTTTAGAGGAACTTGTTTTTATATTTTAATCCATAGAGTCACCAAAATATATCGAAGTTATTTTCAAAACTGGAATTTTTTTCTGGACACCCTATATATATATATATATATATATATATATATATATATATATATATATATATATATATATATATATATATATATATATATATGATATCTACGCCTACGGTACTCTAAAATTTCTATATTTATTTTAGGCCGTTTTTAAAAGAAAATAACAAAAGTATTTATTTTTTTTCCTTTATTTGGGTTTTTGGCCACTGTCTAAAACTCAAAAAATATCAAAAATAGCTGTTCTTATTTAAAGAAAGAATCACTGGCTAAAAACAAAAAACCAAACGGAGACAAATTTCTCAGTGATTCTTTTTTGTAATAAATTTGCCTAACGAACAATATTTTTAAAGATATAAAAATGTTATAAAAAATTTACAAACTTTTAACGTTAACGTTTCGGAGGGTAATCTCCCCCCGTTTTCAAAACTGAACTAAAAAAATTGTAAATTTTTTATAACATTTTTATATCTTTAAAATTTTGTTCGTTAGGCAAATTTATTACAAAAAAGAATCACTGAGAAATTTGTCTCCGTTTTGTTTTTTGTTTTTACCCAGTGATTCTTTAAATAAGAACAGGTATTTTTGATATTTTTTGAGTTTTAGACAGTGGCGAAAAACCCAAGTAAAGGAGAAAAAATATATGAACACGCCACAATTATTCTGACATTAACAAAAGTATTGTTTTTCAGATAACATAGGTTTTTCTATTTTTGCACGGTCCTTTGATACAGGTTGTAGTTACACACTATTTCAGTTCTTTTTCAATTTTCATTCAATCCGTTGTGATATCTCATTTTAACAGATCAACAGTAATTGCTTTGTTACAACAGGGCTTTAATCAGAGTGATATGGTGGAAATTGTAGGTATTTCCCAAAGTAATGTATCGTTCAAATTCATAAAAAAAACTTTAATAGACAAATGAATTAAAGGATCGGACTGAAGTGTCCAGTTGGACTCTTCAGTCGAAGCGGACAACACTTGAAAATACCAAATGCGATTTTGGCGAAACGTCGTGGCTCTTCACAGAATCAACGGATCGACACCCGCAATGATTTAGAAACATATATATATATATATATATATATATATATATATATATATATATATATATATATATATATATATATATATATATATATATATATATATATATATATATATATATATATATATATATATATATATATATATATTTTATATCATTATATATATTAATATATATTAATTATATCATCATCATCATCAGCTCGTGTCGATCCATTGAGGCGTCTCCAGCATGCTTCCAACTTTCACGATCCTAGAGCGGGTTCGACTCCCGTACTAGGTAAGGACTTATTCTAAAATTTTTGTAAATGTTTCTAAGTAAGAGTGTTAAATCTGTCAAGGAATCACCCCCCCGGTAATGGCGCATGCCTTCTGAGAGATCTTCCTACTTTGGTCACTCGCCAGTCGGTAGGCTTCTTGAGATACTTATGGTTAAGCACAAAGCCAAAAGTTGCCAACCCGAGGGGTGCTGACCGGGGTTTTCGGTAGGCGTTGACCATTTTTCGGAACCCACGTTAAGCTGTAGGTCCAGTCACTAAATAGGCTTCACGGTTGTTGATGGGCATCTAACCCTAAAACTTTACTTTTTTCTTTCCTGTTTGTTAATTTTGACCGGTTTTCCTTGGTTGCTGCCTTTAACCGATCCAATTCTGAAGATTAGACCTCAGTATTGATGGTTTGGTTGCACGGAGGAAGCTCAAAGTGTATAGATACCTTCCAATTCTGCCAAAATGTTAAGCATAATTTTTTGTAGGTGGAGATGCAGATGATTTTCTGTAGATTCATGCCCATGCCGTCTTTCGCCGCCCTTAAAACTGCTAACCCTGCCAAGTCCCATGATGGTTTTTTGTACGTTTTCATTAAACCAATTACCAAAAGCAAGGGGACGTCAGCATTTTTTTATCTGATCTGTTATCTCACGGACTGTAGGGCGTGGATCTTCGACTATGGTAGTCTTTATTTCCTCTATATTAAAGCTCGACAGGGAGACATCGGTCTCCTAGGTCAAAATCTGCCGAACCGACCAAACCACTTTAGCACCGTGGTCTCTCAACAAAAACCCATTCCGTAAACTATACAAATCTTGTTTTTCGTTTCCACAGCGTTCTTGTCATTTTTTAAATGGAAAAACTAAAGGCAAATCAAAGCGAATCCAAACATAAACATCGCCAATACCACAGATTAATATTATGTAAATAAATATTACTAATCCAACACATATATTTGTTTACAAGCGTTAAAAGAGCAACTAATAGAAAATCCCTACGAACTTTCCAGACAACTCACTATAATACCAATTGGCAGTCTGCGTTTTCTTTGTTCCTTTTTCATCCTTGTCCTATTCTGCGCTGAGTAAACTGTGGAACATATGTATTTTTCTATATATACGAAACGAAAGGTTTGATTCTATCGAGGACCGATATCAACTTTGTCGATATTGATTGATCTACGTCCGAGTTACGGATCTGATGCTGGGTCGGCGCCCCGGGGGTCACGACGCAACGGACCCGGCCATGGGGCTCCGAGATTCCTCACATTCTAAACCGGCCACGAAGATTCTTAACTCGGCGTTGTCTTTAATAAATACCAAATGTCACTGACAAATAGCCAAACATGCCAGCACCGCCGCCATGTCTCCATTGGTTTATTATGGCGGTGTAAGAGGACGGTCGTGGGATTTGTTAATATATTGCCGTTTCAGTGGCGCTTGAGGACTTAATTAGGATGTTGGTGAGGAGCAATGGGCGTTTACTTGAGATTTTCATACACAAATTATTTTGAATTATATACAACTTATCAATAATCAAAATTAGTTGAAGCTTGTTTGTTAAAAGAAAGTTCCTCATTAAAATAGTAAGTACTTTTGGCAATTTTTAATAACTACATTAACTACACAAAAAGAGCAAAAGTATTGTTGAATTATTTCAAATAGAAGATATATATATATATATATATATATATATATATATATATATATATATATATATATATATATATATATAATTTGATATGTTTCTCGACCGTGCAATTTATAGTTTTTTTCTTGGGGAAATTGGTTGTTTTCGGGCTAGCGGTCAGCAGTAAAACAAGTGTTTAATCGTCTCAATATTTCGTCATTTTTTTGATGACTTCATCAGGAGACTCTAAAATTATTTTTTTTTTCTTTTATTATTTAATAAACAATGAAATAGTATAGAACACCAACATGTTAAAATATAAATTCACATAACAATAAATATATAAACTTACAATTAATGACTATGGTTTAAAACGTGTGTATCTAAATAACGTTCTTGAACGATACGGGCCCAACGAGGAATTAACAATCTTTTTTTAAACACTAAGGTATTTCAACCTGCAACCATCGAGGTTGAAAAGACTGGAGCACTTTCAACACGAACATCCATTGTTTGGTGTTATTTGAGAATATGGCAATAAATACTGCTAAGACCACTAGTATCTGATTTAAAATTCATCGTGGTCTTATTTTGTCTTATATGACACATCTCCAAAAATAGTCTTTTTTTGTAGTTGTTCATCTGTTGTATGACTTTTACATTGTCGAAATCCATATTATGTCCAGTACTGAGGAAATGGTCAACCACAGCACATCTGTTGTTGTGATTACGGCAGTCACTCTTGTGCAATGTCATTCTCTGTTTAAGCCACTGACTGGTCTGTCCTATATAAGACTGTTCACAATCTTTGCAGGTCAGTTTATAAATTACATTTGATTGTAGACCGATTGTTAGTTGATTGTATTGACTGATTTTTATGTGAGGAAAGTCCTTGAATACTTTTGTCACCCCTTGGGATAGACCATTCACTTTTGGGATTTTTTTGTAAACTAATTCTGGCCCGTTGTCTTCTAAAGGGCCATCATAGAATTGTGTGCTGTATATCAATCGTTTCAATATATTTTTCGGGTAACCATTGTTCAGAAACAATTCGTATCGAATTTTTAAATTTTTTTGTAACAGAGTGCTATGGCTGATCCGTGTGATCCTGTTTTTCATTTGGACAATTGTGTTATATTTTTGGCTTCTGGAGTGATTTGAATGATAGTTGATGAATCTACCTGCCGCAGTGGGTTTCTGGTACCAATCCAAGATTATCTTGTTGTTATGTCTTTTCAACCTCGATGGTTGCAGGTTGAAATACCTTAGTGTTTAAAAAAGATTGTTAATTCCTGGTTGGGGCCCAATTTCCCCAAGAAAAAAACTATATATATATATATATATATATATATATATATATATATATATATATATATATATATATATATATATATATATATATATATATATATATATATATATATATGTATATATATATATATATATATATATATATATATATATATATATATATAATATTATATATATATATATATATATATATATATATATATATATATATATATATATATATATATGTATATATATATATATATATATATATATATATATATATATATATATATATATATATATATATATATATATATATATATATATATCAAGAATCATTTTGGAATACCTTGTTTTTTAACATTTTAACTATACAGGGTCGGTATTATGTACGGAAACGGTCAAATATCCCGAGAACTCTTTGAGATTTCTTAATGAAATTTTGTACATAAACATCAGGAAATATTTGCTACTTTTTGGTTATATTTTCCTTTTATTTTTCTATCGCATATTTGAAATCCAAGGCTATTTTTTTTTTTGAATTCAATGAGATAAATATTGTATGGTTTATTTTTCGAAATAAATTTTAAAATAAGGTTAAAAGGTGTTTCGGCCTCTTGTCAATATCAGATTAAAAAAAAAAAAACAATACCAAAATTAGAATTTTTTTTATTAGTATTACAAAGTAAGGAAGTATTTACAAAAGTGTCCGCCGTTAACTTCCTGGCAGAATTGGATTCGTCGGACGAAGCCTTAAATTGAGTTTTCTTACCAGATAAGAGGTATATCGGCAATTTCTTGCCCTTCAAAAAAAAATCAATTTCAATAGCCCCTTTCAAAATTTAATAACCCCTCAAAAAAATCGGGTAGTACCAAGTTTGTCATTCGATAGCTGCTTATCGACCGATCCATCGCTTTGGGAAAGTAGTGTTAAGAAAATGTCTAACGTTAATTCCTGTTTTTGGTTAATTAAGTTTGGAAACAGACGTAAAAGTTGAGGGTGATATTTTCTTTCAATAGATCTAAATATTTACCTGATATCAAGTTGTTATCAATGAAAAGAGGTCCTATAGTAAACTTGCCACTAAATCCCATCCAAACATTTAATTTAGTATCAGCCTAGTATCTACAGTTGTGTCTGTTAACATGACCATTTAAACAGAATGTTGCTTCATCCGTGAAAATAATATTAGAAACAAAATTTGGATTGGTATTTATTTTTTTGGTCATAATTTTGCAGAACTCACCTCTTGAATCAAAATCATTTCAACTTAATTCTTACAGTAATTGTATTTTGTAAGGATAAAAATCTTTATATTATTTTTTGGACTGAGCGCGTATATTTATTTTGATTTAAAGCTAATAGTTACAAACATTTAACGAATTCAATCGTCATTTATTTTTGTTTTTTATCTTCTTATTTTGGACGAATTTTAATGCTGCCTGTATCATTGAATCTTTTCACCGTTTTCGAAACTCATTCGCCGTTTTCGAAACTCATGAGTTAGTGATATTTTTATTTGGATGTACTTCATTAAATACCCGACAAACTTAAGCGTAAGTGCGTTTTCTGTCACCATATCCAACCATTGCTAGTATTCCAATTATTTCTCTTTTAGTTAAATACATATTAATTCCATATAAAAATTGAAGGAAATGTGAAATTCACAAATTGACGTTAACAGTTGTCAAGTGTGGTCAAATACTTCATCTGTCATCCATAGTTTCATAGCCTATTAAATAAAAAATATGTTTACCCCAAAACAGACCGAAACACCTTTTAGCAATTTTTTAAAATTTTGAATTGAAAAATGCCATACAATATTTACAATAATTAAAATTACTATTATTTTCTTTACATAAAGTGGCTGTCCTGCTAACTGCTTCGATTACTGCTCGCAGCGCTTGAATTTCGATAAGCGCAGTTAGATAGTTGTTACCTCTTAATGCCATCTCCAGATATGGGAACATTCCTTGGCCAACAAGATTACCAGATTTAATGGCATGTGGTTTTAATTCATTTTTAAGCGTTTTATAAGTTTTTGTTAAAAAAGCACAATCCGGGACTGTTGATAAAACTTAGGTTTATTACTGCACATCAGATAGGAAGGAGCAGTTAAAAGAGTGAGTTCTACTTGGCGATCCTGCCGCGAAAAAGACAAAGACACTTCCGTAGGTCGGAAAGGTCATGGCAACTGTTTTGAAAAGAAAAAGATGACGCTTATGTGCGTTTTGTGCTGCACTATATGCAAATTTTACCAGGAATTAATAAAAGAACATCCTCATTTGACGAAGGAAAATGTGCTGTTTCGTCAGGGCAATACACTCAGCCATTCGCCCTGCTACAAAGAAATTGATCCATTTACGCTACAAATTGATCCACTTTAACACCACTCAAATGCATTTTAGGACATTTGCAAATTCACTTAACATATCAACTTGCTATGTAAGAGTTTTCAAGTTAGTAAAGCGCTGTGTCTAATTCCAACTAGTATCTCAGTATTAAATAGTATCCTTTTATAACCATAAAAGTGTGATAGTAAAAAAGAGTTTAATATTACGACAGCTATATTAATTTAATTGTGTATGCACTTAATTTAACTTAAGTATGATTTGAATGACCGATTTTCAAAAACGAAACACAGTGTAATTTTTCAATTACACAGTGTAATTATAAACACAGACGGTTGTCTTTTCTAATGTCCGAAATTTTTCTAATTCAGATGAATATAGAATATCTAAAATATTTAAATGTCAAAGAAAAACAAAATAAATTATTTGTTGAATTAGTACCAAGAAAATTGATAGTTAATTTTATAAACCGTAAAATCCTGATCATTAATTATAAGTTAAGAATAAAAAAATATATAAGAATAAATAAACAAAAATAGAAGGAAAAGTAAGTTTTTTTTAGATAAAAAAAAATGCCTGGAATTCGAAAAAATTACGGGTTTTTTAAAAAAACTGAACATTTTCATAAAACTTGATTTCTGATTTTTTTTCGTATTTTTTTCTAAAAAGTGCATTTAAAAACAAAATTAAAAAAAAAACGTCTCAGTAGGTCAATTGTTTTAAAAGTTATGGCTATTTGAAAAAAAAAGAGCTATTTTTTCCAAAAACTAATAACTTTTTTTGGGTTGGGTAAAAAAAATTGAAAAACTTCTGAGAAACGTCTTTTGGGGAGTAGAAAAGGACACAAAAGTTTCAGCGAAATCGAAAGGGGGCAGGTTCACTTGTATAGGTGACCCTTTCAAGGAGACACCAGGCTTGCTTACTGCATTTTAATAGGCAAGAGTGATCGGATACCTTCTGAGAAATATTCTACTTTGGTCACTCGCCAGTCAGAAGGATTCTCGAGAGAGTTATGATCAAGCACAAAACCAACACGGCCAAAAAAGCCAGAATGAGCAAATTAAAAATATAACGTATGCTGATTTATTTATTAATAGTCAGAAGTTCGCTTATAAGGAATTTGTGCGTCAGTGCCAAACGGTAAACCAGCATTTTTATCAGGATTTCTTGAAAGACTTCGAAAAATGGTCAATCATGTAAGACCGAATATCAAAAATATCTAGGTGCTATATCACGATAATGTGCCTTGCCACACCGTGATTTCAATTAAGGAGTTTTTTACAAGTAAAACATCACTATGGCTAGACTTACTTTTCCCAAGGTTGAAAATTCACCTCAACGAACACACTTTTTGGACATTGACAATCTGAGTAATCGATCATCAGACTTCTAGCACTACTATGAAGAGTGCACAAACCGTCTTCAGCACTGTGTGGCTTCACAAGGCAACTACTTTGAAGAAGACAATGTAGAATTATAATTTCTATTGAATATATAAGTTTTAAAAAATAAGTCACATTACTCTATTTTACACACCTCACGTCAGGTTTCGTGGTAATAATTGTTTTCTGGGGTGGGACTGCTAAACATACGCCCAACCCACCTTTCTTGGAGGCTCTTCTGTAGGGGTTACCATACCTTAGCAAACATGTTCCTGTTTTTAGGCGTCGATTATTCGTCTTTACCCTACACCATTATGCTTAGGGATTGCAATGCAGCATTTTTTGCAATCCCGCGGGATGATTGCTAGATTGGTGCTAATGCCGCGGGATCCCGCGTAGGTATTTTACATTTTATGACATTTTTCACTTCTCTGTTGAAGTTGTGTGTGTCTTATGACTGTGTCTTCAGTTATTAGGATAGAATTTCTTCTATATAATACTTCGACGCCCACTTTAAATCCGTATCCATCCGTAAATTTTGTCAGATGCTATATTGATGAGAGCTTTCTTAATACTCACATTAAGATTATAAAATCTATCTAATACATCAAGCAAGCTATTCCTACGAGTGCGGCAATTTAGATTTAATCTTAATTATTTGCTTTTTTTACATATTTCTGCAAATACATGCCTTCCTTGAAGAAACCTCTGAAAATCCTTACAACTTTCGCACATTTTTTAGATGATCATTCTAGTGGGGAAGCACTTCAGCGCCTTGATAGTTAGGGTCAAACTTTGTTCTTCATTTATCTCTGCCGTCACCTATATTCAAATCAGTCGTTTTCTTTCTATAAAAGTCTACTTCTCTTTCGAGTTTTATATAGAGTATCGACCACGGCCACTGTATACCACAGTATGCCGTGTGCGAAACATAGTTGCTGATAGCAAGGTACAAGTTTACCAACTTTTACCATGACTCTTGCGCCGTCAGTTATTATGCCGATAATATCGGTTTCAAAATCAAGACTAAAACTCGTCAAATGCAGTGTTCCACAGCACATGAACCGCGTATTTGAATCAAACCAAGATTAAAATTGGTGTCTTTGTGATGAACATTCACGTTCAGATATCGGTGATTTTTTTGGGAAGTCCACTCATCAAAACTCAGCCAAAATAGTTGTAATTGTTTCGTGAGATGTACAAATTCAATAATCATATTAGCTTTAACGGTATTTGAAAAATGTATGACTGTAGATCTGATTGTATTAGGAGAATTTGGGCCTTAAAACCCATACTTTCATAACAAATATCTTAAATCTGAAACATATTAACGTGCCAAATTTGTAGGAAGGAATATTCCTGCGTGTCCGCCAATAATCTACATATATCAACATAACCGAGGGTATTAACAATGAGAACGTCCTACATGACCGTCTATTTTGTAGGATACGAATAATAATATTCTAGAAAGCGCGAATAGACAAGAACAAAATTCGACTACCAATTTGGAAGGTATTCGTTTATGAAAAGTCTTATACTTATGAAAGTTTTACAGGATAATCTCATTTGTAGATGTCGAAGAGTACAGAAATTTGTGTGACTAAGAGCTTTCCTCTCAAAAATAAAACCGCTTAGGTGCCTTCTTTTATTTAGTAAATGTCTGGCTGGTCATGCATTGTAGATCGCTGGCAGCTGGATTTATTTATATTTGTAAATATTATTAAATTAAGAGTCTAATGTGGTGGTTTGTAAAACATGTAAGGCGAAAATCTCCATCCTTTGAAAAATGCCGAAAACCTTAATTAAAGCAATAATGTAGTATGGGTGGTGGTAATAAATAATATATATATATATATATATATATATATATATATATATATATATATATATATATATATATATATATATATATATATATATATATATATATATATACATATACATACAAGTAGAAACCGTTGACAATTCTGACGTGAAAACACTTTACCATAATGACGTTACAAACGTGGTAGGCAATCGCGGCGCGTTCGTAGGCACGTGATTTAAAAAAAAAATATAAATTTTAATTCAATCATAATTAATTGTAAAAAAAATTAAAAGTTTTTCGCATCGATTATCAATATTATTAATGATAAAATTTTAAAATAAAGTGAAAACATCGGTATTTATTTTTTATTCAAAAGCATTATTATCATTTAGTGGAAATTCTAATATAGTTTACAAATTTAGACTTGGTTGGGCTACATCAGTTAAATAAATTACCAAATATTCAGTACACATTAATAACGTTGAATTTGTAGAAAAAATATTTTATTTCAAATTAAATGTATTTATAAATATATTTCTAGTGTATTTTTTTTTCATACAGTTCCAGAAACTTGGTTTCTTGTTAGACAACCTCTATAAGGCCATTACAAATACGAAACAATTAGAGAAACCAGTTGCCGAGAAATAAGCTGTAAGCTCCTCCCAACGAGTAAATAATTAAATTGTCGTAAACCAGTAAAAAAATCTCACCCATTAAAACGATGACAACGTCCAAGTGAGTTGTTACTATCTGCGGTACGTACATTATCCAAAATAAATCTTCTCGACGGCAGTCCGGGCTGGCCGCCCGTTCCATTTAAACCATTAGCGGTGGGCGACCGGTCGCCGCCCAAACTGAACGCGCGCTCGTTCCGTTCCGCTAATTAATTAAAATTGGTGTCCTGGTGCGATTCGGCGTATAAAATAATTAACATATCCGCCGACAGGAGGAGCTGCAGTGGGCGCCAAGTCCCGAAAGGTTAATAACGCAGCAGCACTGACGACGACCGTATTTCTTGGTAGTAAGGTACGGGAGATCAGTCTGTGATATGTGGTTTACATGATGATGGAATTTGTATTTCGAAGGAATTACCAACGGTGTCTTACTATAGTGGCGCCTACTCAAAATGCATGTCTTCTTATATTCAACTATTAAATAACACTGAATAATTTTAATATGTTAAACCATACTAGAGATAATTTGAGTTAATATTATACTACACCAGAAAAAAATTAATTCATACAAATTTAACTCTATATCATGAAATACATGGAAACTATAAATTATGTACAAGGGTATAACAATAGTATTTAGTTATTCGCTGTTTGAAGAATTTATACCTGGAGGTTATTCCTCGATACCATGATCAGTTTTTGGAGACGAAAAACTCGAAGCAACCAATTTTTTGAAAAAGTAAGCCATGGACCGGCTCAAGTGGTAATCCGACGGAGCGATGTCAGGACTATATGCTGGATGAGGATTCCAATTCGTTAATATTTGAGATCAATTCTTCTATTGGAACCTTCTTACCACTAAACACCAGACCAGTTTTTGAAACTTTTCGACGCGCGTTTCGCTAGCCATGTTAACATCTTCGATTAATCATCTCCTGATTATTTAATTGATGATCTTGATGATCCTGAAAGTGTTTATTGGTAAATCTCTTCGAGTTTAATATTTGAGGTGGTCAGATGTGAAGTGTGTGTCTTGCTGCAGGTGGACTTTTTTACGATTCACCTAAGCTGGATATTTTTCAGCTAGAACAGCGTGTGCTCTTTCAAGTTGAATTGAATGGAGTTCTAAATTTACCGTCCTACCATCATGAACCAACTCTAAGTAAATTACATAGGTCAATAAAAGTAAACTTTTTTAAGATAACATTAATGCAAATAAGTGTATATGAAGTATTTTGTAGTCCTAAGTCCGAAAATGACAAGCTAATGACTGTAGCACCTTCAGTTTTTTTGTTACAGGGGGTTGGTGGTGCGGAAAAAAGGAGACGACATATTTTTACAATCTAATATGTATTTAATAAACATGTAAAACGTTACAGCAATCCATATGCAAAGACTATGCAAAGACATTACTGAGGATTATTACAAAACTTTCACTTTTTCCTCTTGTGTTAAGTAGCATCATCTTTTTAAAAATATATTATTAGTCGCCCAACATAGATGGGTTTCAATGTCCCTGGTATCTTACTTCCATCGTCCGATGTCCTGATGAAACCTCTCTCCTTGTTCGTCGCTTACTGAATCCAAATTTTCCGGAAAAAATCCAAATCGCAGTGTAAAAAATTGCATTTTAAGGACATGCAGCACGTTAGTATTTCATAGGCTTTCAAGAGTTCATCTATGAGGTTTTTATAGTTTTCATCATTCTTGTTGCCACTAAATTCTTTCACTACTCTTACAAAACACTTCCAAGCGGCCAATTCCTTTTCATTTAATTCTTCTTCTTGAAAACGGCAATCTAATCACGTAACATTTTGCATCACTTAATTGAGGAAATATTTTTTTAGTACTTGAGACTATTAACTTCTTTGTCCATGGCTTTGACAACGTTTTTCATTAGTCTAAGCTTAATATGAAGAGACGGAAAAGCACCTTTTTTGGGTTAAAAAGGGGGGCACATTTTATGTTTGAAGTACCAGGTTAAAAAGAAGTTACATGAGGCCAATCTTTCTTAATGTAATGTTCTTTTATTACCCTATTGTCCTAGCAATACTTTGTAAAACCTTCTTGAGTTTCAATAATATGCCTTTTTTTAGTTTTGCATCACTTAATTAAGGAAATATTTCTTTTGGTACTTCGAAGCTTAATATGGAGAGGCGGAAGAAGCACTTTTTTGGACTAACAAAGCGACATATTTTATGTTTGAAGTATCAGGTTCAAAAGAAGTTTAATGAAGCCAATCTTTCTTACTGTAATGTTCCCTTATTGCCCTACTGTCCCATAGACACAAAAAAGAGGCCTTGAAGCCCTAGAAATATGCCTATCACGGAAGGTAAATGTACATATTAAACTCATTCATTAAATCATCAATATCACAACAGACACATTTACAAACATTTTATAAAAACTTGAAAATGTTACATACCGTTTTCTGTAAAGTGAAAGACTTGCATTTATATCAAACAGGTTCTACTGATGAAGTTTGGAACCAAGAAGTTTTGACGATTGGACGATTTTTGTTTTGACAATCCTAGGTCTCATACAAAAATTATTTAAGTTTGCACTATTGATCTTTACACCATCTTGTTTCCAATCCAGTTTACGGAATACTTCTTCAAGACCAGCCGAAACCAGAAAATAATAGGCGATATTGCGTCACCCTGTCGTACACCTCGTTCTACATTAATTCCCACTTTAAGATCATCAAGGTGAATTGTGGCTGTAGCTCCATCATATATCGATCCTAATAGGTTTACATATGCTTTATCTAGCCCTTGGCTAAGCAGTGCATCCATTATCGCATGCTTTGAGATGGAGTCAAATGCTTTTTCATAGTCCATAAAAGCCAGGCACAGTGGTATGGTGATTCGGTGTGCCTTTCTATAACCTGCTGTACAACCTGGATGTGATCCATTGTACTGAATCCGGCTTGTTCTCTTCTGGTTGTGCTTCATTCATTTTTTTAAATATTATTTTAGATATTATCTTAATGAAAACTTTATACATTACTGATCGGAGGCTTATTGGACGGTAGTTCTTTAAATCTTTCTGTGCTCCCTTTTTATGTAAAAGGATCATTTAAGCATTTTTCCATAAGTCAGGTACTTTTTGTTCTTTGAGGCATTTTGAATATCATTTTGCCAGTGTTTTATGTAACGTCCGACCGCCAGCTTTTAGCATTTCGACAGTTACACTGTCCTTTTCTGGAGTCTTGCATTTTTTATCGATTCTATAGCATTTGTTACTTCCTTCACTAGGATATCTGGCATTTGTTCTTCCGTTGGTATTGTTGTCTTTGATTGGTTCTGATCTTCATATAACGGTGAATAAAATTTTCTGAAAACCTCTAACATTTACTTACGCGCCCTGCACACTGTGCCATCCTCACGTCTTAAGGTATGTATTTACGTGCTTTTGTTTCTCAGCTTCTATTTAGTGTTGTTAATTCCTTTGTTTTCTTTCAGGGTTTTTTGTACTAGCTGCATGTTGAAGCGGCGCGTGTTCTCTCTGATACGTTTTCATATAATTTTGCAGAACTCAGTGTACTCGACCCTGCCAAAAGGACTACCTGCATTTCTCAATGCCCGCCATTTCTTCATTAAATCAACGGTCTCACTGGGGATTTTTGTGTGTTTGAGACATTTTTCTTCTGATGCTATTGAAGCAGCCGTTTGAAGCACATTGTTGGCGATTTCTTCATATTGAACTGATTTTTCTATCTCTGGATCTTGTAACACAGCAAACCGGTTTGTCAAAGCAATCTCAAAATCGCTTCCTCTCTCCAGCAGTTTTCCAGAATCCCCTTTGCCCTTCTTTGACCTTATCACTCTTTCGCGTTTTCTTCGACAGTTAATTCTAACTTTTGCTCGTACCATTCGGTGGTCACTTAACCAACATTAAACTTGCTAAGGACAGTACAATTGCAAAATATTGTTTTATCGTTGGTCCTGATGTAATCAATTTCACTTGTGAGTCCAGATAGACTTTTCCATGTCTATTGTCTGCTGATATTATTCTTATAGAACGAATTCATAATATATTGTTCTTGCGCTTCAGCAAAATCAACCAATCTGTCACCTCTATTGTCTCGCTCACCAGTTCCATATGGGCCAGTTGCATTTTCGTCAGTTCTTGTTGTTCCAATTATTGCATTAAAATTACCCCTCCTACTTTCAAATTTGACTACACTGTCTTTCAGCTTTCGATTGATGAGGAATCCAATTCCACCACATCGTCCATTCTTCGTACCTCGGGTGTAGAGTACGTGACCAGTTGGTTCTAATTTGATTAACTCTTCGCCCTTTCTTCGTATTTCACAGAGCCCAATAATATCCCAATGTATGTTGTCAAGTTCGATTAACAGTTCTTGTAATCGGGCCTCGGTTTTCATAGTCCGTATATTTAGCGTTGCAATGTCAAATGTCCAATGGCAGCCTGATCTAATCCGGTGATTCTTAGCACCGTCTGCTTTGGGGCAGATCTTCCCGCTGCCGTCGGTAGTTGCTCCTTGGCCTCCGGGAATGAGGGCCGTGTGTGAGGTTGTACTGTCATATTGAAATATATTGAAATACCATGTTGAAGGTATGGACCGTAATCTGCCACGCTAGTCCAATGCGGGTTGGCAAATTTTGGATCATGTTATTTTTTTAAACATATAGGTTAACTTTTTTATTTGAAGTGCTAGTACTAGTACTTCCAAACAAAATTGTAGGAAATAACTTCATTAAGAAAAATTTGCGAACAATGCTTTCCGGTGTTTTTTTAACACAATTTGACAAAACTTAAAATTCGGAATAAAAAATGTTATGTCACATTTCTTTATTGGAGCAGCTGTTTTAGAACAATTATAGTTTAGTTATAGTATAGTTATAGTATTATAGTTTGCTCAAAAGATAGCGTAGTGGGGCCGTAGTGGGGCCGTGGATCATCATCATCATCGTCATCATCATCATCAGCCCGTATCGATCCACTGCAGGATGAAGGCCTCTTCAGCATGCTTCCAACCCTCACGGTCCTGGGCTTTCCTCTGCCACTCGGGTCCAATATACTTAACGATGTCATCAATCCATCGTGCTTTCGGTCTTCTTCGCGGACGTTTGCGATCAAGCGGTATCCACTCCAGGATTGCCTTGGTCCATCTGTCGTCCCATCGCCTCGCTATATGGCCTGCCCATCTCCATTTCAATTGTTTTACTCTTTCAATGATGTCACAGACTTTTGTTTGTTCCCTGATCCATGCACAGGACTTTCTGTCTCGTCTTGTAATGCCAAGCATACATCTTTCCATTCCCCTCTGTGTCACCTTCGGGTGATATATATATATATATATATATATATATATATATATATATATATATATATATATATATATATATATATACATATGACGTATTGAAATATATAAATTAGGTAAAATCAAATATTTTACGTTTTTCATTTTTATATCCAGCAGCTTTTTTATAAATAGAGAGACATTTGCTATATTGAGTGGTGATTTCGCATCAATCTTATAAAGATTTCTCTACAAATACAATTTAAAACGGTATTACTTTAATCTGAGATTTTCTTTCGATTTGCTTTTCTTATCCATATTCTGATGCTGTTTTAATGCTACTTTAAAAAGAACATGAAATTTTAGTAAACTAAACAAATTTTGGAAGCTGCAGAATGGATATCTCAGAATGTTTTAAAATCATTTAATTATTGCTTATTCAACAGCCGCTCCTTTGATTAACTAATTCATCATATATCAGATATCATCAATCACCTATACCCACGCTTGTAACATTTTTTATTTTTACAGCTCTTTTAATTTAAAAAATTTACATAATATACCGCATTCTTGTTATAATGATTGTCCCTCCTCTTAATGCCTTTAATACCTTAAATGATTTTTTTAGTGTTTTAAGTATAAATAATGTAAAAGAATGGCTACACCATTTTTGCTCATTATATTTGCTATCTAGAATAATATTTCATTTATGAAGAAGATATATTTACGGTAGTTGTGTCAAAAATGTGTGTAACTTTAAGAGCTACTGAAAAAACAGACAGTATATTTACATTTGTTTTAAAAATTTGGAATTACTGTTTCTATTTATAAAATTCTTTTTATATGTTATATTAAGATAAATATTTTTAATTCCGCTGCACTAGTTATAAATGATTATGACTTTTACAAGTTATGTAATGGAAATCACAAAGCATACCGTTCAATCGGCAAATAAATTATGAGGAACGCAAAGAAAAATCCGGTTGTCAAGAAAGCTCGTAGGGATTTTCCATGAGTTATTCTTTTAGCGCTTGTAAACAAGAATCTGTGTTGGATTTGTAATGATTATTTACCTATTATTAATGCATGTGGTATTTGCAATGTTTACGTTTAGATTCCAAACAAAAATAAAATTTGTGCCTTTTATAGAGAGATAGTTTTGTTGGAGAAAAAATAGTAGGTACAAAAATGATTTGGATCGGTTCAGGGGTGCAAATTTTGATCTGGAAGACCAGCATCTGGCATTCAGGCATGAAAGATCCACTCACCGCGGTCTGTGAAATAGCAGATAAGTTGAATATTGATAAGTATACTATTTGTTTTTTTTTTATGGTTACACCGAATATCTTCGTGAGATTTGCATAAGGAAAAAGACTCTGAGGCTCCATTTCGAAAGTCGATGGTAACTTGGTGTTTAAATGTGGAATGCGGACGAAACAATGCAATAAAACAAATATGCCCGTTGCCAGGGTCAGCGGGTTTAAGTACGGCAACAATGGACCCTTATCCGAAGAAAATTATGCTCTGCATTTGATGGGATTGGAAGGAACTCATACACTTTGAGCTTCTTCCATGCAAATAAATCATCAGCATCCACCATTACTGTTAACAATTAAATCCACTGAAGGCCGCAATTGAAGAAAACCGACTAAAATGATCTACCACTATATGGCAAAACGTTTTTAAATAATAAACTAAATTCATGATATATAATATCTAATATATAATATATCATCATCATCATCATTCAGCCCACGTCGGTCCACTGTAGGATAAAGGCCTCCCCAGCATACTTTCAACTCGCATGGTCTTGAGCTTTCCTCTGCCATTCGGGTTTAATATACTTGATGATATCATCGATCCATCGTGTCTTAGGTCTTCTTCGTGAACGTTTATGATCAGGCGGTATCCATCCCAGGATTACTTTGGTTCACCTATCGTCACATCATTTCTCTATATGGTCTGCCCACCTCCATTTCGCGCTCTGATCAAAAACGTTTCTTTTCAGACAAACTGGGAATTTGTTCTTAAACCCAATGTTGAGCCTGCCAAATTCCTGCCAGCCACACTTGACACGCCGTTTCACTTCCTAGGAAGTATCACCCTCCATTGAAATCTTTTGCCCAAGATTTCGCTTCTAAATTAGATATTCTTCTGTTTTCAGCAAATTAGTTGAACATAACCTGACTCTTTTTGCGGAACCACAGAATTAAATTTTTTATGTCCAGATTATCGTAGATTATTCCATCTTGAATTATGGCGTATACAATAGTAAGTTTTTTTATTCACCGGGCAATGCGCCATTAAATTGAGTACATTAAATTTCCGTTTGTAAAAAAAGTTGGATACATTAGGAAGCCCAAAACATTTTGCATATCGAATGAAATATTCTCAACAGTACCTTTTGTAAGGTGTTTTTGCCGCTATCTTTTTCGATTTTACATTGCAGTTTCAGTATTAAGTAGTTATTAATTTTTTTCTTTTAAGATCGTTTGCTTCAATTAATTAATAGTCATATTTTACACATTTGCAAAAATCACACCTGTCTTTTTTGGGCTTGAAAAAGGAAATATTGAATTTGCTGTTGAGCATTTGGCGGTAGATATTATTTTGTTACGTGACTTGAAGGTGAAGTCTCATTGGATGGGGACTTGGAACAAAGCCATATTAATACTGTGCTATCAGTAATGGACTTAGCGTAAAGTATAGACTGAATTTTCATTGTTCTAAACCAAGTTCAAAGGGTTCAACCCAGTGGCATCTCAGCAATCCTGATCTCAGCAAAATCCTTACGAAATCATATTTTATAAAGAAATTATAAAAAGTGGACTTGATGCACTATATATATATATATATATATATATATATATATATATATATATATATATATATATATATATATATATATATATATATATATATACATAAATATATAATAAAAAGGAGAAAACATAATATCAAACTTAGATTAAAAAATATTGTAAACATAATATTTAACAAAAATTTGGAAAAAAGTACATGAAAATGTGGTCATAAAAACAGAGCCATACATTTTATAACGCAGTAAATATTGTTTCCTGCTGTTAATTTATCGACACGTTTTGTTTATTTCAAGCATTGAAATTAAAAGAATAAATAAACCAACTAAAATAAAAACTTGGCCGAATAATAATTTTGTTAATGGGTCGTAGCGTCTGTTGTACTGTTGTTGAAAGAGTGCAGATTTTAACATTGCGGAAAGCTGCAAAGTCACTAAGAGAAATTGCAAGAATCGTCGGTCGTTCAAAACAAAAAAATGGCGGAAAATGCTCTAAAAAAACCACCAGTTCACGAAAACCGTGGAGTTAGTAGAAAAACGACACCTCTTACTGACAGGCAGATTGTCCAAATTTCAAGAAACCACCCATTTAAATCTTAAATTTACTGAAATTAAAAGTGAACTGGGGTTAGAAATAAGTTCAAGAACAATTCGAAGAAGGCTTCAGGCAAGTAACTTACATGGTAGAGCAGCCAAAAAAGTCCCTTTGTTATCCGCCAAGAATGTAAAACAACGTTTAAAATTTGTCCAAGATCAGTTAAAGTAGTATGGTGAACAGGGAATCAAGAAATGGCGCAATATTTTATGGAGCGATGAATCAAAAATAAATTTAATAGGTTGTGATAGGAGGCGATATGTTAAAAGACCACCCAACTAAGAATTATTACTAAAATATACTATTAAAACTGTAAAATACGGAGACGATAATATAAGGCTGTAGGCAGTTTTTTCATGGTGTGGTATAGGACCAATTTACTGGATTAAAAAAAACATGGACCAAAGTGAGTACATCCTCATACTTCAGGGAGCTATGCTGCCTTTTGCAGAAGAAATACCAACAGGATACTGATTCCAAACATACTGCTAGGAAAACGAAACAATTTTTTAGTGACAATAAAGTGGATTTACTGTCTTGACCTTCCTTATCGCCGGACCTTAAAAAAACATAAAACGAGAAAAAAGCTTGAACTTTGGGAGGTGATTACAAAAGAGTGGGAAGTTATACCATTAGAAATGTGTCAAAGACTTGTAAACTCTATGTAGACTCTATGTTCAAAGAATGTTTATGTGTTCAATCATTTTGTTAACTGTTAAAAAGTATGTATCGTGATTATTTCTTGGTTGGCTTTATTTTTATGACCACATTTTCATATTCTTTTTTTCTAAATTTTTGTTAATATTATGTTTACAGTATTTTTATAAACCACTTGTATATATAGTATTTTTTTTAATATAGCTTGATCGCCATATGACTGACTTATTTAGCATTTTCAATACATCAGCACGAGACATTTCTTTTTAGACAAACCTTTTTAGCAATTACAAAAGATGCATTAAAATTAGTACAAATGATTGTATCGATATGTAAATCGTATTTTCGTATGGATTAGATAAAATGAGTTTTCAAATCAAAAATCACCTTACTTTTTGATCATAGTAGTACATATAAATATATATTTTGAGACTGTTGCAATTTTTTATTCCCCAGTGTATAACAACCAAAATATTTTCCAAATATCCTTATAATTACTGATTTCATGATATACAAATACTTACAGAGAATAACGGCAAAAATCATATCTCGTAATATTTTGTGTCTAATCACTGCAGTCTAAATAGCATGGGGGAAAAATTAATGAAGCGGGGACAATAGATCCACAGGGATATGGCCATGAAATCGCAATAATTCATGGGGATATTAACACATAAACATCAGTAGGGGGTTAACCATACAAGGGGGCCAGCTTAATAGGATATTCAAATTGACTTCAGACGTTTATATGCTTATTATTAATATGCAATTACGTTGAGGTAATAAATATGCAAAATATTTCTGTTATTTCTTATTTAAATTTCTGCTATAAATTTCAGCTGGTTAAAGTGATGATGACGGATTCCATAGAATATTTAATTAGTTGTTTTTAATAAAGAATTTTGTTTGTTAGATTACCATGCATGGCTTAGTCTCATGAGATCACGTAACACGGTGGACACGATATTGGATTTGCTCTTTTCTTGGACTCTATTTAATCAGAATATATTGTTAATCATCTTTTTTAAAGCTATTTTAATTCGTTTTTGGAAAGTTTAAAATTTACCAAGGTCTATGCACTCTCGTTAATACGGTGTATCATTGGCATGTACATGGTGTCCCATAACTTATCCACCATATAGCTACTAGTGATAGAAGAGATCAAAATATGAGGATTTAGTCAATAAATGTGTTGATAAATGTTAGTTATTAAAAAGATACATGGTATTGAAAGTGGAACTAAATTTCCGAAAAATTGAGATAATTTAAAAACGGCTGAAGATATCAGATTCAAAATCGGGGTATTTGGGTTTTCAAAGGTGACAAATCCGAATTTGGTACTAGTTTGAGCCTAGTTCTTAGAGGGTGCTTGCTACCTACTTTGTGAAGAATTAACTCGCTCATAATTTTTTACCCTATAAAGCTAGGAATATTTTGACAAAATAGAGAAAAGTCATAATTCCAACGTAAAAAAGTACCCTTGGTCAATATCGACATCTCACGCCTTTTGCGAGATATTCGTGTACGAATATTTTATTACACATTTTGTCGATAGCTGCAAAATCTGCCATTCACAAAGTGAATCATATATATATATATATATATATATATATATATATATATATATATATATATATATATATATATATATATATATATATATATATATATAGCACACTACATTGTCTCATTGGACGCATTCCAAAGAATTCTGACACAATATATGTATATATATATATATATATATATATATATATATATATATATATATATATATATATATATATATATATATATATATATGTATATATCCTTCGCCTCGCTATATGGTCTGTCCATCTCCATTTTAATTGCTTTACTCTTCCAATGATGTCACACACTTTCGTTTGTTTCCTGATCCTGTCTTATCTTGTAATGCCAAAAATTTTTCAGCAGTACTATTTTCTTCTCTATGCAACCCGAAGTTTTTGAATTGATTGCGATGTGACTGTCCAGGTTTCACTTCCGTATGTCATAACGGGCAGGACGCACTGATCGAAGACTTTTCTTCTCAGGCAAAGTAGGAGTTTGCTCTTAAGCACAACAAAGCAAAATTCCATATTTTATTTCCATTCAGTTTCTTCCTGTTAACTCATTTTCCTGGTGTACTTCCTGTATAGGGTTTCAGTAGCACGAAAAGAAAAAAGGAAGAAGGGGAAAACAAAAATAATTCTTCAGCAGCACTGTTTTCTTCTACGCCCTCCCACTTTAAAAACGCCCGAGCCGCCTACTAATATACATAAGACCCTAATTGCTTGAAAAAGGGGTCGTAAATAAGAAGTAGCCGCGGCGGACAATTGTTCGAGATTGTTTTCAGACATTAATCCCATTGAATGCTATTTCACATACAATAAATAGTTTTAAGGGATCTAATTAGGTTGTTATTTTATTTGAATTTAAAGTTCGGACGCACTAAAAAATCACGGTATACATAATGTTAGAATTCACCCTTGAGTTGATATTAAAATAGCTCCTATAGCATATCTGAGCCATGTTTTATCACTAAACACCAAATCACTCTTGTTTTAACTGTTCGACGCACGTTAATCTACAGATTAAATCATCACCTGATGATGCTAACATGGTTAGCGAAACGTGCGTCGAGCAGTTCAGAAAAAGTAATTTGGTGTTTAGTGGTAAATCTCTTCAAGTGTAGTGTTTCACACCAAAGGTTCCAATAGAAGAATTGGTGTCAAGTACTGTTTGAGTAAATATAAAACGTTATTAAAAAATCTTTCATTCAACTCTTGCACAATCATCATTTTGAACGGGTAAAGTACGCTTTAAAAAAATCCAATATGGCAAAATACACTGTATAATGCTGTTATTTATTCCAAGTTCAGAAGCATGCCCTCTAGCAGAGCTAGTGCGATATTGCAGGCAGAATCGTCAAACCAAGCCGATCACTGAGTGCATGCTGATGGAGAAAGAGCAAGTGGCTTTGTTTTTATTAATGAACCCTTTATTCGTGCATCTACCCATCTGCGACTGAGATCTCACCATGATGCCAGATGTTGAAGTGTGAAGTGATGCCTCGATAGTCGTGTTTTAGTTAGGGAATCATCGCTTTTAAGAAATGTATCCTAAGCAAACACGTATTGATCTCGAGTTTACAGTGACATAATATATACAAAGTAGCATCAAAGAAAGTATCGATAGTTACTTGCTGCAGGCCCTCACTCCTACTAACCGTGTATTCATTCCAAAAACTTCACACGGAAAAAAAAAATACTAAAAATTACTATTAAAACATCGTAATTTTTAGTATTGAATATTACAGTGCCGGACTATACCACAGTCGTATTAACTCCAAGAGAAATTACGACATTACATTAGTAATGTTAGTACTATACCATACTTGCTATAGTAAGTTAGGTTAGTTTCGTATATTTGTTCGACAGATAAATGTTAATCAAAGTAGGAAGAAAAATGACAGTGTGAATATCCAAATATAAATCGTACTAAATGATCGTACTACTCGAACGAATTCTCATAAGAAATCTCTTTCGAGAAATCGTTCGATAAAACATATGGTGTAAATGAGCCTTTACATTGTATTCCATAAAAAGTAGCACTGTAATGATAGATATATTAAAAAGAAAAGTTACCAAATAAATATAATTAAATTTGACAAAAAAATAAGACCTTATTTTTGTTAATTTTTAGAATGCAATATCGTAATTTTTTTTTTGTTATTTACTACAAAATCTATAGTTATAAAAATTCGTCTGTAAATTAGGGTGGTCGTTAAAAATACATTTTTTTCCGACGCCCCAAAAAAACTTCTTTTTGATGAGAAAATATAGGGGATTTTCTATTTACAAAAATAATCGGTGCCTCAAGACGATCTAAGATCTTTTTTTTTATAAAATCGTATCTTTTTGTAAGTATCTCTTAAAATATACGGATTTGCGAAAAAGATGTAGGAATTTCGTAGGAAATTAAATTCTCTACAAAAAAGGTTATTTCGATTTTCTTCATAATATTCATTTTTATGGAGATATTTTCGATAATAAATTCATTTCAACTCCATATACCCAACATTTTAAGACCTACAAACGTCATTTTTTCTGAAATACCAACAATTTCGTAAAATTATAATAAATTCTAGATATTTTAATAATATAATAATTTTAATATTTTTATATTAATATAATTTTTATGTTTAATTTTTATTTATATTTATATTTTATTCATATTTACATTTATACTTTAATATTGAAAACGTTATTAACTAGATATCATTAAATAAATAATAGTAAATTCTACGTGAGTTACGAAATTGTTTATATTTCAGAAAAAATTGCGTTTGTAGGTCTTAAAATGTTGGCTATCTGGAGCTAATGAATTTATTTTTGAGAATATCTCCATAAATATTAATTTTATGAAGAAAATGGAAGGAACCTTTTTTGTAGAGTATTTAATTCCATATAAAATTGCTTTTATATATTTTTCTCAAATCTGTATACTTTACGAGATACCTACAAAAATCTACGATTTTATCCAAAAATGAACTTAGATCGTCTTGAGGCACGTGTTATTTTGGTTAAAAAAAATCTCCTGTATTTTTTCATCAAAAGGAAGGTTTTTATGGGGCATCGGAAAAAAATTAATTTTTAACGACTACCCTAATGTAAATAGTAAATTTTAAAATGTAAAATTATGAAGGCAAATATATTGAAAGTTCGGTCCTGGATTACGATGTGACTACCGTAATTTTTCGTATAATTTTTTTTCCGTGCACCTTGTACAAATAAATATATGTTAGTTTTTCAATAGCTAAAATAACAATAAAAGAAAATAGGTAATTTGGGTATACAAGTTCATTGTTGGAAACTAGCTTAAACTAAATTAGATCCTTAAAAGCTCATCCAATATACAGCAACGCCTTCTTGCAGAATTTTGACCATTGAATTGCACTAATAATTCGTGATTTTATTATTGCTTCTGTTGTCGAGATTTTCGTAGAACGTCACAAGTTCATTTTGTTAATATTAAATCAGCTTTAGTGAAGTCTCAACACAACGGTGAAAATTTCAACTCAGTCATGTAGTTCTTTTAGAAAGTAACTGTTACCAAGAGCCCTTAAAATATAACCTGTGGGTTTTAGTGGATGGATTGTTTTCAATTGCTTCACGATGGGTTTCAGAATTTACGGCAACAGGTCGATAAAAACGTCACAGATTTTCGATTTTGGTTTCTCCTTCAGAGATTTCTTTAGGCCACTTTCGCGCTGATGAAATTGAAACTATTCATATCTTTTTCATTCTGTATACTTTTTCGGCCCTTTTTTGGCTTCAAGCTAGTGCTTAGATGCAATCGACACTAACAGAATTTTAAAAAATCCAGACATTTTGTAATAATCGTAAAAACATTGATTTTCAAATATTTATCAATAAGGAATACATAATATGACAAAACAATTCAAAATCTGCAAAATGTTACGTACGGTAATTCAATTATGTTGGGTAATTACATTACCCTCCAGACGAGAATCGCTCGATGAGAAAGAAAAAGGCAACTGAGCAATTGAAAAACTGAACAGAAAAAAGTAAAAGCTTTGGTATTTTCAGAAAAACTGTTATAAAGCTTTTTGTCATTGGTTTAACTCCAACAAACATATTAAAATAGATAGAGTTTACCTTAAATGATCGTTCCATTCGTTTTCTATAGCAAAATAATAGCTAATGCTACAATATTACACAATTTTGGGTTAAATAATCGCCAATTGAAACATATGGATAGATCATGCCCACGATATTTGATTCAGTCATATCGGTATGAAAAACCTTTCCACTTAATATTTCCCGCGAATATTTAGAGTCGACTAAAGAAACATTCAAATGACGAACACCTCTCAAGAATGTTTTGTACTCCAAACTTATGCAAAAGTGCTTCTGGTGAGTTTTTGACATTTTATTGGACTATATGAAATTACTTATTATTACTTATTACATAATTATTACATTATCCACTAGAGATGAAGCAGCACTCGAGACTGTAGAGAAGGTGAAAGTTCCCCAAAGAAAGCTAAGACGATTTCATCCGCAAGAAAAGTGTTGGCTCCTATTTTCTAAGATTCTAATATGAGGATTATTATTTATGTATCCGGAACAATAAATGAAAACAAATATTTATCATTTAAAATGATTGTATTGTTTTTCAGTATATTCTCCCCGAACATCGATACACTTTTGCATACGTAAACCAATTTTCATAACACTTTTTCCATTCCGATTGAGGTATCTCCAAAACATGCATTTTGAACGCATCAACTGCTTCTTTTGGCATGGAAAAAATTCTTAACCACGCAGGTTAGTTTATTCTTCACGGACGGGAAGATAATGAAATCATTGAGGTCCAAATCAGGACTCTACGGTAGATAACCCATCAAGTCCATGTTTGGACTGGTCAAATATTGAGTAGTTCGTTCCGATGTGTCAGAACTTGAGTTGTCATGGTGAAGAATGATCCTGCGTCTCTGGTTGTTTTTTCTTATTTCCTCAAATACTGGTGGCAAAAAAATTGTTGTATACCATTCAGAATTGACCGTTCTACGATTCGCTAGTGGCACTGTAGCCACATGCCCATTTATTAAAAAAAAATAAACAGGCGATCATTTGCTTCGAATTACCTCTTGCGCGAACAATTTTTGTTGGGTTTGGCTTATTTTGAAAGACCCATACTGCTGTTTACTTTCGGGATCATATGCATATACCCAAGATACGTTACTTGTGTAAATGTTATGATTTTTGAGCGATTGTCAAAATATGAGGATTCCAACGCGCACAAATATTTTTCACGGCTAAATGTTCATGTAAAATCTTAAATGTGCTTGCCATACTAATGCCCAGGGATGCCTAAATTTCACGGTATGTCACATGACCATCTTGCTTTATCAGTTCGTGCACAGTATCAATGCTTTCTGGTTCAACAACCGATTTTGGACGACCTTCTTTAAATTCGTTCGTGAGCGAACGACGGCCGGTTTTAGATGCTGCCTCATCGCCAAAACTCGAAGTGAGTCGATCGATGCACTGTTATTGAGATAATCCACGCCGAAAGTCGTAGTAAATTATCGCATGAAAATTTCTTACGAGTTAATTTCATTTTTTGTCTAAGATAAAATTTTCAAATCACTAAACAACACAAATAGCGTCCGTATGACAAAACGTTCTGATTACGTCTACACTTAATAATGTCAAACTTTACGATGTATATGTCAGATGGCGCCTAGCAACACCATTGTTACCAATTCCGGATACATAAATAGCAATCCTCGTAATGTGGTGCTTGTAGATTACTTGGCAAAAGACACCACCACTACTGGAAATTCTTCGCTACTGAATCAATTGAAAGGTGCGATTTAAGCCAAATGTGTGGACATTTGGCCATATATACGGGACATATATACACATTATCGTGATTAAAGAGTACTTTTTGTTGGTTAGAAGTGGTTCTTAAAGAATACTTTTTTTGGTTATCTAACCAAAAAAAGTACTTTGAGTATTCTTTAACCACAATAACGCATATATACATATGTCTGAATTGAAAATGGTTTTAGATGCATCGTATTTGCCTCCCAGCGAGTCCTTTTTCTTCTCGAATCTGAAGAAATAGCTCACAGGGTGAAGGTTCAGTACATAGTTAAACAAATTTCATTACAATGAGGGTATTAAAAAGTTGGAATATGTGTCTACTTTACCAGGTAATGAATTTAAAAAAAAATCCCAACTTACACAACATACTAATATTATCACAAACACATTTAAAGTTGCAGTTGTAGTTGCAGCCACTTTCAAAACAAAAGAAAAACCGTAAGATAAAAGATCTGAATATTGTTAACAAGAAATGTGTTATTTTTATTCTTTTGATCCGCCTTTAAATATGGAATAATGCCAGGGAGCCCCCTTATAAGTAAATTATCATCTTTTGGGTGAGCGGCTACCAAAATCTATACAGTCCCGATGCGGTCGACGATAACGCCAAGATTTACATATTGTAGAAGATTTTTACGTTGTCAATGAAACCATGGGAGATAAATTATTTGCCGACGGTTACAGGGTCCTTTCGGTTTTTATTCAAATATACGGTGATGGACGGTGAAAAATTACCTAGCTTCTTGTCATCGGACAGTTCTATACATTTTCTACGAACAGAAATGTGTTATTATACTTAAAGAATAAGTCTACAGGTGACGTTTCACTTATCTCTTGTCATGTTAATTTCCGTATAAATCTATTTTGTTCCTAATTAACGAAAATACGAAGAAGAGTCGTAATATTTTATGAATATACTTGAGTGACGTACAAAATCCTCATATTTTAAATAATATTAAAAATGAAAATAAATTTTAAATATTTTAACAGTTTCATCACTGTAACTATCACGCTTATTATTAATACCACAAAACTATAACTCAAGGAGACCTTCCACGAAGTCCGAAATCACGTCTGTAATGTTTAGCTAATGTTAATACCATAGATGGTGTCAAAATTTTTCCTCCCAGTTACATATACCGGTAGCAATATACTGCAAAATTTATTTTGAACATGAAGCTTTTAATATCAGCAATTTCGGAATAACGTTCATTCGTAATATCATAAAGTATACAACCTTTTGAGTGTCAAAGGTAAAGGCAACAGTGGAACAACGCACTAAAATTAGTTTTATTAGTAATATATTTTTAAGTTGAGTGAAAGTAACATAGAAATGTTTCTAAGAATCAAACAATGGGCAGTAAGAAAATATTTAAATTGTTTGCAAGATGACAGTGGGAGTATTACAGGCCGTTCAAGTTATTCATTAAAGTACAAAATTGTGGCAGAAATTCTGATCATTGTATGTTTCACCAGGCTAGCCAAAAAGTTCAACGGTTTTCCTAAATCTACTGTCCATCTCATTTTACTTTACTTTTTGTTGATTATTACTGCTATTGAATTATTACTACTGCTATTGAATTATTACTACTATTGATTATTACTGCTATTAGATTAGCTTGGTCCACCCATCGCCTTGCTATATGGCCTGCCCTCCTGCATTTCAATTCGTTTACTTTTTCATTGATGTCATATACCCTCGTTTGTTACCTGATTCATGTGTAGGGCTTTCTGTCCCGTCTTGTAATATCAAACATATATGTTTCCATTCCCTTCTATGCTACCTGAAGTTTTTGAACTGATTGCGATGTGAGTGTTTAGATTTTATTTCCGTATGTCATAACAGGACAGGACGCACTGATCAAAGACTTTTCTTTTTAGGCAAAGTGGGAGTTTGTTCCTAAACACTATATTGAACCCGCCAAATGCTTGCCAGACTTAACAAGCCGTTCCGCCTCGCTGGTGGTATCCCTCTCCATTGAAATCCTCTGCTCAAAATATATGTTGTGATCCACATCGTCCAAATCCCCTAAAATAGAAATTATTCTGTCTTCAGTAAATCCATATAACATGACTCTTTTTCAGGTTTATTTTTTAACCAAATGGTTCTCTAGCCCTTTCCGGCTTTTGTATGTGACCTTGCAGTTCCTCTGGGTCTTGTGAAAGAAGAACGATATCATCCACCATTCTAAGACAGTTTAAGTATCACCCATTGATCGTTAGTCCATCCTGTTCCCAATTGTTTCCAAATACTGCACATTACGGAATACTTCTTCAGGCTAAGAAAAGGGCAGTCAATATGACGTACACCCACTCTACAGTAATTCTAACTTCAAGATCATCAAGGTGAATTGTCGCTGTGCCTTTATCATTTATTGATCCCAAAAGGTTTACTTAAGCTTTGTCCGCATCTTGATTAAGCAGTACATGCATTATAGCCTGCTTCAAGATTGAGTCAAATATTTTTTCCTGGTGATAAAATTCAAGCAGAGTAGCATGGTGTATTCGTTGTGTCTTTCTAGGGCCTGCTGCACAATCTGGCTATGATCCATTATAGTGAATCCGCTTCTGAAGTTGAACAGCCATTCAGTTTTTTTATATCATTTGGGTTTATTACATTACTGATTGGACCTTATTGGACAGTAGTTCTTTAGATCTTCCTGTGCCCCTTTTTTATGTAAATTAATGAATTTTTCCATAAGTAGGGTACTTTTTGTTCTTTGAGGCATTTTGACTATAATTTTGCTACTGTTTTATGTATAATTTGACCACCAGCTTTTAGCGTTTCAACAATTATACTCTCCTTGCCTGGAGCCTTGCCTTATTTATCAATTCTATAGCCATCGTCATTTCCTCTACTAGGAAATATCTCATTTGCTCTTCCGTGTACATTGCTGTCTTTGATTAGTTGCGATGCTCATATAACTTGGAATAAAATCTTCTGACAACCTCTAACATTTCTTTGTTTGGTAAATAAATAATTTGTAACAAACAGTTCAGTTTTGTCCGTAATTTCGATTCAACTGGGTTAGCAGTCATTTGTTTATATATTAACCGCCTAGCAGGTTAACGTTTAGAAATTGTTACAGGGATAACATTTAATACTATAGTTACACTATAATTCTTTGAGTGTTTAATTTGATTATTCTTTTCTAGTCAGCTCATATTTGTATGTTAGTTCGAAGTCCTCAAATGTTCCGGTTTTCCATACTGTTTTTTGTCATCCACACACCAACCCTTCTAAATTATTGAAACTCTTCTCTATATATTTTTTTTTCTGATGAGGGTTGCCTTCAATATACTTCAAACACAATACACTATACTTACATAGCGCAGTCCTTACTCCGACAATTTATTTTAACTCAAAATAATGAGTGAAATCAATAAAATGAAATAATTGTCAAATAATGTTGTCTTAAATATTTTCTGAATTATGTGTAGATATGTTAGATATTAAAGATGAATCAGAATAAAAATGAGAAGAATTAGTTAAAATTAATTTTATGATTTTGTACAACATGGCGGTATTATGAAATAAATTAAAAAATTATATATATATATATATATATATATATATATATATATATATATATATATATATATATATATATATATATATATATATAATTTTTGGTTCTTTTTTTTCACTCTTTTTGGTTAAATAACGGATTCATTTTAGCAAGTGAATTAAAACGTTATTTTTATACACATTCAAATTCAACAGCTTTCAAATAACACAGTGACAGCCCAATAATGATAGCTTCTTTCAAACAACACAATTTTTATTTAATTTCCAAGGCCTACTATTGCTTCTTTTAGTTCCTGTGGACTGCAGATTATTTTAGTTCTTTTGCTAATTGTTCTAAAACGACTACTTCAATAATGAAATTTGCCAGAACATTTTTTATTTCGTTTAACATTTTAAGATTTGTCTATGTTAAAAAAAATACGGTATTGCTATTTAAAAAAAAAATATTGTTTTAGTAGCTACTGAAGAAATCTGACAAGTACTAGTTTACCACTTCAAATAAAAAAGTTAGATAAATAATTGATTGATTCATCCACTTTAACTTTTTTTTAAATCACTTTATTTAATAATATTTGACCTGACGGCCGTTTCGTTGTAACAATTGCATCATAAAATATTGTGAATGGCCGTCGCACCCAATATGTTTTGGCCATACCCAACGTTCTTCATCGTCAACCAAGCTAGACGACCATGATTAAATTCAGGTGCCCAAATTTTCACTATGGCTAATGATGTTGCAGGGTTCCCGTAAACAGCATCCATCTCGGCTTTAATTTGCGTGTATTGCCTTTCAAATTCAAGAATTTAATGACGGTTCGGTATTCGATTTTTCCATCTTTACAGAGACACTAACATCCACTGACATAAATGACTGTTAATCAACAACTGAACACCTAACATGGCACACATTTTCAAGGTTATCTTTCAACGCATCCTCGATTATATTACCAGAATATTTTTGACGAGTAACGCCATCTTCATGTCGAAGCTGAGGCTTTTCTGACTACCCTCGTAGATGGGAAATGTAAGCATTAATTATGATGCCTCGTATGAAGTATGGCCACAAAATTAAGTGATAAATGCGTTATTGTTGTAGTTGGGATATCCTAGACGCTTTGTACACGTGATTTCAATGTCCAACCAAGTGTCGCCCCCGCAGACTTTTATAAAAATAGTATCTTTGACAAGCTGTATGTGATATATCGTTATCGAAAAGTGAGATTTGGACCAGGTTTCGGATATGACCAAATGACCGGCTATAATACCGAGATAATATAACGGACTACATTTAAACTTTCTTTGGTAGTTGCTGACGTGATCTGCTTCCATTTTATCATGAGCTTTCATCATAATCACCAAAACTAAAGTAAACACAAATCCATTCCCAGTACCATTCAATTCTAATTCCGCACCATTTTAAGCAATGATTCTTGGTATGCATTAAAAGAAAGCACTCAATAAAGATAATAAGCGCATGTTAAAACCATTTTGGAAACCGTTTACTTTACAGAAACAAAAATAAATCAGTATAATTAATTTTTTTCAAGATCTTGGGATTTCCAATGGAATAAACTGCATTCATTTAAATTAATAATGATATCTAGCGCATTCAAAAGCACACATTTTATAATAGAGGCTAATATATACATTAATCAATAAAAATTTGTTCAATACAGCGTAGAAAAATATGGAAATAAATCAAAATAACGCCCAGTATAAGAGCTTATCTCACTGAGAAGGCAATAATTCCCAGCAAATGAGTAAATTAAGATTGATGAAAGGATTAAATGCCTTAAAGCTCAGTCAATATATCATATTTGAAAATATTGCCGTATTCAGCAGGAGTAGATCGGGGTGCATATTTTATTTTTCTGATTTATCTGTTGCTGATTCGTTCAAGTTTTCACCAAAAGCAATTAATATTGGGCTGTACAAAAAGTAATTTAATTTATTTATATATTGGTTTTGTACATAAGTTTGTTTGGTTTATTTTTTGGTGCGCGATTGGTTTGAATTGATGTTAAATTTACCAGTGCTGCAAAGCATTTGAATGGCTATATAATACGCCATTTCTTGGAGTTTACATTGGACTAAAATAAATTTTGTGTAATGGAATATATATGAATATAACAAATATAATTTATTATATTCATTTTGTAATTTTTCTGTACGTCATGAGGGTATTATGTGATAATAACTAATCAAAAAATTTCATTTAAATTTTATTAAATTTAATGATATATAAAAGTTAATAGTTATATTCTGTCAAACAAATATCGAAAATTGTTGATCATTATCATCATTGGTTTTCGTCATCCATTTCCATCCTTTTCTATCAATTGCTTTTGATCTTGCCTCGTTTTATGTCATTCATTTTGATTTGAGGATTTCTCCTACCTGGTTCCTGATTTTTGTTGGGCCTACCTCGGTTTCTTTTCTTTTACCATCCTGCCTCTCATATCTTTTTCACCATGTTGTCATCCTTCATTCTTAGCAAGTAACCGTACCAACCAAGTTGCCTTTCTTCGAGGATTGATTCCATTCTAGTTCTTATATCTCAATTTCTCAATCGGTTTAATCTTTATACTGCCTAAATCTTTCTAAGAAATTGTATTTCCAGAGCTGATGTTTGGATTTTAGGTTTTGGCTTAGTATCCAACACTCAATTCCAAATATTAGAGTTGTGATAAAGACCGTTTTCTAAATAGGGGAGAGGGGGGCACCTTTTTATGCTCTAATAGATACTTTGGACTTTTACCTTTCATAATTCACCTTAGTTAATTAAAAAAAGGGATTAGGTGAAATTATATTATCAATTAAAAAAATCATTTCGTTCCAATGTGGCACCTTGGAACAGGCCTGTGGCACGTTGGAATAATTTGTAAAATCACGACATACATATTCTTTTCATTTATAACATTTATTATCATTCAGATTTTATTTATAATTATGTCTTAGATCTATTCGCTCTAAGAGCTTCTTTGGAAAAAGTTATAATAAATATTTTAATTTTAAAATGAGTTAATATGAACGAAACTATCAATGATAATACTTATTATAATATTAAATTATGTTACAGTCAAATTAAAGATTGTCACGTATGATTAAAAACAATATTATTAAGAACATAGTACCTACTTTTCTTAAAATATCAATTACATTTTTGAGATGAATATAAAAATAGAAATCTTTTTAAAATTATCAAATTTTAAGATTAATAAATTCATTTAAATCTAATTGCAGCTCACTCGACTTTTTTATTCTTTATTCTTCTTTTTTTATTCCTCAATTTATTAAGTGATTTCTTGACTTTTTTATCTGCAGTAGTTTGCGAGGCAGTTTGTTTTGAGTTAGAGCGCAATGCTAATTTTTGTAACTGATCTTTTTTTCTTCCTTTCTTTTCTTCTATTCGTGATGCTGCTTTTAGGAGAGGCTGATTATTAGCAACGTTTTCAATATTATCAGACCTTTCTAAGTGGTTCTGAGCTCTTTCTTAGACATCTATCATCAGTTGTGGACTTATCACGTTTCATATTCATGTTTGAATGGGATGATTCTTGCTCCATATGACATGCTAATTGAGTAGAGACTGATGCTATTAAAAGACGATTTGTAACTTCTGAACATTGAAAGTCGTCGTTTGTGAATGCATTAATTGAAAATCGATGAATATCTGCTTTAGAAAACCCTGAATTATTTAGTAACAAGTCATTTTGTGAAATTGAAAATTATCGTTTAAATGGTCCCATAATTACAACATCTAGAGGTGGAGACGATGAGTACTATGGATAGTGTGGTCGAAAAATTAAGAGTGTGGTGGAAAAATATGAAGAATAATCCCATTTTCACGAGAAAATTTTATAGTATCTGATGTACAGTGGCTTTCATGATTACCTAATAACAACAATATTTTGTCATCATTACTGCATCTTGTTGCTTTTTGTAAGTGCTCCAATGCTTTAACAAGTAGTGATCCAGTCATCCAACCCCGTTTAGGACTATTTGCAAAGCCAATATTATCAATAGGTCCCTAAATGTTCTCAAGAAATCGAACCCTTGGAAAAACAAAAACTGGAAAAAACATGGAAACTTGGATTACGCGATTTAATAATATAAACATTCGCAGCACCTCGTAGGGTCATCGTTTTGTTTATCACATGGACAATAGCTCCTCGTACACCACTCTCTTTAATGCTGTCTGTTTTTTTATAATTTGGAACCATTTTTTACCTTCAAAAATATTAATGAATTATTACAAATTGTATATGTTTTTTTATAAACAATTTAGAAAAATAATTATCTATATTTTGTCTCTATCTATATTCATCTCTATCTATATTTTTTCTCAATAAGTATTTCAATATATCCCCCGTATTTTGTGCAAACCTGCCCCACTAGTTTACTTTCGATAAACAATTAATTTAATTTTTCGATTAAACTATTAAATATGCATTACAATGCAATTTTTTCTCTTAAGTAGACAGTAAAATGTATAAAGCTGGACTGACAGTTCATACATACATGAATAAATCATTTTAATTATGAGATACTTACATTTGAAAAATAAATATTTTAGAATCAAAGCGTAAATTCAACAATGCATTATTGTATAGCTGTTGATAGATATTAGTTTGCAGTTGTGCTACCACCTCAAATTTGAAACTCGCGTTTGAAAAATTATTTTTGTTTGTTTATAATTAACGGGGTTCCAAACTAACTCTGTTCCAAGGTGTCCCCTCTCCTCCACTTAACTTAGTGTTTTTACTAACTTCTCTTTTGTAAAGGAATACCGATTTAAAGCATTAAATAATTTGATAGTTGCCATAATTCTAGTATTTATAGTTTTGATTGGTTGGTTCTTGGTGAAACGTAGTAACAGTGATGATGATTAAACCACTTGGCATTTGTTTCACAAAATATTAAAAATATCCTCTGACATGTTTCGGCCTCCGACTATTATCAAAGAGAATTATGTATAAACTATCCGGTATTTAACGCTCTTTGAGAATGGTCGCGAAACCGAAACATGTCAGAGAATGTCTGTGAAACAGAATATATTGTGAGAATATATAAGGGAGAATATATTGTGAAGCAAATATCAAGTGTTTTAATCGTTATCATTTATTATTTGTCTGCTTCAATGCTGCCACTTTTTTCTAAACTGTCCCGAATTATTTCAGAATATCATTGAATTGATTTTGTATCCATCTATGTTAATTTGTATGTCTACTTTTTGTCTTGTAACAACAATGATTTCTGACTTATTATAGTTGATTCTCATTTCATATTCAGATAGTGTCTTGTATCATACTTCTATTACTTTTGGTCTGATACCTGCTTGGTTTTCTTATAGTGCTTTTTTAATTTATTTTATTAATCTTGCTCCTACTATTCTTCCATATAGTTTTCCAATGAGTGATAACAGTGCCATTCCTCGATAATTACTACAACAAGCTGTGACTTCTTTGCTATGTACAGGGAATACAATTGCGTGTTTCCAGTCTTGTGGAATATGCTTTGCGTTTCAGGCCAGATTGATTATATCGTGTGGTATATAGATTCCAGATTCCTCTAAATATTTTAACATTTCAGACTTTATATTATCAGCTGTACTGAGGCTTTACTTATTTGGATTTTTTATGACGTCCTTAATTTCTTTTATCTATATTTCCATCTGTGTTTCATTTGTTATTAACTGCCTGTCCAATTCTTTAGGATCCTCATGTTCTTCACTCGTATAAAGCCCATTAAATCTTTAATTATTTCCATATACTTATATTATACTCCATCTTTGATTTATTTCATGTGCATATTGAGATTTTTTCTTCTTTACATTTTATATATGTTTGTTTTGTTTTCTTATCTTTCCTTATTGTGTTTAATGCGCGATAGAATAACTTTGAATTTCCTTTTTGATGTCCGAAATTTTACCATGTTTCCTGCTTGGCTAATTTGATTGCTTGTTTAACTTGTAACTTGTAGCTTGAATAGTCATCGAATGGATATACTTGAGTGTATATTTTTTAGGTAAGTATTTTTATTTAATGATTTCTCCATAAAATATATTTTCTACCAACCCTGTGTCTTGTGACTCCGCATATGTGAACTTAGACAGTTTCCGATACGGCGTTCAGCTCCTTTACCAAATTTTGCTTTATGTCTTCAGTGGACTTTAAAACTCTTTCAGCAGGTGGAAGTTCAGGAAGTGGATTCGTTCTTCTACCAAGAGTCTTTTCCTGACCAACGTTCTTTTTCAAATGTCTCATTATAACCAGAAAATATTGTTCATTCATTGTTTGTCCATCCTGAAGCCACTCTCCCATCTTTTTTTTTTAATTTACTCAGCTAAAATTACATTGACAGATTCGTCAAGCATGTCCAGATCCTCAGCCATCTCTGTTAAGGTTGAATGATGATTTTCTTTCGATGGTCTTCTTCCGTCGAAGATCGTGAAAGTCGACTGGACTGGGAAAGTCAACAACTATTTATTGGCATTCTTTGAATGCTTTGTATCACTTATATCATTTTTCCAATAAAGCTGACTCGCTTAAGCAATAGATATAAATAGAATGTTTACATAGTCTTCCACAGCTATTACAACACTCATAACAATGCTCGGGATGGTCCGAGTTAGATATATCTTCTTGTTACCAGATATTCCAGGTGCTTCAAGTTCGTTTAAAGTTGCTGGCAACCATAGTAATGGCTCAAAAATGACTATGGCGAATTCTTCTGAAAATCGCGCTGTTTGAAAATCTGACCGAACGTGAGATTTGGAGGAACTTGCAGAGAGGGCCATCGAGGAACTGTAATATTTTTATATATTTTCAAGGTAGATGATCCATTTTACGGTTACCATGAGAAGTACTAATCCGTTTTCACTCACTTTTACCAAAATGGTTTGCCTCCAAGTATTGTTTTAGCTCATTTTTTTCTTACTCCGGTTGACCACCGATTTGGACACGTCTGCAATTGAAAAGCTATATACATATGTTTGGAAATACATAACATTCCAAAATAGCGTCATAATCTCCGCATATTTTCTTGGAAAAATGTCTGAACCTTTTTCATTTCTGAAAAAAAAACATTAAAATGTCAGGTTGTCTGGAAAGTTTGTAGGGATTTTCCATTAGTTGCTCTTTTAACGCTTCCAGACAAAAATCTTTGTTCGTTTAGTAATCTTTATTTACATATCAATTCTAGTAGTATTTACCAGGTGTGGCAGTTAATAATTCTTAATTTTTTCTTAAAAAAAACACTTAATTTGGGAGAAAGGATAATAATAGTTTAATCAAGTATGCCCTATCGCTAGTTGCACATTTTTCTATCTCTCTGGCAATTTGTGGATGGCCTATCTGAAAAACCATACATCTCCGTAATCTCCGTATTTGTTGAATTTCATGGAAAGTGCGTGAGACATCGATGAAAACAAATGGTAGTCGGAAGGTGTTAAGCCTGACGAGTGCAGCGGGTGGGGCATGAATTCCCAGCCAAATACCGAAACGGTGTCTCTGATCACTTTCGCAGTGTGTGATGGACCGTTGTCATACTCCAAAATTACTTTTCCGTGTCTTGTAGTTCATTCTGGTCAATGCATGCTTCAAATTGATCATTTGCTGACGGTACTACAAATAGTTTGGCGACTAACATTTAACCTCTCTGCTATTTGTTGTTTAGTTTGCATATCGTCTTCTTCCAATAATGCTTGAAATTCGGCATCTTCAATTTTTTTCAATTGACCTGGCCGTTCTTTGTCTTTCAGGTTGAAATCACCAGTTTTGAATCTTTTAAACCAATCCCCGCGTCTTGCATTGCGACATTGTCACCGTTTTCACCGTGACAAGAAAAGCAGTACGTGCCGCAAATACATTTTATTTGGCTCCCCCACACGAAAAAAATATGCCGCTAACTTGAAATCGTTTAAATATAACTGGCGCCTTGAAAGGTATTGTCGTTGCAACAAAATGACATAAGACATTAGGCTGTGAACCGACCCTTGTTTCCAGGGCCATCTCTAAAAAAAATAAGAATCATCAACCGCCACACCTTGTACAATGTTTACGTTTAGATTCGGTTTTATTTGCCTTCGATTAGTCAAGTTGATTCAAATTGAAAATGTCTGTCAAAAACTTCGGAGGTATCCGGGGTACGGAGCAAAAATGGGTACGTTTGTCGATACGATGTTTGGGATGCCTTACGAACGTAATGAGTAAGATCTGCTGTACCGAATCTTTTCGTGCAATATTTTGGCGACAAACAATTCGCCAAGATATAATTGGTGATGAAAAATCGATTGTGTACAATGACGTGCAAAAATGACATGAAAAAATCATGAATTATCAAAAAGTACGGCGAAAGATAATGGCCTTCATACGAAAAAAAAATACTTCGCCTTTGGTGGGAGAAAAAAGAACCCATACATTTTGAGCTTGTTCTACACAACCAAATAATCAACACCGACCTCTTCTGTTTACAAGTAGATCGACTGAAGGAAGTCATTGAAGAAAACCGGCCAGAATTAACAAACAGGAAAGACGTCATGTTTCATATTGAGAATGCACGACAACACATTTTCGTCAGAACACGGCAAAATTTGTTGAACTTCAATCGGGATTTTTTCCCTATCCATTTTACTCACCGGACATGCCTTTGATTACAGTCCATTCTGCTCCCTCCAAAATTGTTTAAAGGGGAAATCTGTTAAACTGCTGGAAATCTGCTGACATTTTTTTTTTTAGTTTTAAATAGTGCTTGAGAATGTAAAGTTGTTTTACGAAACTATAGTTACACAAATTTTGTTTATTTTATTTAAAAATAAAAGTAAAAAATTGTTTTATTCCTTTTCAAAAAAAATATGATAATAATATAATAATAATATACTAAGGTAAAAAATAAGGTTCTAAATTAAAATAAGGTAAAAAATTCATAAAATATGTCGAAAAACAAAAAATATGTCAACTAAACAGCAAACAAAACTAAATTAAATAAACATATTTAAAAAATAGCTTTTTTACAATTAATAGTATAACGCAAATATAGTATATTAAGCTGTTATAAACAGGTATGTGTTAAAATATAAGTTTATGCTATGTATAAAACAATATATATATATATATATATATATATATATATATATATATATATATATATATATATATATATATATATATATATATATATATATATTATAAAATTATAGCTATTTTGAAGATGGTTAAATCAAAATAACATAAAACGTAATTTTAAAAAATAACGTAAAACGTAAAAAAAATGAAAAAAATAATTGATATTATTATAATTGGCATAAAATAAAAAAGTAATATTAAACGGTCAAGAAAATACATATAAATTATTTTCATTGTTACCAGCATTAAATACTATACAAAAAAAATATTAGAAAGATTTTTTTGGATTACAAATTATTTTAAAGAAAAAATAAGATCTGTATCTGTTTGGACTTCCAATTCATAATTCAATCTAAGACTAAAAAAAATTAGAACACATTATTTTGGATTAAAAATTAATTTAAAGAAAAAATAAGATCTGTATCTGTTTGGACTTCCAATTCATAATGTAATCTAAGACTAAAAAAAAATATTAGAACACATTTTTTTGGATTAAAAATTAATTTAAAGAAAAAATAAGATCTGTATCTGTTTGGACTTCCAATTCATAATTCAATCTAAGACTATCCTCTAGTCATATGCAGATGAATTATTGGCTTGAAAGCAAGTTGAAATTGAACCATTTTCCGATAGTAAATATGTTTCGTTAAGATATGGAATGTCTTAAGTCTCAATAAATATTTATATTCCCTTGGTCTATAGTCGCTCGAAGCATAATATGTTGAGTTCAATTTCAAAGTTTATCGCCGGAAGAAAATTTTTAATGCTTGTATGTATACATTTCAACAAAAACTATATACATAGAAAGTTGTTTAATATTAATTACTGCCATAAACTTTTGCAATGAAAAATTTACCTTATAATCAATCCATTAAATTATCTGCTATCTTAATATATTATACCCTGTAGGGTATTATGGTATAATGAAATTCTAGAAAATTTGAAATCTAATTTAATTTGTAAACGATTACATCATTTATTAATAAATACTCTCTATAATAAACAATTAATGTTGTAGATCAATTCTTCTGTTAGAAACTTCGGTGTGAAACAATAAACTCGAAGAGTTTAGCCACTAAACACCAAATCACTTTATTCAATATCTCGGTGTACGTTTCATTAACCATGTCAACATCATCAGGAGATGGTTCAATTGGGTTAGCAAAACACGCGTCAAGAAGAAAAATAATGTGATTTGGTGTTTAGTGGTTAATCTCTTCGAGTTTAATTCACATTGTACTTAAATTTTAGTTTACTAAAAGAAGTTTTGAAATGACAGTATAATATATATTTTTTCATCTTTTGATAATATTTTACTGTGTTTTTTTTTATAGTGACAAATCCATTTGACTTTTGGAATATTAGAGCCTAATATACACAGTATGTCTGAAAAATAACGGATTTAAATTAAAAAAAAACAATTGTTTATTTTGCCAAAATTATTTCTTTTTATTCAGAATACATCACTTCCACACCAATACACCGCTAGGCATGTTCAACCAATGTTAGCATAGATTTCATAGATGTCGTTTTTCGGAATCACCTCAATGAATATTGTCGAGCTTTCTTGGACTTGTGTAACATTGTCATAAAACGTCCCCTCTAGGACTAGTTTGAGTTTCGGGAACAGAAAATAGTCGCACGGGATAAATCAGACCAAAAGAGAGGATGTTGAAACACAGACTTGTTTTTTTGCCCTAAATTCGCAAACAGCGGCAGTCCTATGAGGAACAAATGGAGCACAGACTTTTCCATTTGTTTAAATCCTTTGTCAAAAATTAACGAATCATGTCTTTCCACAACATGTCAATGTCAACAACATGTCAACCTGGCTTTGGGTCCTCTTCTAAAATATCACCACCGTCCTGGAATCGCTTATACGAGGGTTGTTATTTATGTATCCGGAATAATAAATAAAAACAAATATTTATCATTGAAAATGGTTTTATTGCTTTTCAAAATATTCTCCGCCACGATCGATGTAGTTTTGCATACGTTTGAATTTTCATAGCACTTTTTCCATTCCAATTGACGTATCTCCAAAACATGTATTTTGAACGCATCAACCGCTTCTGGCATCGAAAATCGTTGACCTCGTAGTTTATTCTTCATGGACGGGAAGAAAAAGAAATCGGTGAGCGCCAAATCAGGACTCTATGGCAGATAACCCATCAATTCGATGATTTGATCGGTCAAATATTGAGTAATTCGGTTCGATGTGTGAGACCTCGCGTTGTTATACTGAAGAATGATCCTGCGTCACTGGTTATTTCTTCTTATTTCTTAAAAGACTCCTGGCAAACAAATGGTTGTGTACCATTCTGAATTGACAGTTCTACGATTCTCTAGTGCCATTTTAGTTACATGCCCATTTATCCCAAAAAAACCAGTTACCATTTGCTTCAAAGTGTTTCTTGCGCGAACATATTTTCGTGGGTTTGGCTCATTTTGAAAGAACCATACATTCGACCGCTGTTTACTTTCGGGCTCATAAGAATAGATTCCAGATTCATCACCTGTGTAGATGTTATACACGACTTTTGACGCACCACGATTGTATGTTTTAAGCATTTATTTGCACCAATCGACACGAATCTTTTTTTGAGGTATTATCAAATTATGCGGGATCTAATACGTACAAATCTTCTTCACAGTTAAATGTTCATGAGAAATCTTGTGTATGCTTGTCATACTAATGCCTAGAGATACTCCAGTCTTGCGGTATATCACATAACGATCTTGTTTTATCAGTTCGTGCACAGTAGTCGGCACAAGAGTCGATTTTGGACGGCCTTCTTTAAATTCATCCATGAGCGAAAGACGGCCATAATTGAATTCACTAAACAAGTGGTTTTAGATGGTGCTTCATCCCTAATAGTCGAACGGAGTTGATCGATGCAATGTTGTGGAGATAATCCATTTCGAAAGTCGTAGCAAATCATCGCAAGAAAATTCTCATCAGTTAATTCCATTTTTTAACTGAGATGAAATTTTCAAATCACTAAACAACACAAATAGCATCCGTACGATAAAACGTTCTGAGTACGTATAGATTCAACAATGTCAAACTTTACGATTTATATCTAAAAGTTTTAGGTCTAAAAGTTTTACCGACCTTGAAACAAAATTTAATATTTGCTTTTTGTGCAATCATGGTTTTGTGCCGAAATAACAAAATGTACTGTCACTTTAATCGCTATAAGTTGAGAATCCATTGATCGGTTCTAATAATGATGGTATCGTTCTATAGAGGAGATATACAGCTTTAAGATTATATATTGTTTCAATAGATGGCGCTGGTTGTTTTCTTTAAATTTAAAAAGTTTCGTTGTTTTTCCGAGGTTGTGTGTATATTTCTTCAATGTTTATCTGCTTTTCCATTTATTTGTAAATTAATAATAACAGTAATACATACAATTAATTTTACATATGCCGATTTATAACCTCCGTTTATCTTTCTGGTAGTTAAATGGCTCTTTTTAAAATAATAAAGCAATCATTTCATGGATTTCAAACATTTTTTTTGTTGCTAAATTCGCGCTTTTTGAATCGTATTATTTAGGCATTTCTATAAGGCTCGCTGTATATGGTTTTTCAATTGGAACCGATCGATGTTGGCAGCCTGCGGTGGCCATGTTGTTTATCATTCAGTCACTGATGCTAAATCACCATGATAAGTTACACGGTTGAGCAGCACGTCTAAATAAAAAACTTTATTATAAAAATGAGTGTCCGTTAGTGCAAACATTGCGCGCGTTGCGCCCATTTTACGGTAGACACAGTGACCCTTCAAAGTCGACGACTCTCTAACGTTTGGTGACCAAATTCGAGACGACCGATTCGGTAAACAATCAACACCCGTATGTCAAAGGAATACCAGATCGGTCAAGAACATCGCCGATGTCCTCAAAAGTCTACAGGAGAACCCGAGAAAGTCAATTCCTCGCCGTGCACAAGAACTCAGCCTTTCGCAAACTTCAGCTTGGCGAATTTTGCGTCGGGACTTGGGCCTGCACCCGTACAAGATCCAATTGACCCAGGAGCTCAAAGCTAATGACCATAGACAACGCCGTTTGTTCGCTGACTGGGCTTCGGAGCATTTGGAAGAGGACCCCATAATTGCCAACTCACACCAGGTTCACCAGGTATCAATGCCTCCATAAACAGCTACTGTTTGGTTCGGATTTTGGGCCAGTGGCGTCATTGGTCCGTACTTTTTCGAAAACGACGTTGATGAGGCCATCATCGTCAACGGCGAGCGCTACAGAACGATGATAACCGATTTCTTTTCGACCAAATTGAACGATATGGGCGCAAACAACATGCGATTCCAGCAGGACGGCGCTAGGTGTCACACAGCAGACGCCGTGCGATTGGTACGACTGTACCGCAATACCTACCGATGTCTTTAAAGTCAACATAACCCAAGCCATTGCTCAAATTCAGCCGGATCTATGCGGTAAAGCTATTGAAAATTGGACCACTCGAATCCGTGCCACTGGAAGAAGCCTTGGCGGACATTTAAACGATGCTATATTCCACATGTACTGGGATACATGGGCCTTTTAAATAAAAAAAAAAGTATTTCGTTAATATCTCACACTCAACTTGTTTTATTCCATTTCAAAGTCGACCTGCCCTTATTGAAAAACCCTTTATAAGCGCAAGCCGAAGGAGTTTCAGCGACGATTCTGTTAGATGAAACTTCGTTTCATTACTGTACACCAGAAATAAAGGAACACTCAAAAGCAGTAAGTTTTAGAAGCCGAACGTGCACCGGGGAAAGCCTTCTGCGGTTTCCTTTACCGGAAAAAAGCCAACGCCACTATTTTCTGAAATTCAAAAGTCATTATCTTCAACGACTATTTGGAAAATGAAATACGATTATAGAAGAGTATACTGCATTATTGGTAACATTTTATGAAGACTTAATAAAAAAACGCTTTCATTTGGCAAAAAAATATGGCTGTTTCAATTTGAACTACGAATTGATGCATATCCATCTTAGCTCTATATTTGGCCATCCTCGACTACTTTCTCTTCCTAATATGAAGAAATGGCTGGTTGGAAAGAAAGTCACATCAGATAAAGATATCATCGCCGAAAGGTAGGACTATTTTGGCGAGTTCAACAATTTTCCGTTCACAACTATCCATTTTCTCAACTATCCAACTATTATAACTATCCAGAAGAACCGTTCACTTAACTTTTCTTACGTACTACTTTCAATTTAATGTTTATTTTTCATTTTGCGAGCCTTGTTTTCTAACTTTCAATATTAGTCTTTACTGTTTTTATATTTTTTCGAGCATTCCTCACGAACAATTTACAAAGTATTACTGTTTAATTTAAGTTAATGTTTTTTTACATGAGACCAATTGGAACGTACAAGTTGCTATTCTCTAACCAGTAATTGTTTACATGTACTTCCATGGAACTCTAAGCTCTTTCTTCCTAAAACTCAACAATTTTTTTCCTTTTTCATCCCGTTCGTTCTCCTTCTACGTATTAGTTAGTCACATTTTCAGTTTTTTCTACTTAAATCTTGAAAGACTCTTGAGAGGCGTGTCTCAAGACGATCTAAATTATTTTTTTGATAAAATCGTAGTTTTTTGTAAGTACCTCTTAAAGTATACGGATTTGAGAAAAATATTTGAAAGCAATTTTGTAGGAAATTAAATTGTCTACAAAAAAGGTCCTTTTAAATTTTTATATAAAATTCATATTTATGGAGATATTCTCAATAATTTTTATCTTTCAGAAAAAATGACGAATGTAGATCTTAAAATGCTGGCTATATGGAGTTAATAAATTTATTTTTGAGAATATCTCCATAAATATCAATGTTAAGAAGAAAATGGAAACTACCTTCTTTGTAGAGAATTTAATTTCCTATAAAATTGCTTCTAATATTTTAAGAAATACTTACAAAAAACTGCGATTTTATCAAAAAATGAACTTAGATCGTCTTGAGGCACGTGTTTAGGATGGTCGTTAAAAATTAATCATATATATATATATATATATATATATATATATATATATATATATATATATATATATATATATATATATATATGTATATTGTATATCTATCTGTAATATTAGATTTCTTTGAACAGCGTCCTATGAGACAGCAGTAGCTGAGTATTACATACACCCAACTGCCGGGTTCCACAATCTCATGTTCCACATCAACACACAACAACCTCCGTCTCCGCCTAAATCATAATTTTTTTTAAGTGCTTAACTGGGGACGAGCTCCACCCATCTCTTCAGTTGAAGGGTATATGTTTCGTCTCTTGATGTTCAAGCTCATCAGACATATGTTTTCTCGTCAAGAATAGGGAGACGCTATCCACAGTCAATAAGCCATACTTTCGCCGACTTCCCGTCGGAGGGCGTATATATGCAATGTTAGATTTCTTTGAATAGCGTCCAATGAGACAGCAGTAGCTGTCATAGTCATATTCACCCAACTGCTGGGTTCCATAATATCATGTGAAACACACAACAACATGCGTTCCGCCTAAACCAGCCAGGTGGAACCCAACAGTTGAGTATATAAAATGTAAAGATCTAAGGTTAGAGGCGCATCAGCAACTTCGGCTATTTAACAGCTGGAGCTACAACTTACTGTAGGCTCCAAACAACGGTCATCAGCTACCGATTAACCCCAGGCAGTACCCCCTTAGGTCTCTCTAGAACGGCGCCTTACGCAGCCTCAAACTGGTGTAACTGATGGGAAATTCTTTGTCCGATTTCTCTAATTCTTGTTTTTTCAAATGCGCTACATAAACCTGTTCCTCCTCGGACGACTACCCATCCAAAAAGTAACTGCAATAAACGACTACGTTTCGACCTCCGAGTGGCCAGAATACAGAAGCCTCCCGGTGAATAACCCTCTATGATGCTAGATACACAACACTTGAGTTTTCAAACCAATCCCTCAATCTTTAATGCATTTTAAGATCAAACTTCTCACGCATTATAATCCAGCCCTAAACTTTCGATTCTGAAACCTTTGTAGATTTCCAGGAGACAGTATAAACAAATGCATTAGAATGTTCGCATAGTTTTGTACCCTTCTAGTTCAATAACTTCTGCTAATCGTCTGCCTTTGAAAAAATAAGTTATGAGGGTTGTCCGTAAAGTAAGATCTCCAAGACGCTGAAGTCGCGAGGAACGCACTGGCATGTAGCTTGGGTTCCCACCTACAAATTGCCACCACTCCTAGCTGGGAATTCATGAACAGGAACAGTCCCGTCAGTGGCGGCATTTAGGATCGCCAAAGCTGCGGAAGTTTAAACAAACATTGTCTACCGGCAAAGTGATGGCGACTGTGTTTTGAAAAAGGAAGGGGATATTGTTGTGTGAGTTCATGTCTACTGGGACAATAAGAAATGCTGATTGCTTCTGTCAGACTTTGAAGAACCTTCGCCGTGCAATTCAAAACAAAAGAAGGGACATGCTGACGAAGGGAGTTCGTTTACATCAGGACAACGCTCGTTCCTAGGCCGCCCGTGCAACAACCGAACTCATCGACCAATTTCGATTGGATAACGTCACCCCCTACAGCCCGGATATACACCAAGTGATTATCATCGCTTTCGTGCGTTGAAGTTGCACCTGGGTGGAACTAATTTCAAAACCGATGAGGAGTTGAAAGAAAAAGTTGTATGCTACCTGCGCACCGCGTCGGGAGAGTTTCATGACACGGGTATACGAAAAATGCTACATCGCATGAAAAAATGCATCGATCGCAATGAGGGATATGTAGAAAAAGAGTAGAAGTTCGGGCTTTCCAACGATGTATAATTTACTGGAAATAAATATAATTTTCTTTGTGAAAAAAGTTAGGGACCTTATTTTACGGATAACCCTGGTATTTTTATTAAATGTAGTTGATGTTCAGCTGAGACAATTTGTTTCTGGGACAATTTGTTTGAATTATCTGGTGGACAACAAATGGTTCGTGTGCGTGCTGTGTGGCGATAATATTTGTGTGTGGCCTTGGGTGTCAGAGCGTCAATAATGTCGCGCACGTACTCCACATACAACACATACAGCCCAGCCCGCACAATGCAAATTTTTGTTGATGTGGACTCAGATTTAGGTGACCTTCAAATATTTATTTTAGATATTGTTGACGTCCTCCTGTTTTCTTAGTCAAAATTAGTATATGGGGACTATCGTTAAGTAATTGCAAAATGTATTTTATTAATTCTCAGGAATTCAGCTTTTTTACTGTTCTTTTATTTACACGAGATTTCTGTAGATTGCCTTTGTCGGTAGGTGTTTTTTGTATCGTTACGAATCCAACAGGTCTGGTTCAGTTCTTCTATTGGAACTTTCGGTGTAAGACAGTAAATTCAAAATTTGAATTATCTCTTGATGATACTGACATGGTTAGCGAAACACATGTCGAGAAATTAACCAGAGTGATTTAATATGTTTATTAATAAATCTCTTTGAGTTTTGTTTGTTAAAAGTCAACTCTATTTCTTCTTACTTTATTTAAATTAAATTTAGTTGACATTGAATCGTTAGCAATAAAAACCTCAATGTATGTATAGAGTTATTTTTTTAGTGTGTCCGAACGTTAAATTCGAATAAATCAACAACCAAATTAGATGCCTTGAAACTATTTGTTTTATGTGAAAAAACATTCATTGGTATTAATGTTTGAAAACTTTTCAAGCCATTGTGAGTCTTATGTCCGCAATTGTATGAGTTACGTTGGCTTCCAATGCGTTAATAGTTGCTGGTTTATCGGCATAGACCAAAGATTTAACATAACTCCAAAGCAAATAATTACGTTAAATAACGTGACCGTGTTGGCGAATAAACAGGTCCGTTCGTCGAAATCATTTTCTCACCTGATTTTTCTCTCTATAAATCGATTGTTGCGTTAGGTGTATGATATATGGAGCCGTCCTGTTGGAATCATATCTCATTCGGATCAATACCGTTCAAATTCGGAATTAAATGATCATTGATCATCGCTCTGTAACGATCCGCATTATTAACGGTAAGGTGCGTTCCAGGTTGATTTTTAAAGAAATACGAGCCAATGATGCTAAAGGATTGAATTCTTGGTCAAGTTGCAATTAATTTTGAGCCCATTCACCAAACGTACGACGCAAATGATGGTCTTGCGGCTTAAACTAATGGACAAGCTGGATGTTACACCACACCAAGATCTTTATGAGAAATTTTCGATGTAGACGGTCCTTTTCTGGAAAGACCATATAAATTCCCTTAAGGCTATAAGGCTGATTTAAATATCTTAAAATGGCTTTCTCGCAGAGAGAGAGGCTTAAATCAGTCCTCCATTCTTCATACTTATAAATCAATAATCCATCCTAAACTTGACTATGAATGTTTTCTCTACAACTCAGCTTACTCTACTTACTTTAAATCACTACAAACTATACAAACAATGCTCTTAGATTAGCTCTAGGAGTCTTTAAATCTAGTCGCACAAAGAGACTCTTTCGCCTTTCGCAAGACTCGAGCGCCTTTCAGCAACCTTTGAAATTTAGAATGACTAAATTCCAACTCAGGGCTGCAGAACGAGCAAGTTCCAATCCATTAGCATCTGTAGGTAAAAAGCTATTCAGGCCTCTCAATTCCCCCATCCAAATTCATGACTTTAAAGCTCCTGGATCCTCTTGGACTCTAGCTGAAATATCGAAATCCCTTTCCTTTTCCTTTCGTGCCTCTCTTCCTTCTACTCCAACCCTTTTCCACCTTGGCTCATGCCACCCCTATATATAATCTTCTCTTTTTCCAAATTTGATAAAGCTTTCTATCCTCCAGCCAGAGCCCCCATCAGGGCTCATTTTCGTAACATACTTACCGACTTTTCAACCTGTAATTTGATCTTCATAGATGGCTCCAAATCCTCCTCAGGTGTTAGTTTTCCAACAAATACAGTCTTTCCTCTATAAACTCCATACTATCAGCCGAGCTCTTTGCAATACATGAGGCTCTTAAAAACATATCCTCTCAGCAAAACTTATCATGGTTGATTTGCACTGATTCTCTCAATTCCCTTAAATAACCCAAATTCAACTCATTCCTTGATCCTAAAAATGTCGGATTTCCTTTACTCCTTAGATTCCTTATCTTACAAAATTTCGCTAATATGGATCCTGGACATATGGGTATTGAGGGAAATGAAAGAGCAGACCTTTGGCAAAAGATGCCATATTCTCTTAATCTCCCATTTCCTTAGTCCCTTCTCACAGAGATTATTATCCAATAATCTCTGATAAAGTTTCTAAAATCATCCATCCTGGGATCCAGAGTGGGATCATATAGACGGAAACAACAAATTAAGGCATACCAAAAAAAACTTCTTCTCTAAATACATTTTTCCTCTATTCGGAAAATCTCAAATTATACTTAACAGACGTATGATCGAGCACTGCATCTTCTTCAATACCTTATAGATAGGAGCCCGGCTCCCTCCTGCCCTCTTTATGGATCCTCACTTACAGTCTTCCATGTACTCTCTTGATGCTCTGTCCTATCCCCCATCCGTTCAAGGTTAGTATTATCTCGTTCCATTGAGGAATTATTTTTCCACCATGTGGTGGGAACACTTCTTGAAAAGAAGAAGAATCCTAAAAACCTAAAAGAATCTGGATACTACCACAAAATTCTCTAACAGATATTATTCTAGTCATTCTTGTAGTTCTTCGTCCTGTTTACAATTATGAGTTCTCTTTCGTCGACGCCAGGTACCCTGAAACACCTGAATTTCTTCTCAGCAACAGTGAACTGTCACTAAATAACGCCTGGGGTGTGACTTAAATAAAATAAATCAATCATTCAATCGACATAAACGAGTAACAAAGCCCAAATTCCTGCGAACGGCGACGAATTGCTAAATTTGGGTTTTTATCAACACTGCCGTAACAGCGGCATCATCGCACAGTACCTTGTTTTTGATTTAATATCAAGCAGCATGAAATGCATTCAGAATTGGTTAATAATTCGTCGAATACATCGCCCGGTTGGAAAATTATGTGCCCCATAAAATTCTGGAAGTGCTCTATAAGTTTGATGCACAGAACACATCATTTTGATAATATATTTCGACAATTTGCACGCGTTGCTCTGATGTTAAATGTTCTATGACTGAATGAATAATAGACTATCTTGAATTATTTTTGTACTAGAGGCGAGCTAACTTACAATTCATTTAACCATGACCTCGTTCGGATGTTCCGACACAAAAAACCCCTAATTTCACAAATTTCAGAAACGATCTTAAAACGAGAACATTTAACTTCAAATACCCATGTCTACTATAAACATAAATCATTTAAAATATTTATGTAATTGATTAAAACTGATCATCCTCGAACCCAACATTCTCCACGTCGCTCTACCATTCGATTCCAACAAATAAAATAAGATATATTCGTGTTCGGCAATCGGTCCGTTGCTATTTAAAAGCAATTTAATAAAGCCCCATTGCCCACGCGGACCGTATGATTTATGCCCGTCTGCGCTCGACGAGATATATGACTTCGGATAATAATACAAAACAAATTGTTCATCTCTCTCACTCGAGGAATCATCATCAGTCGGCTTACCATGAGCACCGTACCTGTTTGTAAGGTCCGTAATTGATTTAGTTTGGGCGTACGCCCGAAGAACTATCGATAAATCATCGGTGGTAACAAGAAGGCACGCGGCGCTACGACCTCATTCTTAATGGGAAAGGGATCAGGGAACGTAGGCTTTAAAATCGAGAGTTATGTGGGTCGTTATAGTTTCGATCGTAACAATAACACATTTTTCTATAACTTATTTATTGTCGTTTCGAGTTTGATTGATTTTCTCCATTGCAATTCATGAGTTATTAATTGGATTTATTAATAATCGACTCCACGAACGGCATATCTCAATTTTACATTGAATGTTCTTGGATGAAACTTAAATACACCATTTCTAAAGAGAAACAAAATTTTGTGCTAGGAAGATAAAATACACAAGGATTATTTTTAAATGCTTTTTTTAATCTTATGCCTATATATGCCTTCATGTCATATGCCTTCTGGTGTAAATCTTCTATTTAACCTGGTTGTTCTGCCATATACTTCTTTCTCAATCCCTTCGTATCCTATGTCATATACTTAATAGCTTCCCAATCTATTTCCGTACTCTGTGCTCCTTCTTTAATCCACGTTTTCCTTGGCCTTCCTCTAGGGTTTTTCCCGGTAGCTTTTATTTCATACACTGCTTTCATGTGCCTGTTATCTGACATTCTGCATGTATCCAAACCATCTAATATGTCCTATCAATTTTTCATTTATTGACATTACTTGACTTTATTTGTAGATTCAGCGTGTCTGTTAAATTTCTTATTCTCTCTCTCCTTTTTTTTCTTGATCTTACGCAAGATTCGTACTTCCATTATACTGATTCGTGTTTTATGTTTTTCGCTCATGTATGAGTGCATGTCTCGCAACTTTATTATATCCTTGGTTTCACTATTTTTTTTTATTTCTGACTTTCTATTCTCTCTTGTTTGAAATTTGGTTTTTAAAATTATTTCTCTCTTGCGAAAATTGCGAAAATTGCAAAAAAATCTACATTTTTTTTTCCTATTTTGTCATTACTTTAAATTATCATTCCTAAATACATACAGGGTCGCTATTATGTATGGAAACGGTCAAATATCTCGAGAACGCTTTGAGATTATTAATGAAATTTTGTACACAAATATCAGAAAGTATTTGCCATTTTTTGGGTATATTTTCTTTTTATATCATATCCATTCAAGGCTAAGTTGATTTTTTAAATGACAACAGTATTTGAATTTGGTATTGTTGGAAAGAGCAATTTTTTCTGAATTCAACGAGGTAAATATTGTATGTTTCTTTTTCAAAATAGATTTTAAAAAATGGATAAAACGTGTTTCGGTCTTTTTTAGGGTAAATATATGTTTCATGACACAACGGATGATGACACACTATGACTGAATAGATGACAGATGAAGTATTTGATTACAATTGATTACTGTTAACGTCAATTTATGAATTTCTATTTTTTTCAATTTTTATTTGGAATTAATATGTATTTAACCGAAAGGGAAATAATTGAAATACTAACAATTGCTGGATACGATGACGGAAAACGCATTTATGCTGAAGTTTGTCGAGTATTTAATGAAGTACATCCGAATAAAAACATCACTAAGTCGAGAGTTTCTAAAACGGTGAAAAGATTCACTGATACATGTAGCATTAAAAGTGGCCCAAAATTAGTAAGACAAAAGACAAAAACTAATGATGAAAATCCATCAGAACTTCGCAAAACTCATCTCTTCGATCAAAATCATTATAACCTAATTCATATAGTAATTGTATTTTGTAAAGATAAAAATCTTTTTTTTATTATTTTTGGACTGAGCGTCTACACATGTTATGATTTAAGCTCATTGTTGCGCGGAAACCATACCATTGTCTACTACATCAATTAAAATATTCAACGAATTTTCAATTTCCATTTCATTTTTAGATTTATTTTCCTAATTTTGGACGACTTTTAGTTTGAAACAATAGATTTAGTGATCTTTTTATTTGGATATACTCCATTAAATACTCGAAAAACTGCAGCATAAGTACGTTTTCTGTCATCGCATCCAACAATTGTTAGTATTTAAATTCTTTCTCTTTCAATTAAATACACATTAATTCCATACAAAAATTGAAAGAAATTTTAAATTGACATTAACAGTAAGTGAAATGAAATACTTCATCTGTCATTCATTATTTCATAGCTTACTAAATGAAAAATATATTTACCCTAAAACAACCCTAAACATATTTTCGCCATTTTTTAAAATCTATTTCGAAAAAAGCCATACCAACACCTCGTTAACTTCAGAAAAAATTATCTTTCCAACAATGCCAAATTTAGGTACTGTTGTCATTTAAAAGAAAAATCAAGTTAGCCTCGGATTTCAAATATGAGATTAGAAAAAAAAATGGAAATATACCCAAAAAAGTGGGTTTGTGTACAAAATGTTATTAAGAAATCTCAAAGAATTCTCGAGATATTTGACCGATTCCATGCATAATAGCGACCTTGTATAATTTTTAACCTGTTGTATTTCTTTATCTTTCAATATTATTCTTATTTTACGTATTTCCTGTTTGATTGATATAATCATGCTTGCTATTTTATCTATATTTATTTTCATATTAATATTTTCTAAGACCCTATGTAATAATTTTATATTACGTTGTAAATTTCTTTCTAAATCGGCCACTATTGCCATGTCGCCATCTCTTTTTTAGTTTCTTTATGGCTGCTTCTAGTACTACTGAAACTAATAATAATCTGAAAACACATCTTTCTTTCACGCTTTTTTGTTATATATTCTTTTGATTCTTTATTGTTTATTCCAATTACTTATTCGCCTTCTTTATACATATTTTTTATTATTTCTATCGCCCTTCTATCAATTGCTCGTTCTTCCAGTTCCTTCCAAATATCTTCTCTTCTTATCCGACTAAACACCTTCTCTATGTCTATAAAACATAAGATATGTCCCCACTTGTTCAGCTTTAGGTCGTCAAGACGCATGCATCTGTTGAAAGGTGGGATGCATGCGTTGTTGAACGAGAGACATGCAAGGACGCACGTAAATAATCATGATGCACGAAGAGACGCAGAGTCCACTCCCATCCATGTTGGGTTTTTAATTGGTAGTTTATTTTTATTAAATTAAATAAATATATTAAATTATATATTTTAGAATAAAAATAAATATATAATTTTGATAGTAATACAATATGTAATACAATGTGTAAGGAATATTTTTTTAATATATGTTTTCCTGTAGTAAATTGTAGTAATTATTCTAAATATTTTTTTGTCCATACAGATTTTCTGTATTTTCCCTTCCTTTCCATGCTCCTATTAACACCAGCACAGCAGCACTCATGCCTGCTAATATGACAATGCCAGATGTATTAATGACATTGAAATTACGCAGTTAACAGTACGTACTTACAAAAAAAATATTTTTAACGTTTTTAAAAACCAGTCTATACCGAACTCGCCAGAAATGTCTAATGAAACTAACGCAAACATGTGGATGTGAAGGAGGCTTGCCTCTTAACCTTGCGCTATAATGTATGCGCTATCGCATGCAAAGTGGCAAATTGAAAGGCACGTTCAAATACATGTTGAACGGAAAAGTTGAAGAAGTGTGAACATACCAATACATATAACTTGTTTTTCGTGTATGAGTTTTTCGTTGGCTACTCTTTTCAGCTTATTCCCGCTCTAAATCCACACTGAGTTTTTTTATTCGAATTAAACTTCATCTATATTAATTTAATATTCAGATCGAATAATGAGAGTTTCACAATATTTTATCAACTCTTGTTTTGATACATCATTTAATATTCCGGTCACAAGGGTCTCAGTCTCAAAAATGCTCTTATAAAGAGACCAATTAAATTGAATTTATCTGCCAGGAACAATACATAATCATTTAGAGCTAAATCAGGGCAATAGAGTAAATGACTAAGGATTACAATACCTATTCCAATCAATAGTAAACAACGGTGGTGCTCCTGTGGCGGGATGTATTATGCAGTAGCCTTCAATTTCTTTGGGTATGAGGCAATGAGCGGACATATTCGGTTCCTCAGCTATTCCATTTGCTCATGATTTGGAAAGCATTTTCTAAAAATATTCGAATATTTGTCTTTGAATAATCATCTTTCGTATCGTATTCAGTTGGGCTGAATAATCTTCGAATGAACCAACCCTGTCATAAATTTTTGTATGGTATAGGCAACAATTCCCATGTTTGAATAATTTTAGGTTTTGGGTAAAACTTTCATTTAATTTAATGCAGAATTATACAAAGAATTGTATTAGAAGTGTAGAAGTGGCGTTTTAAGTTTATTTCTTGTATTTTGGAACTCTGTTTATGTTTGGAAAACCTTATGAATGGATTCTTCAATTTGTGTCTTTCTTTGATGCATTTTAGCAATTTAGCATTGAACTTGAGTACTATAGCACTAAATGCCAAATTAATTTTTTAAAGCTTTTAGACTTTATATGATAACCGTACCTAATGAAGGGAGTAAAAATCATGAACTGTGAAGTTAACCAAGCGTTACATACTTCAAAGAGTTGGCTGAATGAAACAGATCATTTATCACGATTCATGGTTTTCTTACATTTTGTTATTCGAGTGCTTTCATATGTATCCAAAGCCCTATTATCAATTATAGTTTTAACAAGTCTTAAGTTATTAATATTTATATTATGGCTCTAGGGCATCTTGGGCAACACAAGATTTCTCATTTTTTCCATATGAAATAGAAATGTTAGAAAAATGAAAAATCTAATAAAAAATATTTCAATTAATACTACTCAACTTCAATGTAGGCGAATTTAAGCATAAAATGACAATTTTTCTTTTATTCAATAATTTCCCAATCAATAATTATTCCAGACTTCGGAACAGTTGTCGGAACAGCGGGGAATAGGCCCCGCATCAGTGGCCTAAGAGTAGCGCGAAGAACTGACAATATTCGACGTGTGAAACAAAGTGCGGAGGAATCTCCAGAAACGTCGATTCAATGACGTGGGGCACAATTGGGAACATTCGGTTTACGCTGAATTTTACCAAGCGACTTGCACATGTTCCTTAGATTCAAATAGTTTTAAGACCTGTGGCCTACAGACACTAAAAGGCGATTTCAATTCTGTATTGCCATCACAGATCACTTCCATCAAATTGACTGAATTGTGATGGAAAATAATTAATGAGCGATGAAGCTCATCTAACTGGCCAAGTAAATAAGCAGGACAGCCGCTTTTGGGCAAGGGAGAATCCCTGCCACATTCATCAACCGACATTAAATCCAGTTAGAGTTCTAATATGGTGCGTTATTCATGCTTAAGACATCACTAAACCATTAAGAATGGCATTAAGTTACATTACTGCTAATGGTTCACATTTGATTGACATAATTGTCAAAATTAATTTTTAAAAATTCTATCTTGTTTCTTTTAAAAGTTATAAATAATTTAAATGCTAGCGTGACACTTTCTCCACTCTGTATTATATTTGGACTATGAGTCATTTCATAGTAACAGTTTTATTCAATAAGCTTCAAGTGTATTTTACCTTATCGAAAACTACAATGACCAAAAAAAATAGCGACCAATTTCTCTAACTTCCGATAGAGCCTTCGATTTGAAAAATGACGGTCTGACACACGATATTGGCCGGGAATTGTCAGCAAACCGCCGCCGCCTCGATAAAACCGGGCGTCAAAAAGATAATAGAATAGTTGAACGTCTTTGTGGAGGCCAAATGAGTGTTCCTAAATCAAAATCCAATATGGCCCGCAGTGTGTACCGCTAATCGACCGGAAACTTAAGATTAGAGGCTCTAGTTCCGCATTGGGTCGAGCCTCGCTACCCCTCAGTGCTCCCCTCTTCCTTATAGGGAGGATTTTAACCAAAGATTTTTGATACATCTCCAATATAATACTAAAGTACTTTGAAGAGTATTTTTCGAAGGTTATCGAAAAATAATATGTAATCTAAAATGATTCGATAGGTGCATTGTTTCTAATATTTTTCTATTAGGAAAATTAAACAAATCATGTTTTTTTTTAAACAATTTAATTAATAGGTGTTTCGGTTAATAATGTCGATTTTTTCGCAAAATTGAAGTGCTATCGTTAGCTATTACCGTTTCACATTTTTCTGTCAAAGTATGTTATATGTTTGTAATGTTGTTCTGAAAAACCGTGCTGCATCGATCGAAATAAGTGGTAGTCCGAAGGGGCTAAGTCCAGTGAATACGGCGGGTGGCGTAGGACGTCTCATTTATCGTTTTCCAAATAGTTGTTGCACATTTTGCAACATGGGGCCGCGCATTGCCATGTTTATCGTGTCTTTGGGCATATTCTGGTCGTTTTTCCTTCAATGCTCGGTTCAGTTTTCTTAATTGTTGTCGGTATCAATCGTCATTAATCGTTTCACCAGGTTTCAGCCGTTCGTAATACACAGCTCCCCTACTATCCCACCAAAATTACAGCAAAGCCTTTATCCATGTATAGTGCGCAGTGACTGTAATATTGATAGCTGGCTTAGGTCTGCCCATGATTTTTTGCGCTTTGGGTTGTTAAAATAGATTCACTTTGTAGTGTAGATATTCGATACTAAGGGTTAGTTGCATTTAGCAACATTCAGTGATACAGCCAATTGTTCAATTCTTTCAAAGAATTGAAAGGTCTTCATCAAATAATACTTGCCAATCTCCATTACTCACTCCTTATCTTTTACATCAAAATCACCATTTTTTAGGCTTTTAAACCATCGTTCACAAGTTTTTTGCGGGAGAGCATGTTCACCATAAGCTTCAAACCTATAAAAAATCTTTTTTTCTCCAAAACGCCATAGACGACGTTGGTCTATATCAACAAAAATATTAGTAACGGCATATCTTAGCAAAATAGTATTTGTCAAACGAAGATAAATATAAAATAGTCAATATGAATCCTACTCCAATACTGTACGGTTTGATTAAAATGTATAAAGAAAACTCCAATAAGTCCGGTAGTTTCGTGCACAAATAGCCCTTTAAGAAACCTACCATTTTGTTTAAATACTATTTTCAAAAACTTAACGAATTTCTCGCCAAAACATTTAATAAATAACTCAGCTGACCTTACAAAAAAGATTAACAAACTGTCTATACAGAAAAAACAGTCTTCTGGTATCTCTTGACGTTAGCAACATGTTTCCGAATAAGGATTTCCTTCAATTAATAGATAATTTACTCATAAAATAATATCAATCCAATTATTAAGCACGATATTTTAAAACTATTTAACTTATGCATTAATGAAAATTATTTTCAATTTAATAGTGTTTTTACAAATAAAATGATAGTCTAGCGATTGTCTAGCCTTTATTATCGGAATTGTTTATATGAAACTTGGAAAATATTTTTTTTAAAAACGGATAAAGCAAAAAATATATTGTTTTGGTTTAGATATGTAGACGACATTTTGGATAATTGTACTGGAAACGACAGAAATAGAATAAACATTAAATCATTCAATTATAATCCATCCAAAAATAAAATATACAATTGAAAAAGAACAAAATCGAACCATACATTTGCTGGACCTCTCAATATTCAAATAAAATAATATACTTGAATTTAATATCTATTAAAAAACCAAGATACTCAGATATAACAATTATAAAACAATCAATCGGCCCTATTACATATAAATATGCAGCATATAAGTAAGCTTAGCATATAAGCAGCATATATGATCCACCGGACTTTCACAATTCCATTATCCGAAAATAATCGAAAAATAAAACTAATAGCACAATATAACGGCTTCAATAAAAAAGATATTAGGTTCTAATAACTACTTACTTAATAAATAATTTGCAAATAGTGTTTAAAACCCCCCAGTCAACCAATAAATTACTTTTTAATGCCAGAGATAAAACATCATAAATAAAAAATCTGGAGTTTATGGCTGCTCGGTGAGACAAACGGGCCGAAATTTTCAGACCCAGATTCAAAGAACACAAATCTGCGAACCTATTAAAGAAACAAAATTCCGGACATATATTTCCCGAGATTAAAAATATATATAGTTATAACAAAATATATTCAATTTTAAAATAATGTTTGATAATGTAACATTGTTTTATGAAACTATAGTTACACAGTTAGTTACAAGTTACACATAGTTACAAGTTAAAAAATAAAAGTGGTAGATAACAAAGTAAAAATTGTTTTATTCGGTTTAAAAATGAACTATCACAAAGTAACAGACACGTCAATTAATATCCTATTATATAGTGCGAAACCGTCTATCGGTGAATTATTTAATTCATTTTTGTTTCCTGTTCTACTTCGACTTCATTCAGAAGATTATACTAGAATGTAAAAAAAGTATTTGAGTTTTTGAGGTATTTAGTTATTTACTCGCTAAAAAATGTATATATAGAGTTATTTCTTGAAAAATAGTCCGTTGTTTTCGATGACCTCAAACCATCTGAAAAAGTTCAAAATCCAAATCGTTACTTTTTAAGATGGTCAGATGTAAAGTGTGTGGTCCTGCGTTGTTTTGCTTTAGGAGGACTTTTTTACGTTTAACCAAAGCTAGATATTGTTCGGTCATAACAGCATGTACCCTCTCATTCTAAACCGAGTAGAGTTCTGAGTACAGTTCTTCTACTATCACGAACCAACTCAAAGTGAATTGTTGCTTTACAATTCCATCAAATACACAGCATGACCTTTTTGATAAATCTTTCTCACTTTGGTACCAGAAAAACTGGTTGCCCGGATATAACCCAGTGATTTGCATCTTTAGGATTGTTGACATAAACCAGTTTTTCATCGCAGGTAGAAATCCGTTTGATGAATCAAAAATCATTAGGGTTTTGCAAGAGAGTTTTTTACACTTTAATCTGACACGCGGCTTGCTGTGGGCACTCCATGAGGGATGTATGTTCTAGAATCTGCAACCATAGCTGATCTTAAAACATCGCCATTGAGAGACCGCCGACAGCCTGATCTTCGAGATTCGTGTCTGCTTCCCAGAACTTCTTGAACCGCCGCTGAGCGGTGTGGATTGATACGGCACCTTCTCCCTCTACTTTGAAGCCTTTTTAAAATAAGGTCTTAAAATTGCTTTAATTTGGCGATTTATTCTCATTTTAACGCTTTAGTCGAGTAATATTTCCATTACCGTCTACTGAATATTTCGCATTGGAATCGCTTTAATATTGAAGAAAGAATATTTAATATTTATCAAGTTGTTATTTTATTTGGAACAAAAAGTTGAAATCAGCTTAAGCCTCCAAGAAGTGACGTATAATCCTTTATTTAAAAAAAAATGAAAAAACAATCTACACACAATTGAATATTTTTAAAAAATCAAACCTATAAAAGTTTAAATTATTCAGTCGACAATAAATGTATATTGACTAACTTTATGCTAATGTAGCTGACTTTACCAATTAGAACGATATCGTCTTTAGAATATGTTCTAAGTTACCTATTTCATATAACCAATGTTTCTATTACAACACTGTGTCTTTCAATTATTATATATTAACGCACAAGGTGTAAGTGGTAGCACGCAGCTAGGTTATTGTTGAATAAATAACTCGAATAACATACTCGAATAACATAGACTTTCCTATTGTTTGTAATTTGACGCGGATATTTCAAATCACCAATTAGACCATTTAGAACATAGAGGATTCTATTAATATATATTGATTGTATAAGGGCGCGATGAGGATTTTAGAAATATTTATATACGTTAGGTTTTATATTTTTGAATAAAATTTAAATATGGTGTTAAATTAACGCATAGCTACGACGTGACAAAAACATAATTAAAATTTAAGGAATCTATTCATCAGAATTTTGTAGAAATTAGTTAACTGTATAGTCCGTGTCAAGATATTTTGTTGCCCTTCGGTTAATTGCTCTAATAAATCTCAATAAAAATATTCCTAGTTTCTTAGAAGGCGCCAGAGCCGGAGTCATTTAACTTCTGAATAATTTTGGGGAAAATAAAATATTAATGTAACATATTAATGTAACAGAATTATAATGTAACATAATTCAATTATTATTATTATGTATGACTAAAACATTGTTTATTGGTTTGTGTATTTCGAATTTATTAGTACAATAAAAATAAATAAATAAATAAATTTATCTATTAGTACAATAAAAATTATAACTTATATTTAATTATAAATTTAATTCGGTTTCGGTCTCACTGTCACTTTGATCTACATTAATAGTAAGTGGTTCTATATTAGTAAACGATACGTAGCTACGTTCGCTGGAGCTTTGGTTTGGCATTTTTTTAATGTATCTAATCATCCTTTTGCCGGCATCCCATGTGTATAGAACCATGTTTCATCAAGGTAGATAAAGGGACGATTTTCTAATCTGTATATTTTTTATAGAGTTTAAGTAACGATGGAGGTTCAAACCTCCATCGTTGCAATCATTTTGAATTCATTAATATTTATCTTTTATTAATGGTCCGATATGCAAAACCCATTTGAGATAATATTCTCCGGAGGCTAATTCTGTTGCAAAGAATGTTGGTTTCATATGTCCTCAGTCGCTGTTGCAATGAATGCAATGTAGGCACAATTTGCTCTTCGAAGAATGCAAACTAAACTAAAATATTTCGAAACTACTAAACCAGTTATAAAATTAATTTTATTTTTATACCTGTTATGTTATTAAGCCCGATCCTGTTTACGTTTCTTGCAACTTTACTGGGTTTCGTTACGGCAGGAGTTGCCAAAAGTTTATTGCAGCCAATCAGTCAACGATATATCTTGAAATGCACTATAGCAGAAATGTGCTTTGTGACACGGCCTTATTGGAACCATATATTATTCCCAGATTCTTTTCACTATTTTCAAATCCAAGCTACATATACGTTGTATATTTACTGTAGTCGCATTTCCACATAACCGTTCCATAAAGCAGACCACATAGCAATTTTCTGTAGACAGAACCACTTTTCTTAAATATTACCATCTAACATTACTATCAAGCTAGGAGCGAAAATTTTGTTTATTCACAAAGTTATGTAATCAGTAAAAATGAGTTTCATCTGATTTTTTTTTCTTAAAATTAACATCAATTTGTTTTAACTCTAACCCAGTCAACAGATTCGAGACCCACGAAAATGATCTTATAATGGTGTAGATCCTAGTATTTTCATAATAAAAAGTCATTATTCAAAGGCCGACTTCAAAAAAAACTGCAGGTCGATACCAATAATTGTTTATTTTCTGCAACACTTGCTTTTCGGATTTGTGAACTCGTTTTTTTTTATGTTGGCTTCTTACTTATGTTATTTGAGGTTCACCCCGAAACAGGACATGAATTGAGTTTTTAAACGTATTTTTTTGTCATAAATGGAAAGATCATACTTAATCATCTCTAATTCATCTTTAATTCAATTCAATCTGACTCTTTGCAGCTGTTTGCTGTTTCTGAAAGTTTATTCCAAAAAAACCACATTTTTCAAATTGAGGTTATCATGGCGCGATATAATTTTTTGAAATAATAAAAGTATTTAAAAGAATTTTGTATATTTCTATTAATTTTATTATTATTTCTAGAGCAGAAATAGAAGAGCCTATTAGGGTTTCAATATATTAGACAGGTGAAACATATAATTTTATTAATAAATGTTATTGTAATTTTAACCTGTGTATTGAGTAAACTCTAATAAAAACAAAATCCGGTGCTGCCGTATGAAGCGCAAAAAATGGGATGCTCGTAGACAGATCCAATAAAAACGGCTTTAATCAATATTACAGGTATAAAAGCCGAGCAGAGGGGGCGAATAGTAACAATAGCGGGACCCGAGCTGGCGTTGCCATGACGACGGCCAAGGGGGAAAACGAATTATTATGTTTTGATGGTTATGTTGCTTTTTTTGGCGGAAGATCTCCGTTTAAGTGTTGAAATTCGCCGTTTAACTTCCAGCCACTCAACGAACGCGTAAAATTTTATTTACGACGAGATTTTCAAGTGGGAAACGTTATTATTCACCCTTAGACGATCGTTCCTATCACAAAAATCTAGTTATGAAATTTAAAGCAAATTTATGGAATTATGTTGGATATTATTTTGAGTTGGCTTTAAAAAGAAAACGATTACAATAACTTTGGAAAATATTTATATATATATATATATATATATATATATATATATATATATATATATATATATATATATATATATAATGGTCGTGATACAATGAATTGAGATAAACCTAAAACGTTTATTACTAGGGTGTAACATGAGTATTTGCGTTTTTGAGGTACTTAGTTTTTCACTGCATAAAAAATTTGTACCTTGAGGTATCGATGACTTCAACCCATCTTTGAGCCCATGACTTCAACCCATCTATTCCTCTTCGGTGAGTCTTTGGAGGCGATAAACTCTTCCTCTTATTCTTCTTTACAGAAGAATTGTGACCTATGAAAACCCATTCCGTTCGCGTACTATTCGGTGAACCTATACCTAGACCCCCTATAGACCTAGAACCCCCTATTACCATCCTTGCGTTCTATTTGACCAAGGAGTCTTAGCATTCGTTCATGAATAATTTGAGATAACCTTATGGGTTCATCAGTTTCTTGAATAACGGATGCCTTTGTTCGTCTGGCAGTCGACGGAATGCGAAGCACCCGTCTCCAGCACCAAAGTTCAATAGAATCAATGCGCTTGAGGTTTTGTGTTTTAATGGTCCATGTTTCAGCTTGATATAGCCGGAACTATATATATATATATATATATATATATATATATATATATATATATATATATATATATATATATATACATATATATATATATATATATATATATATATATATATATATATATATATACATATATATATATATATATATATATATATATATATATATATATATATATATATATATATATATATATATATATATATATATATATACTGAACTGAAAAAAGTAAGTTTTTACTATCTGCTTCTTTGTGTTATATCTGTTCTGTGTTATATCTCTATCTCTTTATATCTTCTGCAAATTCCGCATTGTATTTCTTGCCATTTCGCATCTTCTTCCTTCTTGCTTCTGGCTCACTACCTTAAATTGCCCTATTTGACTGATGTTGGGCATATTATTGTTTTGACGATCAATAATCAATATTTTCGTTTTCTCCTCATTTATTTCTTGTCCGCTAAGATGACTTCCATCCTTCATTTTTTTTATAGTAAGGTCAGTTCTTCAGTCGACCTTTCAAGAAGTGTAGTGTCATCGGCATATCTTAAGTTAGTTGTTTTATTCTCACCAATACTGACACCACCTCTCTAATTCTCAAGAGCTCTACGCATGATATATATATATATATATATATATATATATATATATATATATATATATATATATATATATATATATATATATATATATATATATATATATAGATATAGCAGAATCTCGGGTATGCGGTCTGTTCTTATGAATTAATACTAAGATTTCATTCTTTGATTCCCCTGAGATAAATATATATATATATATATATATATATATATATATATATATATATATATATATATATATATATATATATATATATATTTATATATATATATATATATATATATATATATATATATATATATATATATACATATATATATATATATATATATATACATATATATATATATATATATATATATATATATATATATATATATATATATATATATATAGATATAGCAGAATCTCGGGTATGCGGTCTGTTCTTATGAAATAATACTAAGATTTCATTCTTTGATTCCCCTGAGATAAAAATACTGCTAATTCCAGGTCTGATATAGAGGGGCTAAGTGTCATCTATTGTAACATTTTGGAAAACTTAAAAAAAAGGATTTTGCACAAATAGTTGAAATGTAATATGGGAAAAAGATGAAAATATAATAATAATAATAAGAAGAAGAAGAAGAACCTTCGGAACCGTCGGGAGAATTTGCCCGGGGTTGGTGAGTCTGGAGCGAGTGACAACTCCCAACTCTATGGCACTACAAGAATGGCAATGAACAGGGCAACTGACAAAATCCATCCTCTATTAGAATATAAAAGTAAATCAACACCAGTGGCCTTAATACACACCCAACAAAAAGCAGGAACTAATAATCAGGTACCGGCTGGCTCGACCCCCATATGGAGGGCTGTCAATAGGACCGTGCGCACTCCATGTATTAGATGGACACGTGAAATGAATATTGAAGTAATGAGTGCCTATTATTACGTGAACCAGTGCGCATATAAACCGCTACCTGGATGGAGAAGTGCACTTCACCAAGAATATAAGAAGAGGTTTGCTGAAACACAGTTATCGGAACAAAACTTAGCAGACCGTAAAAATTTTATATTAAGAAAAAAATATCTTACCGAAACGGAATTAATGAACATCAAGAGAGAAGTCGGTAATAAATTACACCAAAACATTACATGTGACCCGCCTCAAGAAAATGACATGGATATCCTTAACTTGACCACAGAGAATCAACCGGTTGTTCAAACTCCAATCCTAATAACAGAAGTATCATCAACTCAAAATGAAGAAACAGTCATGAATGGAAACTTTTCTAACATACGAGAAAGATTTTACAGTCTATTGGCCCATTTTACTGGCTCAAATCCACTAAATAGGCCAAAAATACCGATACTGCGCAACATTGCAAAATCCCGCTTTTCTAAATTCAATAAATAAATTTCTTCAATAAAATTTTGGAATCGCATTTATCGTTGATAATGAATCTTAGCGACATACATCTTGCGTTGTATTGTGCAGCAGTAACTGTAATCGAGATTTCAGGTCAAAAACTTATACCCTCAATGCGATAAGGCGTAATATCCAAAAAGATACACCTGCCTGGAAAAAGCGCCTGGAAACTGATATTAATGATTTTTGCGCGGTTGGCATTATTTCTGAGTATTTTGTTGGAAATACATCTAGCAAAGTGACGAAAAAAACCAAAAAAATTGCTCAAAAATCTGGCATTCAATTTGAAGATCCAAACTTTCGCGAGAAATTATTAGACCTGAAAGATCGATTTAGACAGAAGGCTAAAACGAAGGGAGCCAGACTAGCCAGATACAATGAGATAGAAAAATGGAAACACCAAAATGCAATGTTTTAAAATAGCCAGAAGAATTTTTATAGCGAACTAGAAGCTCGGGGTCACCAGTCAAAACTTGAAAATGTGAATGTATCTACCTTTGAGAAATATTGGAAATTTCTCTGGAAAAAATATGATAGTTATGAAAAAATGGCACCGTGGGTTGCAACAATTCGAAAACAGACTGATACACTACCACAAATGGAATTCAACGGTCTTGAAACGATTGGCATCTGCATTGCCAACAAGAAAACTCAAAACTGGAAGACGTCTGGGCCAGATGGACTACACAACTTCTGGATCAAAAACTTCACAGCTATTTACCAGATACTTGCAGATACATTTAAATAAATAATGGTGAATCCTGTTACTTTCCCCGACTTTCTGATGGAGGGAAATACATATTTGTTATATAAAAAGGGTGATAACTATAGACCGATAACATGTTTATCCGTGTTGTATAAATTATTCACAGCCCTGCTCAATGAAAAAATTTATCAACATTGTGACTATAATAACATATTTGAAGATGTGCAGAAAGGATGCATTAGGGCAAGTATGGGATGCAAGGTGCAACTAACGATTGATGCTGTAGTTCTTACGCAAGCGCGGAAAAAAAGCGCAACTTGAATATGTGCTATATAGATTACAAGAAGGCTTTCGATAGTGTCCCACATGATTGGTTATTAGAAGTTTTGAACATCTACAAAATTTGTCCACAGATTACAAACTCTTTAAGATATCTCATGAGTAAATGGAAGACTAATTTATTTGTTCACTAACAGTACATTGGAACAACAAATATCGAGAGAGGAATATTTCAAGGAGATTCATTTTCCCCTGTTTGGTTTTGTCTAGCGTTGAATCCAATGTCCACATTACTAAACAAAAACAATATTGGCTACAAACTTGACATGAGAAATTCCAGAAAACTATTTCATTTACTATATATGGACGACTTAAAACTCTATGGAGAAACAAGAGAGAAACTAAATTAATTAATAAAAACAGTCGAAATATTTAGTAGGGATATCAAAATGTCATTCGGACTCGAGAAATGCTCGACTATCAGCATACAAAAGGGAATAATAAAAGAACAACTTTCAACAGTCTGCGGTATACAAGAACTAGCATCAGAAGATTCATACATATATTTAGGAATGCTTTAAAACCATAAATTTGATCATAGCCTATTAAAGAAGAATTTTTCCAGTTTATACCAAAAACGTATAACAAAACTCCTCAACACCAAACTGAACGGTGGAAACCTCATTAAAGCGATCAATGGCTGGGCGGTGCCAACTCTAACATATTCTTTTCGCATTGTTAAATGGTCTGAAGCAGAGCTTGATGAACTAGATAGATTGACACGAAGAACATTGACAAAGTTCCGATGTTTACATCCCAATTCGTCCACAAAAAGGCTATATATTCCAAGAAAGTTGGGAGGCAGAGGGCTTGTGAATGTCAAGAATCTCTGTCTCAACCAGGAGAATAGAATGACAGAGCGCTTCATTAGTTCACATAGCACATTAATGAAACTGGTTGTAAAGAAGGGCCAGGGTTTCACCCCGCTGAATCTGAAAAGACAAAATCGTGTTGATAGTAGAACAGCACTGAAGGATATCGTTCAAGAATGGAAACAACAAATATTACATGGGAGATATCCTAAATCGCTTGAGGATGACTCCATTGACAAACATTTATCTCTAAAGTGGCTTACCGATGGACTATTATATCCAGAAACAGAACGCTTCGCGACAGCTATTCAAGATAAGGTAGTAAGGACAAAAAATTATGAAAGACATATACTACACATGGATGTTGTCGACAAGTGCAGGAAGTGCGGTGGTGTGGGAGAAACAATTGAACACAATAATGGAGGGTGTCCAGTCCTTGCCCCTAATGCTTATCTAGGCAGGCATAATCAACTGGCGAAAATTATACACCAGCAAATCGCTTTAAAGCACTCGCTATTTGATAAGATACCTCCACCATATAAGGAATAAATAGAATCCCCAAAAAATATCGAACCCCACTTCGGAGCAATTTATCTAATATGGGTAAGAGCTAGACAGCTAACCCGAAAACCAGGGTGAAAAAGCGGAGCGGACCTCCACCATATTAAAAGTACACGCCTTCCCCGTACTTGAGTCAGCCGATAGCATTCTGTACTGGGATAGACCAATTACAACAGATCGGACAGTTGACTATAATAGACCGGATATTGTTCTAATTAACAACAAGCAGAGGAGAGCTTTCATAATTGACATTGCGATACCACTCTCTCACAACATCAGAAAAACTGAAATGCAAAAGGTAACGAAGTATGAAAATCTTGCATTTGATCTGAAAAATCAATGGAAACTCCAGAAAATGGAGGTGTTTCTCATCTTGGCATTGTAAACCCGACCAGCCTAGGCAGAGATGATCGATGAATCATGTTTGTGATAATAATAATTTCAGAACAATAATTCAGAATAATAATTCAGAACGAACAATAATAATAATTTAAGTGAAATTGGTAAAAAATACGGGGTAAAAAGAATCAGTATATGTGGAGAAAAAACAATATCATTGATTTTAACTGTATATATTTTCCTTAGAAACGTTTGTTCCTGCATGTGAGTGTTCTATATTTTCTTTTTGTTTTGTTATATATATTTTAACATTTTGACTGAATTTTAAACATTGTAGTTCCGTCATTATATATTTATTGTTTAAGTTTATTTAAAATATGACATTGTGGTAGCTGTTATTCCTCCTGAAGAAGTCAGAAAAAATCTGACGAAATATCCCTATATATAATAGGGTTATCAAACAATGAAATCTTAGTATTAATTCAGAACATTCATTCACAGAAGAACAGAGCTTTATTAAGAACGGACTGCATACCCGAGATATATATATATTTATTTACCATCTATCTAAAATGGATGGTCTGTATGAAATGTAAAATATATAAAGCGTTGTAGAAAATTTTAGAAAAATGGAAATAATATTAATAAAATTCCTGTCTTTTTATTAGTATAAATTGATGATAAATTGTATAATATTTTTTTGTTAATAATTTACGTTAACGAACAATATTTTTTACTATTATATTCCCTATATTATCAAGCAAATTTAAAGTAATTCAAACTAATACTAATATCTAACGTAACGCAAGTGGATAAACAATATTTTTGATTTTCTGAATTGATGTACAGAGTTTTTGGAGTTCACCATTTTTGCTCTGTTTTTCTCATGTTGATGACAAATTAAGCCAATCATGATATCTGATACTCCCATTTCAACAACATACTTTCTCCTATTTTATGCTGTCAAACGCCTTCCGGTAATCAATGAAACAGAGTTATTCAGGATGGAAAACTTTTTCGATTATATGCCGAATGTTGAATATATTTTTCCGTGTATTTCTCAATGGATCGAATTTACCCTGTTCTCGGGGAATCTGCCATGATAAGTAGAATTTTATACGTTTATTAATAATGTGAAGGAGGATTTTACTGGTATGTGGCATAGGAGCGATAAGGCCGTAATTTCCGAATTTCTCTCTAGACCAAAGGTCTCCAAGCTACAGCCCGCCAGTGTCATCAATCCGGCCCGCGACTAGCGAATTTAACAAGCGTATGCACTAGTTTAGTACTAGCTATGTACTAGTTTAGAAATTATAGATAATGGCAGGAAAATTAAAACGATTTTGGCCCTTGGAACTTACTGGAGTTATCAGTATGGCCTTAAGGCCGGAAAGTTTGGAGACCCCTGCTCTAGACCATTTTTTGTGTAAATAAATAAATGCTTAGATCGACAACTATTCCAGTCATAGTCCGGTGTCTCACATTTCCTGGCAGATATTGTGAAACTGCGGTGACTCCATCGAAATCAGGGGCTTTATCCTTTTTTAGACAGCGTATATCATTTTTGATTCCATCCCCATTTTGTTTTGTTTGTTTTGTCATGTTTTTCGTTGTATTTGTTTCATCTAAGGAATCAGTAATAATGGTTCGTGCCCTATACCAAGACTGAAAATATTATGTTATTAGACAGTGAAATGATTTCCAGTTTTTCGCAAATCTTTTCTTGAAATTCATTCAAGGATGCTGGGCTAAGAGCTTCCTGTGAATAGATTTTTTATATGGCACTTTCAATTTTAAATGAAATAGTCGGTGGTCACTTCCACATTCAGCTCCAGGATAGGTTTTAGTATTCTATATTGACGATTGCCTTCGAGATCTTATCAAAATATATGCAATTTGATTTCTGTAGTTGCCATCGGGGGACTGCCATGTGTACAAACGACGAATATGGTTTCAGAAATAAAGTACTTGCAATCGCCAACTATTATTCTATGCAGAAATGTATAAGTCGCTCGCCTCTATCATTTCTCGCTCCCATTCCGTATTTGCCAACAATGCTCCTGATATGATTATCACACAATGTTTCACCCACTTTTGAGTTGAAATCTTCAAGTATAATCTAAATCAGTAACAATAACTCTACAGTACACAGTAAAGTGCAGTACAGTAACTTTGTATACTACTGTATATACACAGTAAGTACAGTAACTATATTTCTCGTCGGTACCACGATGAGTCTTTGGAGGCGATAAACTCAACCAACCCAATTTTTAGCAGGTAATAACCCGTTTGATGTATCGAACATCAGTAGAATATTTAAGTACAGTTTCAAACCGACATGACGTATAGCTAGCTGCCGCGAAAGTTTATGAGGCATGCTTCTACAGCTCTTTAGCACTATTGCTGTGCCTTGCAAAGCCCAGTTATGGGTTGTCTGGGATACATCCGATCCGAATTGCCTTGAAAGTTTGCTAGTACTTTTTCTAGGATCTGCAGCCATAATAGCTGTTATAGGATGGGTATCGAGAGATAGTAGCCGATCTAATCTTCCTTTATCTCCAAGATTCATCTTTAAAATTTTCAGCCTATCACAGAAACAAGTATTTTTTGTCAAATTCAGTTTTATTTCTCAATAAAGTCTCCTTGTAATTCTATACACTTTTTCTAGCAATGCTCCCATCTCTTTAATCCATTCAAACAACTAGTTGACATATTGTTCAGTAAAATAGTCGTTTACGAATGTGATGACCTCCTCATTCGATCAAAATATCTGTTTTCCGAGCGAAACCTTGAGCCTAGGAAAAACATAAATATCGCCGGGGGTCAGATCTGGTTAATACGGGTGGTTAATTAATGGTGGTTAATTAATTCGAATCCCCTTTCGTGAATTTGGCCTTGGCGATCTCTGAAGTGTGTTATTTTTGAGAGTTGTCTTGGTGGGACAAAACTTTCTTTTTCTTTAAATGCGACCATTTTTTCCACAAATTCTGCCTTCAGCTTCTCAAGAAACTATGCGTAGTATGCCCTTGTTATTGTTTTTCCCATTTCAAGATAGTTGATTCACACAACTCCATGACTCTCCTAAAAAACATATTCTCCTTTTTTGGAGTGAATTCACCCTTCGTAGTCGACTATTTCGACTGTGCCTTGGTTTTAGGAGTGTAATGGTGTATCCACGTTTCATCTACAGTTATTAATCGACGCCAAAACTCCGACTTATTTCATTTAAACTGCTTCAAAAAGCCTTTGGAAATGTTCATTCGAATGCGTTTTTATTCCTGACTGAGTAATCGCAGCACCCAACGCGCGGTTAGCTTTTTCATGTCCAAATAATCAATCAGTATATGACACGTTCTTTCAAGATGTCCACAGCCTCTGCTGTGCCTCTAACTTTTATTAAGTGGTCATCTAGCACCATTTGGTGAAGTTTTTCAATGTGATCGGTAGTTGTTTTAGTTTTTGGCCGTCCCGAACGTTCATCGTCAACCAAACTGGCACGACCAAGTTTAAATTCAGCTTCCCAACATTTCACGACAGCAAATGATGGTGCAAAGTCCCCGTAAACAGTATCTACCTCGCCTTTAATTTGCGTAGGCGTATTACCTTTCAAATGCAAAAATTTAATGACGGGTCGATATTCAGTTTTTTTTTTCATGTTTACAGAAACTCTAACATCGACTGACATAAATGACTGTTAGCAACAACTGAGCATCTAATATAATTGAAATTTTCAAGATTATGTCTCAACGCATGCGCAATTATATTACCAGACTATCTTTGACAAGTAATACCATCTTCATATTGATGCTGGAAACTTTTAAGACTACCCTCGTAATAAGTATAAAAATCTAAAATAGTTAACCACTTGACGGAAATAACCAAAATCGGTTTTGGCATGCGACAGCGAAGCAAATATTGTGCGCTATGTCAACTGTTTTTTATACTATTGGTTAATGATATTAACAAATGTTTTGTATGAGGCTTTATTAGCTATAAGCAAATATATTATTCCACCGTATTAGGCAGCAACTTTGACGAGATCGCACGAAAAGCAAATAACGAATTATTGATTTAAGTAATTGACTACATTTTAAAAAGTTAAAAATAACTGCCTTATTGGTTGGTACACGTTATGAATGTAAACTTTTTAGGAACACAATTATGAGATAAATATCGATTCAAAAATTATGTATTAATAACCTAATCACATATTTGTGTGTTATATTAAACCCTCGATTAACATTTCGTCTTCGTAAAGACCACGCATGTAAAAGCAAGGAAAAATAATTAGATACGCACCGAAATGTGCACGAAATGAATAAAAATTTAAATAGATAAAGAAGTTTAATTAAATCTAAATTTCTTAGAATCTGACATTTCAGTACTATATTGAATCTTCATATATCACAGTTGTTCATCAGAAACTGAGGCTATTTAGCGACCGGACTTGCACCTTAGCTTGAGTTCGGAATTAGGGTCATGAGCTATCAATTAATTAATTAGTTATTATTAAACTTTTTGTCCGTCGTAAAATCACCGAACTGGCGATTAACCAACGTATTATTATTCCTTTCAGAAGACATTCAGAGGTGTCGGACCTGTCCGCCATACCACAAAAATTACCGTTTCACTCGCTTTATCAAAAATTATTATATGGTTAGCATTTGGAATTGTAGTAGTATTGAACCCGCTGGTTATCGCGAGTGACACTGGCTACTGAAAAACCCCGGTCAAAATTCACTTAGGATATTACTCACAAATTAATAGGATCTAACAAAAGTATTTGCGTTTTTTCCATTGTTTGTAAATAAGTCATTACCAGGTGCGGCATTTTTTCTTAAACATGTTTTGTTTAAGTGGAAAACGCGTGAGACATCAATGAAAACAAATGATAGTCGGAAGGGACCAAGTCTAGTGAGTATGGTGGGCGAGGCAAGAGTTTCCAGCCGAGTGCAGAAATGTGTGATTTCTCTGACCTCTTTCGGTAGGTGTGATGGGACGTTGTCGTGCTGCAAAATTACTTTTCCGTGACTTGTAGTCCATTCTGGACCCTTTTCGATCAATCCATGGTTCAAATTGATCATTTGTTGACGGTAGTAAATGGTATCAACTGTTTCACCTGGTTTCAGAAAGTCATGGTACACGACATCTTTTTGATCCCACCAAATGTACAGCATTGTATTCTTTTAAAGCGATTCGATCTTGTGGTCGATGTTGATGATTGCCCTGGGTTTGATTTTCTGCATTTTAGGTACTCGAAATTATCCATTTTTTGTTTGCAGTTACGATTCGATGCAAAAAAGTTTTTCTTTCATACCGAGAAAGCAAAACTTCGCCCACCATTTTTAGCTTTTCCATATGTCTGTCGTTCAGCTGATGATATGATGTGGTACTTATTTTCCTGCCTTCTGGATCTTTCCTATGGCATGCACACGATCACAAATGATTCGGCATCCAACATTTAACCTCTCTGTCATTTGTTGTTGAGTTTGCATAACGCCTTCATCCACCAATGCTTGAATTCGGCATCTTCATTTTCTTTTCGGTTGACTTGGGCGTTCTTTGTCTTTCAAATCGAAGTCATCACTCTTGAATCATTCAAACCAACGCCCACAAGTATTTTGGGTTGAAACATTGTCACCGTAAGTTTCCACTGGTATACAACGGCTTTCACTCGCGTTTTTCTTTTGATTGAACAAGAAAAGCAGTATGTGCCACAAATTCTCTTCATTTGGCTCGAAACTCGACATGTTTACCACACAAAAAAAATATGATGCTAACTCGCAATCGTTTAAACATCAACGGCGTTTTGAAGGGTACTGTTGTAGCAACAAAATAACATGAACGATTAGACTGTGAACCTCCCCTTGTTTCCAGCGCCATCTCTTAAAAACTTAAGAATTATTTACCACCACACCTGGTAATATTAATTGCCATATATACCCGGAGCTATGATGATTGTGAAATGTTGAACTCAGCATATTGCCGAAAGCTTTTGCCAGAAGTTTCAAATTTTCTTTTTAGTTAAAGTAGGCATTATATTATCTTCTGTAATCGTTGAAAGTTTTTGTCGGCTATTTTTAAAATTATGTTTCAATCAAATGTTACTCGTTCAGGAAGACCTTTCCACGAGGAAAACATTATCAAAATCCAGGATATTATACTAAGTAATCGCCAATTAAGTATTCCAGACTATTCGAGAAAAATGTTCAGATATCTGGCCAAACAGTTTTGACTTTTGAATCACAATAATGCACCACCGCGCACCACAATAATTCGCCAATTTTTTGCTAAAAATCAAGCACGATATTTACTAGATATGGCATCGTGTGACCTTGTTCTGTCATTTGTTTGAGGATACCACCTCGTAGACGTTATATTAAGTCCATAAAAGCCGTTCAATATATTGAATTGCGGTGAGAGAATTAAGAGACAAGTTAAATTTAGATTAATAAATAAATACTTTGTGTTGTATTCAAAACTATTTAATCATAATAGTATCGCCTTTTCTGTTTAACATATTGTTCTTGCTGCTTCCTTGCACAATATAAAAACAAGCTAAGTAACTTGATTAACGTCAAACATTGATTTTTAAATACATTACAAAGAAACGACTGAAGTTAAACATCTTTAAGTTAATGTTTTCGATAATAACACAGGTTGACATGATTTTTGTAACATTGATGTTAAAGCTCCTTTGGGTTTCATTTTTGGTATTTATTAAAACATTTTTTCACGTATATGACTTAGTTTTTCCAGTACCTGCTTCTACTTTATATCATGGAATCATTGAAATTATTTGTACCTGACTTTAAACTGGACAATGTAGAAAGTACCACAAGACCGTAGAGTATTTCCACAGTATTCTATGAACCTTTAAGGGCAGTTTTATTGTTTTCAATAGTTTAGTTTGTTTCTGTCTCGTTTACAGTGCAGTTAAGTGTTTAAGTTGATTTTATATAAAATGGCAAGTTATAATCAGCGGCTAAATGTTATTATATATGCGGACGACTTACTTTAAAGTCACAAGCTAGATCTATATTTAGCCTAGAGGAAGCCGAAAAAGCCTATCCTTTATATTTTAAATACCAAATTGGAGATCAAGATAAAAGTTGGGCTCATCCAGTTTGCTGTGTAAGTTGTTACATAAATTTTTGAGCAGTGGATGCATCACAAGAAAAAATATATGCCGTTTGCTATGCCTATTATGTGGAGAGAACCTAGTGACCTGTAAGTGATTGCCACTTTTGTATCACTAAAACAGAAAGGATTTCAAAAAAGCAATGGGACAAAATTCAGTATCCAAATTTGCCTTCTGCACTTAGACGAGTTCGTCATAACCAGGAACTACCAGTACCGATTACGCATTTTAACTTTGATAGCATGGTGATTTTCCGGTGATTCTAATTCTTCATCAGGATGTAATCTACAACTTCCTGAGAACGCCAGTTGTGACCCAACATGTTTAACAACTACCAGTGAACAACTACCAAAAATCGGAACTTCTTGGTTCCAGACTCGAACAGTTGAACATGTTAGATAAAAATGCAAGTGTTTTACTTTACCGAAAACAGAAATGTGTCTGTTGTGATATTGATGGTTTAATGAATGAGTTTAATATGGAACATGTACCTTCAGAGTGGCGTATTTTCATAGATTCGTCGAAACACAGCCTAAAAATAGTCTTGCTTTATAATGAATATAAAAATTCAACTATTTCTTTAGTCCAAAGGTCTCCAAACTACGACCCGTGGACCAAATTCGGCCTGCCAGTCATCAATCCGGCGAATTTAACAAGCGTATGCTCGCTTTGGGCACGTACTCGGCGACAGGAAAATTAAAACGGTTTTGGCCCTTGAAACTTACTGGAGTAATCAGTATGGCCTTGAGGCTGAAAAGTTTGGAGACCCTCGCTTTAGCCCATTAAGTGACAATGAAAGAAAACTATGACAACTTAACAACCATACTAAATCGCGTTAAATGTGAACAGTATCAGTGGGACATTTGTGGGGATTTTAAAGTAGTAGATAGATAGGTATATTGCTACAACAAGGGGGTTTTACAAAATATTGCTGGGCAACAAAAGAATATTACAATAAGAAAGATTGGCCTCATAGAACTTTTTTTCAAACCAAATTTCTTCAATTGGAAGCTTGGAAGTATTTTATAAGTGTAGTGAAAGAATTTCTGGGCAACAAGAGAGATGAAAACTATAAAAACCTCTTAGATGAACTCTTGAAAGTCTATGAAATACTATGGTGTCAATACTAAGCAAAGAACAAGAATATATGTTTCACCAGGATATCAGGACGAAAAAAAGCAAGGTACCAGGGATGCTGGAACCCACTTTTGTTGGGCGACTACTGCTAGTTTTTAAAAAGAGATGATGCTACAGAACACAAGAGGAAAAAGTGAAAGTTTTTGTCGCTGTATGACAACTCATGTAATATATTTTTTATTCACATAATCATCAGTAATGATTTTGAATATATTTAATATGTTTTACATGTTTATATTAAATAAATATTAGATTGTAAAAATATATCGTCCTCTTTGATTTTTCCCACCACCTACCCCCTATAACAAAAAAACTGTACGTGTTACAGTAGTATATAGCTTATCATTTTTGGATTTAGGACTACAAAATACTTTATTTACACTTATTTTCATCAATGTTTCCTCAAAATAGTTTAAATTTTTTGGCCAGTGTAATTCAAGATTGAAATCTTACATTATAACTTAATATTTTTCAATATTTCTTACTTCTAAAATTGATTAAAGATATTAAATGATGTTAGTTATTATTTCATAAGTTTTATTTGCTGAACATGACGTTTGTCATAAAAATAACTCTATTCCAAATCGTTTGGAATGCAGGACCTTTCAAATATGATTTAAGTGTTGATACAAATCTATATTTAGATTCACGTTTAGCTAATCATTTTGAATCTATGACACATCCAATAAAAGATTTATTTCACGATCTGAATCCATCATTCAGGCGGTATTAGATATAATTGCCCAGCTATCGCCATCTCCCGTCATCATTTATAAATATAATCGCGCGCATAACCTCGACGTTGTGCCCATTTACGATTATTATCTTTGTTCGGTTAATCTTCAGCCATTTGAAGTCGAAAGATTTATTAGCTGTACAAAATGAGCGGTAATGTTTTTGTGTTTATGGATTGCATTAAAAGACAATTAACTCATTACAATTAGAAATTGTGCAAATGATAATTGAAAAAGTTCCAACTTGATTATCTCTGTGGTATATGAATCCATTGACATGTACTTGTATATTAGGGTTTCCTAACCTGGGGTCCGCAAACTTATTTAAATATATATAGAAAGCATAGATAGAGGCGTGGTCGAGTCATTGTTTTTATTATTAAGGTGTCAGTGCCGATCATAATAGACTCTCTCAAGGGTCCGACATTGAAACAGGTTGGGAAAGGCTGTTGTATATGAATGCAATAGCATTTATATACAACTTCCATAAAAATGGAATTATTAGTCTTTGGAATCATTGTTCTGATTTTTAAATATATTGTATATGAATCAATTAAAGAAAACATTGAATCTCTTTATTCAACTTTTGATAATGAAGCACAATCCAGAAGAAGTAGATTCGATAGAAGTGTAGATGCATACATCTCAGTGATATATTTTTTAAAAGGAAGTTCGCAGTAAGAAAAATAATGGATTCTTATGAATTATTAACATGAAACAAATACATGCAATGATCATTTATATACAAGGTATCTTAATAGTGCGATATCGGTTGATCTGATCTGATAATGGCTGCAAATAGAGAAAAAGTTTAAGTATGTATAAGAGTTGTACAACTAAATAGGCTGCGCATAATTTAAAATTAATTTTATTGAGGTGTCTTACAAAACCGTATATATATATATATATATATATATATATATATATATATATATATATATATATATATATATATACAATTATATACGGGGTATAGTTTTTTTTTCTTATTGAATACCCTATGTGTTAATTAATTTTTGCATTCTGCTATTGATTCTAAACATATTTTGTGAAACATGTCCTATACCTAAACCTAATGGTTTTACCCATATTCCGCCATTTTGTAAAAAATATCGGAGTTGCTGACTCTATTTTGAAGTGTCATTTATCATTTATTTTTTGATGTAGGATTATTATTTTTAATAGGAATATTAGCGAAACTATGACTTAACTTCTAATGCAAACAAAATTTGTCTACGTTTTACATGGTGTCGAGGATAACTGAGGTAAATAAAAAACATTCAAAACATCATATCTCAGTTTTTTATGTAAAATGTCTAATATTTTTTCATTTTACAATATTTCTAAGACAAAATACTTCTATTCTTCTTAAACATGCCCTATACCTATCGGTCATAATTTCCGAGATTTTTACATTTTTGATTTTAATATTTCGTTTTTATTGGAATTCATCTTGGACGTTTTAGTAACAACGTCATGAAATTCAATTTAAATGGGAAATATTGTTTTATTATAGCTTTTAAATAGTTTTTATAAGATAAAGAAAAAACTGTACTTTTTTCATAATTAAATAGGTAAAAATAATTTTATGATTTATCATTTTGACTGTCGAAAAGAAATGTAAATAACCAATTACAACTTAAACCACACAGATGGCCTAGACCCCCTAGACAATTATGGCAAAGAAATAAATTATCCAAATTGTCAACTATTTGGACTTTGAACTGTCAAATTGTGTAGTACGATGTTTATTCGAACAGAAAGTAGATCAAAAATTATTTTTTCTAAAGGGGAATTGACAAACATGATGTATGTTTTGAGCGCAAGTAATCAAAACTCTTTTTAGCAACTAGAATTTATGCGTAAAGATTCCCTAATGCCGAATGACATCCTAATGCATTAAAACTGAAAGAACGATTTGAAAGAAATGAATGTGTCGATTACGAAAAAAAAAACAAGGAAAGACAGAAAAGAGATATGAGTGAAGAATACGAAAATTGAGTTCTTCAAGTTGTAATTAAAAATCCGCATATTTCATGCAGGCAGATAGAAAACGAGGTAGGCGTTAAAAAATCCACAGCGAACAGAATAACTAGGAAATATAAATTTCATCTTTATCATATACAATTGGTTCAAGAACTAAATCAAAATGATTTCGATGGAAAGCTTAAATTTTGGAACTAGGGACCAGAAAAAAATAGAAAAGAACCAAACTTTTTCAAATATATTTTATTGACGGATGAGTGAAAATCCAAGTTTCATTATCTCTTTAGATTATCAGCATAGATGGTATCTTGATGTGTGGGCTGGTATTATCGGAGATCCTCTCCTAGTGTCATATTTTTTTGAAAATAGAGTTAATAGTGATAGTTCCTCAATTTTTTGCAAAATAATTTTGAAGAGTGGATTGAAGAATTGCCTTTAACTGTAGCGAGACTAATGTGGTTACAGCTAGACGGCACTCCTCCACATTTTAGCAGGCAGGTGAGATGGTATTTGGACACGAATTATCTAAATAAATAGATTGGTAGGGGAGGTTCTGTACGATTGCCAGCCAGATCTCCGGATTTAACAAAACTAGATATTTTCTTATGAGATTAACACGTTAACGACCCTATGTATCATACTGGTACACACCCTGGTTTCTGCCGTACCGTGTGACCCTATTTGGGTACAGTGGATTGTAATGTTCCAAGTCATGTGGGCTTCACAGGGACGCAGCTATATCGTTTTTAAATGTGTCATTTACCGGGTTTGGAAGCAAAAAATTCTGTTGGGTTGGATTTTTTTTTAGTTATTGTTTGGAATACAATACAATACATGGTGGCATACAATACAACCAAAGGTTTTATTCATATTTTTGATCAAAAAGCTTTCTTTAGGTCTCCAGTATACCATGCCGCGGGATCAAATGGTACCGGAAAATTGTAGTTGAACTGTTGACAAACACTGTTCTAGCCAATGCTATGGTGGTGTTCAAAGAAGTAACAGGAAAAAAAACATGAGTGTCACAGAGTTTCGCGAAAATGTCGTCTGTGCTTTTTTGGATGTGGACAACCAACCCAAAAATAAAATTTTTCGTAAAACTGGCCCAGAAATAAAGATTAAAAATTTAGTGCTGCTTGTTAACGTGTTAAAGAACAGCCACCTACCACAATAGAGGACATGCAAATTAGAATAAGAAATGTGTTTATGAATATTAATGAGGCAATGCTCATTATAGTCAATAGTTCTTTTGAACATAGGCATAGAGTTTGTATTGCACGAAATGGTAGACATATTGAACACTTAATTAGATGATTGTAGTGACTTCTTCTTTATAAATGTTTGTACTTAAACTGTCTTACTAAAAACAAAATATTCATGACATTTAGTTTACTATATATGTTTAGTAGCTCAGATATCTCTAATCGCTTCAAAACGTGGATTTTTTAGTCGAATGCCATTACATCTAGTATTTTACACTTTTTAATTTCCATAATTTTGTCATTCTCATTGATAACAAGGCCTCTTTGTGGTCACTAGAGATTACGCTTTCTTTTAAAGTATTTTTGTTTCAGTCGGTAACGACTACATCGTTAGTATAGGCACAGATCTGGGCTGATGGTATGATGATATAATATTTAATATTGGTTTGTCTAACAGCAGCTTCAAGAATGATATAAAATGTCATGGTTAATAGAACCTCTACTTAGTGGATCTCTTTATTGATGGTAGATGGTGAGGATAGAGGTCAATAGAAAGATCAAAAATGGTTTATTCAAAGTATGTGCTATTGCTACCATCAAAATTTTCTCATCTCTCTGGCAATTAGTGGATGCCCTCCCAGAAAAAACGTATATCTTTTGAGGCGGTCCAGTCATCAAACCATTTTTCGACATCCTCGTAATTTTTGAAGTGTTTCATGCAAAGTACGTAAGATATCGATGAAAACAAGTGATAGCCGAAAAGAGCCAAGTCTGGTGAATCAGGCGGATGGGACAAGAGTTCCTAGCCAAGTGCAGAAATGTTGTCTCTCACCGCTTTCGTTGTATGTGATGCGGGTTGCAAAATCACTTTACCATGTCTTATAGCATTTTAGTCGCTTTTCGATCAATGCATGGTTCAGATTGATCATTTGTTGTTGGTAGCGAATGGTATTAACTGTTTTATCTGGTTTCAGAATCTCATGGTACACGACATCCTTCTGATCCCACCAAATGTACAGCATTGTGTTCTTTGCAAAGCGATTCGTTCTTGCAGTCGATGTTGATGACTGCCCTGGGTCAACTAATGATTTTCTATGTTTCGGGTTCTCGAAATATATCCATTTTTCACCTCCAGTCACGATCTGATGCAAAAAGTATTTCTTTCATGCCAAGAAAGCAAATCTTCATACACCGCTTTTCGCAGACAGACGGATAACCTAAAATAAAAATGGAAACATCGCATTAACTAATTGGGATATTCCCCACGAGAAAGGGTGTTGGCGACAAAAATTATTTCTGTCTATGTCAGTGTGTGTATTGAAATTGTATTTAAAATTAAAATTTTATTCTGAACGCGAATATGTGCTTTTTATTTACGTAGAAGCTTCTGCCAACCCGATTAGAAATATATCAGGACTTTGTCGAGGAGTTTGAAACTGTAGATTAAAACGATACTAGGCTACTTGGTGGATATTTTGAACGTTTAGTTTAATAAAACAATTAATCATACAAACCCGAAATAGCAATTAACTTCTTTGAAACTTTTTGACGCACGTTTTGCTAACCATGATAACATCATCAGGAGATGATTCAATCTGATCTAGATCTAATCATCCGGAAGTTAGTGAAACGTGCGTTGAAAAGTTTAAAAAAGCGATTTGGTGTATAGTGATAAATTTCTTCTAGTTTAGTGTTTTACACCGAATATTCCAATAGAAGAATTGATTGAATTAATCATGTGTTTCTTAATTTTACATGATTCGTTTAAAATATGTTATGATGTGAAAAATGAGTACTGGTAATTTCAAATTTGAGATTAGACGACATTAATTTGTAAGTTTTCCTTTTTTTTGTAGTAATACAAACAAAATTTATGTAATATAAATAAATGACTATAAAACTATTATATTTTATTTTCATATTGACTTTCATTTATATTCATTTTTATTTTCAAAAAAGGATATTGAAACAAGAAAAATGAATATGTTATTTCATTGCCTGTCACCATGTATATACAAAATATGTATTTATTCATCATTCATTTATTTTGTCTCCTTCAAAGTACTCCCCTTTCACTACAATACTGCAGTACACTTATTAAAACGTTTTTCCAGGTTTGGAAACAGTTTTTATTGACGCATCTTCTGCTATTTCTACCAAAGCTGCCAGCGAACTCTCAGTGTACTCAAAAAGGCATCCATGAAGTGGTTTCTTCACTCGAGAAACGGGAGAAAAGGCACACCGTCCCACATCTGGTGAATTGATGTTTTCGGAAAGGTATTTATTTGATTTTTAGCGGAAAATGACCAATAATTATTTCGATATGGCAAGGTGCTTTATCATGACATAAAAGCTACAAATTTCTTTGCCACAAATCTGGGCATTTTTTCGAATTGACTTTCGCAAATGATGCATAATGCTTAAATATTATTCTTTATTAACTGCTTGGTAGATAGTAAGACTTTTTAGGCTTTGCTTGTTTAACACGATACGTTCTTGATTGTTGAATTATTTCTGATTTATAAGCTGTTTATAAATCCATGTCTCACCACCAGTAATCACTTCAAAATGTCATCATGCAAATAGAACATCCCATCAGCAACATCAACACGACGATGTGTTTTAAAAAAAATCAGTGTCTTCGAACTAAGAAGTGAAGACATAGAAAATAAGTCTAAATCAATCTTCAAAATCAATTGAATTGATTTAAAAGATTTTTCAATAATTATGTCTCTAATACTTAATAGGCGATTACTTAGGAGGTGATCTCCGATAATACGAGCCCGCACATTAAGAGAGCGTCTATGCTGATGATCTAAACGGATAATGAATTTTGTATTTTCACTGTTGAAATAGTGGAAGTTGATTGTTATTATTATTATTATTATTATTATTAGGTGCGTATAGACCCGGTTGGATCACGCAAAGCATCCTGACTCATTTTCGAGTGTTCCTTCTGATCCTCCATACCTCTCTCATCCTTTTTCCGTGGATTCTCTTTCTATCCTCCATCCACCTTGTTCCCGATCTCATCGAAACTTCACTCTGTGATGCAACGTTCCACATATGTATTTTGTCTCTGTACGTTTCTCTATCCTCAATCTCTGTTGGACCGATCTGTGCTTTTCCCAGATCAGTTCTGACTTGTGCGATCCATGGTACTTGGATCGTTGGTTGACTTGACTCGTATGTACGTAAGAATTCTGTTTGTGAGTCGGTGGAAATCTACTAATATGTCCATAGAATTTCAACCTTCTTTTTCTTATGTCCGCCGCTACGTTGGATATTCTCTCTGTAGTTTCTAGTATGTACTCTGTATTTCTAGAATGTAGTCTGTATCCTTCCTCTGTCAGTTTTGGGCTGAGAATTTTCCTCATAATTTTGCGTTCTTCTTTTAGTATGTTTTCTATGCCTCTTTGTGTATGGAGTGTAAGTGTCTCGCTTACGTATAGTACCTCTGGTTTGATTACTGTGTTGTAGTGTCTCATTTTTGCGTATATGGATAGGCATTTCTTATTGTAGATATTATATGTCTTGCCGTCTTGCCTTCTGCAATCGAGTCTTCTGTGCTATCTTCTCTCCTCCTTTGGATTCGAGGGTCTCGCCCAGGTATTTGAAGTGAGTGACCCTATTTAATTTGGTGTTCAAATTTTGGACATTTAATATTGAGCAGAAGAATTCGGTTTTTTGAAAGGATATTTGTAGGTCAACTTTCTCTGCACATTCCTTGAGGACTTCGATCTGTTTGGTTGCCCTTTTTTCATTGTCTGTGAGTATGGCTAGATCGTTTGCGAAAGCTAGGCATGATATTTCTATGTTGTTTTTGGTTCATCCGAGTCGTATTGGTTTCCAGTGTCCTTGATTTTTTAGTTCCTTTTCCCATTCCCTTATGACTTTGTCCAGGACCAGGTTAAAGAGGAGTGGGAATAACCCATCTCCTTGGCGTACTCCGGTTTTAATCAGGAAGGGTTCAGAAATTTCTCCCATAAATTTCACTTTAGAGATTGCGTCGGCCAGTGTCTGCTTGATCATCAATCGTAGTGTTTTGGGGTCGAGTCCTTGTTCTTCTAGGATGTTGAAGAGAGATTTTCGGTCAATGTAGTCGTATGCTTTCTTGAAGTCACCGAACGTGCAGATGATTGGGACGTTCCTGATAGCTTTGTATTTCAGTATTGTTTTTAAGTTAAATATTTGTTCAGTGCATGAGCGACCAGGGTGGAAGCCTGGTCCATTTTGTGTTCTAGTTGTTCCTATATAATAGTTCCGCGGTAATACCATCTTCACCGGATGTCCTGTTATTCTTCAGTTTTTGTATGTGCCTGTGAATCTCTTCCTGTGTTGGTGGTGCTGATTCTGAGTGGGTGTAGATACAATTTTCCTTGGGGAATTTTTTGTCGCGTTTGGGGCAATTGAGGAGATCAGAGATAGTGTGCCAGCTCCTGACAATTCTTCTGATTGTTTAGCGCTAATCTCCCATTCCGCTTGTTTATTATTATTATGAATATTCGAATATTTATATATGTGTTATATCGATTGACGTATCCGTTTTTGTAGAAAGTTGCCTCATCCATGCATAAAATATATTTGAAAAAGTTTTCTGGAGAAGGCATGCTGAGAAGATTTTGTAAGTGACTTGTAGTAAGGAGATTCCTCTGTTGTTGTTCACATCTGTTATGTCTCCTTTCTTGTGCAGCGGGTGTATAAGAGCACATTTCCATTCATCTGGTAATTTTTTTGTTTGCCAGATGTTCGTGATAATTTGCGTTAGTTCCCGCAGTGAGTTTGGTCCGAGATTTTCCAATAGTTCCGCGGTAATACCATCTTCACCGGATGTACTGTTATTCTTCAGTTTTTGTATGTGTCTGTGAATCTCTTCCTGTGTTGCTGGTGGTGATTCTGGGTGGGTATAGATACAATTTTCCTTAGGGAATCTTGTGTCGCGTTCAGGGCAATTGAGGAGATTAGAGAAATAGTGTGCCAGCTCCTGACAATTCTCCTGATTGTTTAGCGCTAATCTCCCATTCCGGTTGTGTGTTATTATTATGAATATTCGAATATTTATAGATGTCTTATGTCGATTGACGTACCCGTTTTTATAAAAAGTTGCCTCATCTATGAATAAAATATATTTGAAAAAGTTAGGTTCTTCTCTATTTTTACTATTCCTTAGTTACAAAATTCAAGCTTTCAATCGAAATCATTTTGATTTAGTTTTTGAAGCAATTTTCTATGACCCGGATGAAATTTATATTTCCTAGTTATTCTGTTCGCTGTGGATTTTTTAATGCCTACCTCGTTTTTATCTGCCTGCATGAAATATGCGGATTTTAAATTACAGCTTGAAGAACTAGATTTTCGTTTTCTTCACTCATAACTATTTTCTGCATTTCCAAGTTTTTTTCGTAATCGATACATCCAGTTCTTTCAAATCGCTCTTTCAGTCGTGTACACGCTAATGTATTAGGATGACGTTCGGCACTAGGGAATCTTTGCGCATAAATTCTAGTTGTTAAAAAAGAGTTTTGATCACTTGCGCCCAAAACGTAGACCATGTTTATCAGTTCCTTTCAAATCATTTATTAATTCCTCTCGAAGAAAAAATGATTCGTTCTGATTCATAAGCATAGATCCATGTCTCACCACCAGTAATTATGCACTTCAAAATGTCATCATGCAGATCAAGCATATCTTCAGCAACATCAACACGATGATGTGTTTTAAAAAAAATCCGTGTCTTCGAACCAAGAAGTGAATACATAGAAAACAAATCTAATTTTTTTTTCTAAACTAATTGAATTGATTTAAAAGATGTTTCAATAATTATGTCTCTAATACTTAATTGGTGATTACTTAGTACAAGATCTTCGATTTTTGTAATGTTTTTTCACTGGTTGGCATAAAGAGTCTTCCTGAACGATGTTCATCCTCAACTGCTTCTCTACCATCACTAAAGTCTTTGTACCGCTTGTAAACATTTTTTTCGACATAGCTTCATAGCATCATGGCACTTTCTTAACATTTTTAATGCATCAACATAAAATATGTTTTTCGGATAAAATTGAATGCAAATTACACATGTCAACAAATTTAAACTTTTTTGAGGTAACATTGATGAAAATAGGTGTATGTGAAGAATGTTTTAGTCCTAAATCTGAAAATGATAAGCTAATTACTGCAACACTTACACTTTTTTGTTATAGGGTGTCGGTGGTGGGAAAAAAAGAGACGACATATTTTTACAATCTAATAATTATTTAATATGAATATGTATAACGTGTTAAATCTATGCAAAGACATTACTGGTGATTATGTGAATAAAAATATATTAAATAAAAAACCAAGATTAATATCTAAATTTCTACTATATTTAAAACTTGTACGTATGACAATTGTTTCGACACACAGTGTCTTTTTCAAATACACACTAAATTAAACAGTTTCCGTTTTAGTTTCAGTTTCAGTTTTAGGAGTTTAATTTAGTGTATATTTAAAAAAGACACTGTGTGTCGAAACAATTGTCATACGTACAAGTTTTAAATATAGTGGAAATTTAGATATTAATCTTGGTTTTTTATTTAAAATGAATCAAACATAGGCGGGTTCCAGCGTCCCTGGTGTCTTGTTTCCATCGTTGTGCTAAGAACTCTCTCCTTGTTCGTCAGTTACTGCACCCAAATTTTCCGAAAAAAAAATCCAAATAGGATTGTAAAAAATCCATTTTTAAGGACTTGCGACACCCTAGTATTTCATAGGCATTAAGAGTTCATCTATGAGGTTTGTATAGTTTCATCTTTCTTGTTGCCCAGAAATCCTTTCACTACACTTCCAAGCTGCCAATTGCTTATAATTTTTCTTGAAAACGGAAATTACCTAGAAGTTTCCTTATTTGCGGTCCAATAAATATGCCTTTTTTTAGTTTTGCATCACTTCATTGAAGTAATATTTCTTTTAAGCACTTGAAACCATTACCTTCTTTTTCCATGACTTTGACAAAGTTTTTCATTAGTTCAAGCTTAATATGAAGAGGCGGAAAAAGCACCATTTTTTAGTTAACAAAGGGATCATATCTATGTTTGAAGTACCAGGTTCAAAAGTTCTATGAGGCCAATCTTTCTTACTGTAATGTTCTTTTGCTACCCTACTGTCTCATAGATACAAAAAAACCAAACCAAAGGAGAAGCAGGTACTTAAAATGGTACATGCTAGGCCATTTCTGTGAAAAGGTGTTTTAATAACTACTTAAATGAAACGCAAAAAGAACATTCTCATCAATGTTACAAAAATCATGTCGACCTTTGTTATTTGCGCGATAAAGTTGCGTATTTTAAATAATCGACGGCAAAAATGTCTGACAATTAAAAAAGACTATAACTATATAACTTCTATATAACTATAACTTCTGACTTAAAATGTGAAATGGCATGGATCTTCTTAATGATATAGCCATACCAATTTAAGGACGACATACCAACTTAAAAAAATGTTATATCGATAATTAAAGTGCGTAAATTTTGAAAACAAAACTAACCTTGCTTTTTGTTCATGGTAGCATATCTTGTAGGGTATTTTCTTTTAGTTGAGTTATATTTTAGTTTGAATTGAGTTTGAGTTATTTTAGAGTTTTAGTTGAGTTATATATATATATATATATATATATATATATATATATATATATATATATATATATATATATATATATATATATATACATATATATACCCCAACAAATGGTAAAACAAATTAAGCAGCATCGTTTTTCTTTATAAAATAATAATATTTCTTCCATAATAAATGTGATTTACAAAGGATATGTGAAAAAACTGCCTTGAAATTTGGCTATATAGTTAAAGCTTAGGCCACTGTCGGCAAAATCACAGAACTATACAGTGCAAATATTGTGGAAACAGCGGTGAAATTAGACACCTCAATTGTTTGCCCGTTAATTCATTTGGCCTGCTAGGGCTTGTGCGAGCTGAGTCGACGATAGAGGTCGTCAAGGCATATGTATTGGTACAACTGTGTTTGACAAAGGTTCCTGGATATTTACCGACGCCGAAAATCTGTTAATTCCTTCGGCAAACAAGGGTTTTTTAGGCGCTGAGAGAAGGAAATGGAATTAGGTTCTAGAGGAGAGTATTTTTGTTTTCATATTGGAAATTTAATGGTTGCTGTTAAAACTGTATCATTGGCGGCCAAATAAACTTTATATTTCCATATATAGGGTGATTTTTTTAGTGCGTTCGTAGTTTAAATTTATATAAACCAAACCGAATTAGAAGGCTTGAAACTATTTATTTTATGTGAAATAACAATAAGCCGTCCTGTTGCAACCACATCTCCTCCAGATCAATACCATTCAAATTTGGAATTAAATAATCATTGATCATCGCTCTGTAACGATCCCCATTAACGAATTGATAAATTTGGATCTTCATCAACTGCTAGCAACAGCGACGATATTTTTTCGGAACGCACAGTTTTATGTCTTGTTTTTCTTTTAATATAATTTTGGTTTAAATTTAATTAAGTGAAATGCATTCGGAATTTGTCAATAATTCGATGAATATATCACTCGATTGGGCGATTAAATGCACCATAAAAGACTCTTTAAGATTGGCGCACAGAACTTTGATTGTGATAATAAATTTCGACAATTTGCAAGCGTTACTCTGATGTTAAACGTTTGGTGATGATTTGCCATCATGATTCCCTTATATATATATATATATATATATATATATTATATATATATATATATATATATATATATATATATATATATATATATATATATATATGTATATATATATATGTATATATATATGTATATATATATATATATATATATATATATATATATATATATATATATATATATATATATATATCATCATTATCATCATCATCATCTTCAACCCGTATCAATCCACTGCAGGATGAAGGCCTCTTCAGCATGCTTCCAACTCTAGCGGTCCTGAGCTTTCCTTTGCCATTCAGGTCCAATATACTTAATAATATCATCAGTTCATCGTGTTTTCGGTCTTCTCCGTGGACGTTTGCGATCAAGCGGTATCCAGTCCAGGACCGCCCTGGTCCATCTTTCGCCCCATCGCCTCGCTACATAGCCTGCCCAATTTCATTTCAATTGCTTTATTCTTCCAATGATGTCATTCACTTCCGTTTGTTCTCTGATCCATGTGCAGGTCTTTCTATCCCGTCTAGTAATGCCAAGCATACATTTTTCCATTCCCCTCTGTGCTACTCGAAGTTTTTGAACTGACTGTGATATGAGTGTCCAGGTCTCACTTCCGTATGTCATAGCGGGTAGGACACACTGATCAAAGACTTTCCTTTTCAGGCAAAGTGGTAGTTTGCTCTTAGACATTATGTTGAGCCTGCCAAATGCCTGCCAGCCACATTTAACGCGTCGTTCCACCTCCCGGACGGTATCTCCGTTTGCCCAAGATATATATATATATATATATATATATATATATATATATATATATATATATATATATATATATATATATATATATATAGTGATCCACAACTTGCAAATCCGTTCCTAAAATAGAAACTCTTTTGTCCTCCGCAAATTTATTGGACATGACCTGACTCTTCTTCTGGTTTATTTTCAAGCCAAATGTATCCCAAGCCCTTTGCAATTCTTGTACGTGTCTTTGCATCTCATCTGGGTCTTGTGAAAGAAGAATGATATCATCTGCAAATCTAAGATGATTTAAATACCTTATTCCATCTTGTTCCCAGTCCAGCTTACGGAACATTTCTTCCAGGCGGCTGAGAAAAGAAGAGGCGATATTGCGCCTCCCTGCCGTACGCCTCGCTCTATATTTATTTCCACCTCAAGATCGTCAAGGTGGACTGTCGCTGTAGCTTCATCATATATCGATCCTAGTAGGTTTACATAGGCTTTGTCTATACCTTGATTAAGCAATGTATCCATTATGGCCCGCTTTGAGATTGAATCAAATGCTTTTTCATAATCGATAAATGCCAAGTACAGTGGCATTGTGTATTCGTTGTGTTTTTCTATGACCTGCTGTAGAACCTGGATATGATCCAATGTACTGAATCCACTTCTGAATCCTGCTTGCTCCCTTGGTTGTGCGTCATTAAGTTTTCTTAGTATTCTTTTGGATATTATCTTGGTGAAAACTTTATACACCACTGATAAGAGGCTTATTGGGCGGTAGTTCTTTAACTCTTTCCGTGCTCCTTTCTTATGTAAAAGAGTCACTTCTGCATTTTTCCATAAGTTGAGGCATTTTGTTGTTTGAGGCATTTTGTGTATAATCTTGTCAGAGTTTTATGTAAGGTCCGACCACCAGCTTTTAACATCTCCACCGTTATGCTATCCTCTCTTGGAGCCATGTCATTTTTCATCGAGTCTACAGCCTTTGTCACTACCTCCACCAGATATCCGGCATTTGTTCTTCAGTAGGCATTGCTGTTCGTGTCTGATTCTGGTCCTCATATAACTTTGAATAAAATCTTCTGACAATCTCTAACATTTCCGTCCGTTTCCTGCATATTGTACCATCCTCACGCATTAAGGAAAACATTTGTGTCCTTTTCCTTCTCAGCTTCTGCTTAGCTTTGTTAATTCCCTTGTTTTCTTACGGAGTTTTTTGCACTAGCTGCATGTTCAATCGGCGCGTTTCCTCTCGAATACGTTTTCTTATAGTTTTGCAAAGCTCAACGAACTCGACCCTACCAAAAGGACTGTCTGCATTCTTCATTGTCCGGCGTTTTTTCATTAAATTAATGGTCTCATTGGAAATTTTTAACTCTTTGAAACATTTATCTTCTGGTGCTATCGAAGCCGCCGTCTTAAGCATACTGTTGGCGATTTCTTTATATTGGTCTGTAATTTCCATCTCCTCTGGGTCTTGTAACACAGCAAAGCGGCTCGACAAAGTAATTTCAAAATCTCTGCTCCTCTCCAGTAGCTTCACAGAATCCACTTTGCCACCTTTTGATCTTATCATTTTTTCGCGTTCTTTTCGGCAGTTTATCCTAATCTTTGCTCGTACCATTCGGTGGTCACTTCCCACATTAAAATGGTTAAGGACAGTACAATTGCAAAATATTGCTTTATCGTTTGACATGATGGAATCAATTTCACTGGTGAGTCCAGATGGACTTTTCCATGTCCATTTTCTGTTGATCTTTTTCTTATAAAACGAATTCACAATATAGAATTCTTGGCCTTCAGCAAAGTCAATCAGCCTGTCACTTCTATTGTCCCGCTCACTATTTTCATATGGGCCAATTGCATTTTCACCAGTTCTTGCTTTTCCGATTCTGTCGTTAAAGTCACCCATCAGGATTTTATACATACACCTTTCTTTGTCTAAAAGTTGGGCCACATCATCATAAAATTCCTCAATTTCCTCATCTCTATAGCTTATAGTTGGTGCATAAGCTTGGAAGATTTGAAGCTTAAACTTTTTATTCAACTGAATGACGCACTTGGCTAATCGGTCAGATATACTTTCATATTTAACTACACTGTCTTTCAGCTTTCGATTGATAAGGAATCCAATTCCACCACATCGTCCATTCTCTGTACCTCGGGTATAGAGTACATGACCAGTTGGTTCTAGTTTGATTAACTCTTCACCCTTTTTTCGTGTTTCACAGTGCCCAATAATATCCCGATGTATGTTGTCAAGTTCGATTAACAGTTCTTGTAGTCGGGTCTCCATTTTCATAGTTCGTATATTAAGCGTAGCAATGTTAAAAGTCCAATGGCAGCCTGGTCTAACCCGGTGATTCTTAGCACCTGGCACCTCAGCACCTTAGCACCTCTGCCTTGGGGCAGGTCTTCCCGCTGCCGTAGGTAGTTGCCCCTTGGCCTCCGGGGAATGAAGGCCGTGTTTGAGGTTGTACTGTCATATTTCAACATATTGAAATACCATGTTGAAGGTACGGACTGTAATCTGCCACGCTGGTCCAATGCGGGTTGGCAGATTTTGGATCATGTTAGTCTGAGGCCTCTGCCTTGACCTGTCCGCCAGGGGTAACCCTCCCAAGAGACTCCAGACGGCATAGCTCAAAACTTTATTGCCCTACTCAAACCCCTTTACCCCGTCAAGGTCTGATCCACAAAAGGGTATATATATATATATATATATATATATATATATATATATATATATATATATATATATATATATATATATATATATATATATATATATATATATATTAGAATTCTTTGGACTACGTCCAATAAATGCCATCCGACGGGAAGTCGGCGAAAAGCATGGGTTGTAAACTGTGGATAGGATCTTCCTATTCTTGATGAGAGAGCACATGTCGGTGCCCTGAAGAGTCTAAACATCTAGAGACGAAACATTTGCCCTCCAATGGGAGGGATGGGTGGAACCCGTCCCGAGTCAAGTAATCGACAAAATGTTCATATATATATATATATATATATATATATATATATATATATATATATATATATATATATATATATATATATATATATATATATATATATTTATTTATTACATCTGATATTTTCACGGATGGTAGATAATGTTTCTAAATCATTCCGGGTGTCGATCCGTTCATTCTGTGAAGTGTGACGACGTTTCGCCAAAATCTTATTTGGTATTTTCAAGTGTTGTCCGCATTGACTGAAGAGTCCAACTGACAACTCAGTTGGACAAGACTTCAAATGTGTTGATTGAAAATAATGCGATTTAACCTAACTTACCTTAGTTCAAAAGTTAATAGTAACCAAGACACAGGGTGTTAAAGTTATAATTTTATTTTCAATTTTCGTCAATATCTTCCTTAAATAGTATCTTTTTTGAACGAAATTAGGTAGTGGGGGGTTTTTTAAGATAAGACATTTAAATTTCTCGAAAATTCTTATGTAAATTATAGAGGGTACTGTCTGCGACACTTTTCTTTATTTGAAAGGTCACAACTTTTTGGCGCCTTAGTGTAGTCCCGTTTTAATGAAAATATTATTTTATCCACCTTTTTCACGTAAAAGAACTATAGCTTGTGAATGTCGCTCCGAGTTTCCATTTAAATTGTTCATTGTGCCGTGTAAAATTGTGCTTTTGAAACATAGCTTTTGGTTTTGCTTTCCTTTTTTTGTCTTGGTTCTAAAGAAATGTTATCTAAATATTCGGGTAACTGAGTTTGAAGACACTTAAGATATAGTTTGCCGTTTAAAATAGGTGGTAATTCGAATGGACCATTGGGTTATTACATAATCACGATGATCATTACATAATCACCAATAAGACCACATCAAAGGTTCTTTCCACATCTCATGCGTGTTTATTTCTAAAATTGAATACACCTCTACGTCTAAACTTGGCTTCGTCTGTAAACAATATATTTTTTAAACATGGGGTCCACATTTTGCTGGGTACTACAGAAACGAGCAAATTTCAGTCTGGCTAGCAAATCAGATTCCACTATATTCTGTACATGCATGAATTGAAACGGATATAGTCCCTCCTCGTGAACAATGTTGCAAAAGGTGGACTTGCCTACCCCAACTCCAAGAGCAATGCGTCTTGTGCTTACTTCAGGGTTTTTGGTTAGGCGAACCACAATTTCTTCTTCCTGGTCGGTGGTTAGAGTCTTCGGACGACCTGCGGAATCTAGCTTCGGACGGAAAGAACCTGTTTTACCCATTCCGTGGAAGAGATTTTTGAAAAATTTAAAATCCCGCTATTTCCGTCATGAACGGATACAGTTCCTCCTCGCGAACAATTTTGCAAACGGTGGACTTGCCTACCCCAACTCCAAGAGCAATGCGTTTTGTGCTTACTTCAGGGTTTTTGGTTACGCGAACCGCAATTTCTTCTTCCTGGTCGGTGGTTAGAGTCTTCCGTGACCTGCGGAATCTCGCTTCGGGCGGAAAAAACCTGTTTCACCTATTCTGTCGTAGAGATTTTTGAACATCTTAAAATCCTGCTATTTCCGTCAAAGGTTTATACGTTCCGGATACGTTTCCAAATATCTTCGATAAGACCGGCGTCCATTAAAATTTTCCTGCGCATATATGCCTATCATATCTCGCATCTCTTCATTATAAAAAAAAATAAAAAAATGTCTGGACATTTTGTTCTTAACTTAAGTGAAAATCTTTCAAACACTATTTTACTATAGTGTATTAAAATTATTATTATTTTTTATTATAGTTATTTGATTCTATTTCAACTATTTAAATATTCATAATATTAAATATTAACAATCAATGCAAAATTCACAGCCAACCTACTTTAAGAAAAGTGTTACATTTCAAAAGCGCCATTTAAAAGAGTGCAATGAACAATTTAAACGCAGATATCTAGAAAACGGCAACTCGGAGCGATATTTGCAAGGTATATCTTATTTACGTAAAAAATATGGATAAAATAATATTTTCATTAAAAATGCGAATACTCTAAGGCGCAAAAAAATTGTGACCTTTCAAATGTAGAAAAGTGTCGCAGACAGCGCCCTCTATAATCTACATAAAAATTTTCAACAAAGTTAAATTTCTTATCTTAAAAAACCCCCCATTACCAAATTTCGTTCAAGAAAGATACTTTTTAAGAAGTTTATTGACGAAAATTGAATGTAAAATTATAACTTTAACATCCTGTATCTTGATTACTATTAACTTTTGGACTAAGGTAAGTTGAGTTAAACCGGAATATTTTTACCCAAAAAATCTGCAGTTTTGCTGTGTACTATTAATTAGCGAACACCCTATATATATACATAGGTATATATATATATATATATATATATATATATATATATATATATATATATATATATATATATATATATATATACATACACAGTGCGTCCATTAAGTATCAGTTCCCCTCCGGGGAAATACAATTAAAACATTAAAACGAAATACCTGGCAATTTTTATGAATTATTATTCGAAGTATTTTCCTCTCGCTCCAATACATTTGTTACATCGTTTCGATAGTGACTTAAATGCGTGCTCCAGCTTATTTTGTGGAATAGCCTCCGAAGCTCGCGTCGAGGCTGTATGAATAGTCTTTATGTCTTCATAAAAACACGCTTTCAACTTTAATTTTAACTTTGGGAGCAAGAAGTAGTCACAAGGGGCGAAATCTGGTAAATACGCTACGTGGTTGCGTGACCCAGATTTAATTTGGTCCAAAAATTAACGCACAATTAACGATGTGTGAATTGGCGCATTATCGTACAAACTCCAGCTGTCTGGATCGCGATATTCTGCTCTCTGGATGGCGAATGCGAGGAATTCTGTGCATCAATCATTTCAGGACTTCTAAGTAGTACTGCCCAGCGACAGTTTGACCAGTTGGAACGAACTCTTTGTGAATGATGCCTTTGCTATAGAAAAATTATCATTGTCCTGATTTTTGAAGGAGTTTTTTGTGTTATTTTTTACCTGTGGTAAGTTTTTCGGCTTCCATTCAGCAGTTTGACGCTTATTTTCTAGATCCTATTGAAAGCAACATGTTTCATCCCCCGTAACAATTGATTTCAGGAAGTTTTGATCATTTCTGGCTGCTGCGACTACCTCTTTGGAATAATCGACATGAAGTGATTTCTGGTCCTCCGTCAACGTATGTGGAACAAAGTTTGCACACACGTTTGTTATACCCAAATCCTTGTGATATTTAAAGCCTCTTCCATCATTTTTATTGAAGCATTGCGGTCATTTGCTATAAAATCGCGATCGGGAATTCGATCATTTCGGGAGTACGAGCTGAAATTGGTCTATCGTCCATTTTGTCATCCTCTAGCGACACTCTGCCATCTAAAAAAGTTTATGCCACAGAAAAATATTTGCTAGGCTTAAACAATCATCGCCACACATTTGCTGCATCAACAGGAATGTTTCCGACGCAGTTTTAGAAAGTTTTGCGTTAAATTTAATGACAACTCTTTGTTCCATGATTTTATATGCACATCAAACTTTTTGGCTTATAAACAAGAAGTCATAAAATCAACAAATGCCAACTGATCGTGGTAAAGTAGGTTTCATTAGGTCCAGGAATATTCAAGCTTTGAAACGACGCCGTTCATCAATAGATGGCGTGACTGGTTGCTGAGATATTTCTTAAGTACTGATACTTAATGGGCGCACTGTCTATATATATATATATATATATATATATATATATATATATATATATATATATATATATATATATATATATATATATATATATATATGTATATACATACTAATAGTATACTACGTACACTATTCTAATAAAATATTGCCAAGGGTAGTTTAATAAAACTCATATTCGGAGAAGAGTTGGCACTGGATGTCCAAATAACTTTCCAGATTGACGTCTAAGATCCATGGCTAACAGTTTTATTTATGGCTAAAGGATGATTAGGAGAACGTGGTTCATTTGTAGGTATCGGAAAGTTTTAATGTCGTATAAGGTCATTTGATCTACAACATCATATGTTCCATAGTGCTATCGCTGACCGATAAACATTCAGGACAGTGTTAAAAGTGTCAGTAATAATAGGACTTTAGATACGTATGAAAGCATTTAAATAGAAAAATGTAAGAAAATCATGAATCGTAATAAATGACCTATTCCAAGTCAACGTTTTCAATTATGCAACACTCAGTTAACATTAATTAACACTTAGTAAGAATTAATGTAACACTCAGATAACTTCACGGTTCATGATTTTTACACGCTTCATTCGGTACAGTTGTCATATAACTAGAACATAGCTTCATATTTAAAATTAGATTAAATCATGGTGACAAGGTTAATGCTAATGATGCTAATATAGTTAGCGAAACGCGCGTCGAGAAGTTTAAAACAGTGGTTTGGTGTTTAGTGGTGAATCTCTTTGAGTTTAGTGTTTCAAACCGAAGGTTCCAATAGACGAATCGATTCAGGACATTAATTACAATTACATAGAGAATGAAATAATCGAAAAATGAAATATCATCACTGTTCCTCTATTCTATTTATGTTTATATGGTGACCAAAGAAAAAGAAATCAGATTCAGATTGTAGATTGTAACGTGGAGGAATACGTTAAATTTATTTTAATATTATGTGGCATATATTATGTCCATAACCTAATTCTCCGCCTTTTTTGACTATCTTTAACATTTATTTATGAAAAAGGTTATACAAATTTAATCTCCCTCATTTTTTGTACTTTTCAGGCAATTGTTGAATCCTAGATCCAAAAAATGTTAATTTTTTAGTCCAACACAGATTTTTGTTTACAACCGTTAAAACAGTTGCAAACAGTTGCTTACAACCGTTAATTTTAAAGTTAATTTTTAATTAACTTAACCGTTAATTTACTATTGGAAAGTTTATTTTATTACATACATTACTGTTATGTGATTATAAATAACCTATAAATAAGATACCTTTAAAAAAATATTTGTTATTGTATTAATGCACGATATAATTTAAATCTGTTTTATGGAAAATTGGAAAGGAACACTAACCGTAAAAAGAAAAAATCTTAATAATCAAATATTTTCATAGGTAATAATAAAATTATGAAAAACGACAAGGAAAACTCTCCAAGCACAGTTTTCCATCTATTCTCTATAACCGTTTGACCGTTTGACCGTTTGTTTCGTCTATAACCGTTTGACTTTTCTCGACCATGGTTCAATCCCCGGACCAAAATTTCTCCAACGAAAATGCCAAACGACACACCCCCATTATGCAAATGCCGGGTCGGACCGGTGACGTGGTAGATGGGGCGGGCGTTGCAATAAAAGACCCGGAGCCTCGTCTCGCTAACACATCAAATAATATACCTCCCGCTCGGCCCCCGTAATCAGAAAATAAAAGTGGAAACTCTCAGGAAGTTAATACAGAACGCTGCCGGGAAAAGTTATTGGGAAATGGCCGCTCTCATTTGAATTTTCCTCGTTTTATTACGGGCGCCACTTTATATTTAAATTTCGGCAATTCAATATTCGGGCAATTTCATTTCTGGGACTCGACAGCAGGGGGCTCCCGGATGGGGATTGGGGGTGGATGAAGGAGGCGGGCGTTAAGGTTGGAGAGGCAGCCTGATGAGTGATAAAGTTGATGACGTGTATGAAGTTTTTTGTTATAACTTTTGGTTTGGTGATGTACCAAGAAACCAGTTTCAAATTTTTACTAGAACATTATTTTTCCGTGAAGATAACACCAGGAGATCAAATAAATTATTGTGGTGGTTTGGATTTTAAAAAATAACATATTAAGCAACACTAGAAATATAAAAAATTAGTTTTAAAAAATGTAGTTAATTGTACGCTGGTTACAGTCCTTGGAGGAGGTCATTAAACTTAAACTGAAGAAATTTACCACAAACACTAAATCACTTTTTTAACTTCTGATGCTAACATGGTTGAGAAATCACGCACCAAGAAATTAAAGAAAGTTATTTGGTGTTTAGTGGTAAATATGTTCAAGTTTAGTGTTTCACACCGAATAAAAGAATTGACTGAACAATACGATTGTTAATTATAAATAGTAAAGTCGTAATAGATATCATAGATATTCTTTGGAAAGAGCAATATGGTATTTGAAAAATGTATATCGTGTATTTTGGAGGAAATTCAATACTTTTTAGATTTACGAGGTGCGGCGGTTAATGATTCTTAACTTAAAAAAAGCAAGTTTAATTTGGAAGAAAGGTAAAAAATGGTTTATTCGAAATATGCGTCATCGCTATCTGAACTTTTTTTCCATCTCTCTGATAATTTGTGGATATCCTCCTAGAAAAACTGGACATCTTTTCAGGTGGTCTAGTCATTAAGCCATTTTTCGAGACATCTTTCTAATTGTTAAAGTGTTTCATGGAAAGTGCTTGAAACAACGGTGAAAACAAGTGATAGTCGAAAGAGGCCAAATCTGATGTGTACGGCGGGTGGAACAAAAGTTCTCAACCAAGTGCAGAAATGGTGTATCTGACATCTTTCGATGTCTGTGATGGAGCGTTGTCGTGTAGCAAAATTACTTTTCGGTCTCTTGTAACCGATTCTGGTCACTTTTCAATTTACGCATGGTTCAAATTGATCGTTTATTGACGATAGCGAACGGTATTAATTGTTTCGTCCGGTTTCAGAAGCTCATGGTGCACAACACCCTTGTGATTCTACCAAATGTATAGCATTGTTTTTTTTTCCAAAACTATTCGGTCTTGCGGTCGATGCTGATGGATGTCCTGGGCCAACCCATGATTTTCTGCGTTTTGGGTTCTCGATTTATATCTATTTTTCGTCTCCAGTCACGATCCGAGATAAATAGTATTTCTTTCATACCGAGAAGACCCATTTTCGTGCCTTCTGGATCTTTCCCATGGCATGTAAACGATCACAAATGGTTCGGCGATCAACATTTAACCTCTCTGCCATTTCAATTCTTCTATTGGAACATTTGGTGTGAAACACTAAACTTGAAGAAATTTACCACTAAACAATCACTTTTTTTGAGAAGTTCAAAAAAAGTGATTTGGTGTTTAGTGGTAAATCTCTTCAAGTTTAGTCTATGACATTTATTGTTGAGTTTGCATATCGTCTTCTTCCAAAAATACTTGCAAATCTTCATTTTTTTTTTATTGATCTGGGCATTCCTCGTCCTTCAAGTCGAATCGTCTAACCCAACGTCCACAAGCGTCTTACTTTGGGACTTTGTACCGTAAGTTTCCACAAGTATGCGACGCGTTTTTCCCTTGACTGAACAAGAAAACCGTTCCTTGCCGCAAATGCTCTTTATCGCTCTTTGGCTCGATACTCGACATGTTTAGTACACGAAAAAATATGACACTAACTCAAAATCATTTCCACATCTATAGCGTTTTGAAAGGTACTGTTGTAGCAACCAAATGATATAAGAGATTAGACTGTGAATTGACCCTTGTTTCCAGTGAAATCTCTTTAAAAAAATAAGAATTAATTTTAACTGAAGTTAAAAAAAAAATTTTAAGTAAATAAGCAAAGATTAATATCTAAAAATATTCACTATATTTAAAATTGTATGTATAACAGTTGTTTCGACACACAGTGCCTTTTTTAAATACAAACTTTATTTTATTTGTATTTGAAAAAGGCAATGTATGTCGAAACAATTGTTATTCATACAATTTTAAATATATTGGAATTAAATTAAGAATTGTTAACTGCCACACCTGGTATTTCAGGTCTTTGGTATAGCTTGGCTTGAGAGCCTCTTGGAAAAATGCTTCGGCTATATTTTCCTATGGATCCAGTTTAAAACAACTAATTAGTTGCTCATTTTTTAACTTTTTGGTAACCGGTGTCTCTCAAAAATCTCCTTTTTCTCCAGTAATTTTCAAAATAGACCTAGCAAATTTTCCTAAATCCCCATTGCTGGTAACATTTTGTGCCTATAACCCAAAATTCTATAAGTCTAGAAATAGTACTAAACATGCTCCAAAGATACATTAACAAAGCTTCTGAGTGGCTTTTCTCCTAGTAGCTTGACGCAGATAAACGGAAAATTCAGACAATACTCTTTACGAAGAGTCACATCGAACTTTTCACTGTTGAATATCTTAAGTCAAGCCATCTCGATAGAGATTAGTATACCCCTTGGTAAATAAAACCAATAAGCTCTCGACATGCATCCAGTTAATGATATATAAGACCCATTATTATATGATAATCTGGTTATACCAAGCCCAGTACCAAGATAGGTACTATGCCGTGTACATTCTCCCATCTATTATAAATCTTTATCAGGTATTGCAATCCCCTGTACTTCACATCATTGTAAACGTCCTACGTATTGCATGAAAAGTTACAAGTGGACTTGTGAAGGACATATTAAAAGTATTTAACAAAGAAGGATTTTTTTCCGTGCTCCACGTAATAATTGCTCATTTCGTCAGCCACCCCTCAAACTTCAACAAGCGTCTCCCGAGATCTAGCCTTAAGCGATTATCAGTCCAGCTTGACCTGAACGTTCGGAAAACACGTGAAGAAATGACCGGGGGTACAACCGTATATATCGCCTTTTTCACCGTATATATCGCCTACAGATGAAATCTGTAATACCACGCAGCTCATGCCATCCTCTAGCCCACTTCCGGAACAGGAAGTTAGCGCGAAAACCGTCCGTCATCCGCCCAGACTCTCTCTAGATACCAGATATGCATGCACATTTTAAAGCGGGCTAGTGGAGAATATATTAAAAATATTCAAACAAGACATTTTTTCCCGTGCTCCACGTAATAATTGCTCAGTTCTTCACCTGATACCTACGCGGCGGGTCACGGACTGTTTTGCACAGTCTGATTGTTGCAGTTGTGTTCATCACAGGATGGCGTAAGCTGCATACTATGGTAGACTTCATCCGAAAAAGCCGATATGTACGGTCGCACCTTTAATAATTTCTTCAGCTGCTTTCCGAACGTTCAGCTTCCTAGCGTTTGGGTAGAAGGAGCGTCTGAAGAAATTGTACAATTATTACGTAGGGCAACTTAACTTTACGTGGGTACCCCTAATATGTATCCATACCTATCCACGTTGATGGATGAACATCAAATAATAGTATTCCTCTTAGAAAATCCCTGAATTAAAGCTAGAATGGCACAAATACGTACCATCATCGTCAATTAATATTTTGATCGTTCGCAATTTGGTAACAAATTAGTAACGGCTTAAGAGCCAACTGAAACCATGAAGAGAAGAAGAAGAGAACACATATGTGAGGTTATTGAAGCTTCGTACTCGTAAAAAATGTTCGAAAAATCTACACTATCTCAATAGTGTAGGTTTTCGAAGAACTGACGAATTGTGTCATGACACCTGGCTCTAAAAAAAATAAACTAATATTAGCTTACAATAATGAAATTAGTAAATGGTATTTGCATTGATATTTAATTTTAATAAATTAGTTATAAAATACAAATTAAATTGGAAGTTGAGATATTTCTAGCACGTCAAAAATCGAAAGAGTCGTTTGTGCAGTGAGAGACTATCAAAGTAAAGCTGTTAAAAATGTAATTTTTCATAATTTTCCAAAGCCTCGCGATTGTTCTGCTGACACAGAATTTTTTTTGGTAATGTGGAAAAAATTGATAAATTGAAAGCGTGGCAAAATATTGAAATTAAATGAAGTTCCTCCACAAATGAAAGTACGTTCTTTACATTTTAAAAAGTGACTATAAATTACCAGGTACGTCAGTAGAGTTTAACCTAAAAATATAAAATTTAAAGTAGTGTTGTCAGTGGTTCATGCCGACCTAATCTATAATTAAAACAAATATAATTTAATTCAGTTGTTGGTATTCAAAGGTTAAATTAAAATTTAAAATTTAAATTCAAATTTGAATCATTTTTTTATTTAATGTGTATGGAAACATTTATTTTAGCATTTACATGTGCTTTACAAAAGCTGATTAGATGAGTTCTTCCGTTTTTTTTGTATGCAATTTTTGATAATCATCGGAAGTTGGAACTTTCATTAAATATTTAGGATGCATACGTTGACTAAAACGTTTCGAAGATGTAGCTCTAGCTTGTGACTTTAAAATAAATCATGCTCATATATAACAAAACTTATCCGCTGGATTTTTATAAAATTGACTGTTAGAACTTGCCATTTTATGTAAAATCGACTTGACGTACTGTAACAGAGACAGAAACAAACTAAACTATAGAATATAATAAAACTGCCCTTAAATATTCGTAGAATACTATGGAAATACCTGCTCTACGGTCATGTGGTAAGTCCTACATTGTCCAGTCTAAAGTTAGGTACAAATAATTTTAAAGATCCCACGTTATAAAGTGCTAGGCCATTTCTGTGAAAAGGTGTTTTAATAACTACCTAAATGAAATGCAGAAAGAGAAATCTCATCAATGTTGAGGTTAGGAAGTTTTTGATTCACAGATAACAATAAAATAATGTTGCTACTGCTTGTTTAAATTATTCTCACAACCCTGCTTTAAAAGAACAAATACTTTTTCCACTGTTAGATATTACTGCATTTATCTCATGAGTTTTTTTATATGAAATGTTTGTATACAAAGCGCGGTAACACCTATCACATTTCTATCACTTTTTTCACCATTTATTCCACATTTAATTAAATGACCGACAGATATTTTTATCTGTCTGTCTGTATTAGTATATTTTTTTGATTTGGGTTATTACCACCCCAGGATATTATTGCACTTAATTTTAATAACATTTTATTCGACTACACTAATACACGTGTAATATTTTTAAAACTGTAAACTATTTTTCGACATGTTTTTTAATCGACCCCTACAGGTTAGCTCCTAATAATGGCAATGATATAAATTGTTAGGATAGGATTTTAGTTACGCATTCTGTATTTAAATTTGAATACTTAATCTCTTACAAGAAACTATTCCACAGTTACAAAAAACTATCGATGTATTGTTAAAGCTCTGGCAACATTGTAGATAAGTCAGTAAACAAAATTAAAAATGTAATTGACGCAAAATGATACCGCGTGCCTTGAAGTGATTACAAATTGACCAAATATTGGTTCGCTTAACGAGTTAACAACGCATGCATAATTCTTGATGACTTACTGTTGACTTAACGATTATGTCCACATTCGATATTCCGTTTCATTTATTTAACACGTTAGGAGCCACTCGGTAATTACATTTTACTGATTAATTTAGCGAGGGCTTGTTAACTGCTGAAATGGTCCTAAATTATTTGGAAAACTTTTTTATTTGTTATGTAGGAATGTTGTATTGTCATTAGGTATTTAGCAATTGTAATAATTTCGTATTTAATGTTGTTTTTGGTAAAGATTGCATGATATTAATATTGTTTGCTAACATAATTATCATTTATGAACATTTGGGAAAAATATTCGCTTTATAAGTGCGCGTTAAGTTAGCAAAAAGGTGTCATTTTGAAAATGTATCTAAAAAAGTCACCCATAATAAATAAATATTGGAGATTGATGAAAAATACTTAACAGCGTTTAGAGATTTAGAGATTTTTGTCTATTCTGTTCAACCATTAAAAATGGGTTGATCATTTTTATAGGTATGAGAAAATATAATACAATTGTCAAGAATCCCAGTAAACCAATTTCATTATTAATGCAATAAAATATTGATGATGCCTAAATATATTAAATGTACTAGGAATCAAAGTAGAGGAAATATCACCTACCCTAGGCTAATTGAAAAGTTTGCGAAGCAGAAGTGATAAAACAAATTTATAATTGAAGAAATTACTTTATTCTTCCGTATATTTTCCTTAAACTCAATAAATTTTTTCCGGTGATTCTCCAATTCATTTATTCCATCTCTGAAGTGATTCTATGAAAGTCCTTTAAAATACTCATCTACGGCTGCAACTTCATTTGATGAGAAACGCTTGCCATGTAAGCATTTTTTGAGGGTTGGGACAGATGAAAGTCAAAGGAGGTCAGATCTGGTGAATATAATGTGTGCCCAAACAATTCGTTGTATAACTCCTTTAATTCGGGCCTTGCAAAAATACCTCTCTGAGCTGGTGCATTGTCTCGATGAAAAATGATTTTTTTTCTTCACTAACCCAGGTTTTTTCTTACGAATTTTTGCATCCAATTGGTCCAAAAGGTTTGAGTAATACTGTCATGTTATTGTTTTTCTGGTTTGAAGGTAATCAATTACAAAAATGCCTTTTGCATTCCAAAACATTGATGCCATAACCTTTTTGGTCGATTTTGACTACTTTGGCTGTTTCGGAACCGAACAACCGGGCTCAGTTCATTCTGCGGTTTGTTGTCGCAGTTCAGGATCAAAGTGGTAAACGCAAATCTCATCCCATAGTTACAAAAAGCGTTTAAAATATATTTGATACTTTTGAAAAAGATTCAAATGTTGGTTAGAAAGTTTTACTCGAAATCACTTTTGCTCAGAATTTATCAAATGCCGTACTCATCTTGCCCATAGCTTTCTCACGCCCAGTTCCTTTTTCAAAATATGAAACACCCATTCAGTTGAGATATTCATGACCTTAACAATTTCACTCAAAGTCAATTGTCTGTCATCCATAACCATATCTATAAAATTAATTATTTGTTCAGTAGCTGCACTTATTGGACGTCCAGAACGAGGATCGTGATCCAGGCTGGTACGAACACGTTGAAATTCACCTGACCGCTGGTAAACCATTGTTTTTAAAGGAGAAGATTCCCCTAATACATCTATCATTTCACTATAAATTTCCATTGCTTTTAAACCTATTTTTACAAAGAATTTAATCACTGTACGATTTACAATATTTTCCATTTAAAAAATAACACTCATATGTTTATTTTAAGCTGCTGTTTTTGTGCGAATAAATTGACAGATTGACTTGAAATTTCACATAAGTTCATACGAAGGATGACACTTCAAAATGTAGATTACATAGTTCTTTTACTGCTCTATAGGCGTAGCTCCGTGAAGATTTCAATTAGCCCAGTAATATGTTCTAAAAGCATCTTATTTTTACCGCATTGTCCTGCAATACATAAATACGGCTTATATTTTGAATCATAAATCTGTTTCTGCTTTTACTTTTAACCAGTAACATTTTCATATATATATATATATATATATATATATATATATATATATATATATATATATATATATATATATATATATATATACAATCGACAATGTAAACAATAATTTGACAATGTAAAAGTCATACAACAGATGAATAACTACAAAAAAAGACTGTTTTTGGAGATGTGTCATATAAGACAAAATAAGACCACGATGAATTATAAATCAGATACAAGTGGTCTTAGCAGTATTTATTGCCATATTCTCAAATAACACCAAACAATGGATGTTCGTGTTGAAAGTGCTCCAGTCTTTTCAACCGCGATGGTTGTAGGTTGAAATACCTTAGTGTTTAAAAAAGATTGTTAATTCCTGGTTGGGCCCATATCGTTCAAGAACGTTATTTAGATACACACGTTTTACACCATAGTCATTAATTGTAAGTTTATATATTTATTGTTATGTGAATTTATATTTTAACATGTTGGTGTTCTATACTATTTCATTGTTTATTAAATAATAAAGGAAAAAAATAATTTTAGAGTCTCCTGATGAAGTCATCAAAACAATGACGAAATATTGAGACGATTAAACACTTGTTTTACTGCTGACCGCAAGCCCGAAAACAACCAATTTCCCCAAGAAAAAAACTATAAATTGCACGGTCGAGAAACATATCAAATTATCAAATTATATATATATATATATATATATATATATATATATATATATATATATATATATATATATATATATATATATATATAATCCCGGGTATCGATTCGTTCGTTCTGTGAAGGGTAAAGATGTTTCGCCAAAATCACATTTGGCATACTCCAACTCACGGTTGGACCCTTCACTCAAAGGAAACTATACGTATGTTTACTTATCGTTTCATATATATATATATATATATATATATATATATATATATATATATATATATATATATATATATATATATATATATATATATATATATATATATTCCACATGAAATTGTGGAACCCAACGGTAGGGTGTGTGATGTCACTGCTGTCTCATTGGACGCAGTCACAATGAGACAACAGTAGCTGAGTGTCATCATACACTCAACTGTTGAGTACCACAATCTCATGTGGAACACACAACAATCTGCGTCTCCCCCTAAATGAGCATTTTTATTGGTTGCTTGACTGAGGACGAGCCCCATCCACCGTTTCAAATGGAGGGCATATGTTTCGTCTCTTGATGTTCAAACTCCTCAGGCCACCGACATATGTTCTCTCCAAGCATTGGATGCCGTCCAAAGAAATCTAACACTCCGTATGTATGCCATCCGACAGGAAGTCGGCAAAAGCATAGGTTGTTGACTATGGATAGATCTCATTTTTCTTAATGAGAGAGCATATATCGGTACCCTGAGGAATCTGAACATCAAGAGATGAAACATAAGTAAACATACGTATAGTTTCCTTTGAGTGAAGGGTCCAACCGTGAGTTGGAGTATGCCAAATGTGATTTTGGCGAAACATCTTTACCCTTCACAGAACGAACGAATCGATACCCGGGATTTATATATATATATATATATATATATATATATATATATATATATATATATATATATATATATATATATAATTTGATAATTTGATATGTTTCTCGACCGTGCAATTTATAGTTTTTTTCTTGGGGAAATTGGTTGTTTTCGGGCTTGCGGTCAGCAGTAAAACAAGTGTTTAATCGTCTCAATATTTCGTCATTGTTTTGATGACTTCATCAGGAGACTCTAAAATTATTTTTTTCCTTTATTATTTAATAAACAATGAAATAGTATAGAACACCAACATGTTAAAATATAAATTCACATAACAATAAATATATAAACTTACAATTAATGACTATGGTGTAAAACGTGTGTATCTAAATAACGTTCTTGAACGATATGGGCCCAACCAGGAATTAACAATCTTTTTTAAACACTAAGGTATTTCAACATACAACCATCGCGGTTGAAAAGACTGGAGCACTTTCAACACGAACATCCATTGTTTGGTGTTATTTGAGAATATGGCAATAAATACTGCTAAGACCACTTGTATCTGATTTATAATTCATCGTGGTCTTATTTTGTCTTATATGACACATCTCCAAAAACAGTATTTTTTTGTAGTTATTCATCTGTTGTATGACATACTTGTTTTCCGGATTACGTCCGCTTCCGCCTCAATCGAGAAATAATGTGTATATATGTGCTAAGATATCAAGAGCCCGCAAGCAACCGAATTACTGCTAGGCCTAGAAAAACGATATTTTAGGTCGATATATATATATTAATATATATATATATATATATTAATATATTAATATATATATAAATTATTACTAAATAAAAGCACTGCTGCACAAATTTACCAATAAGAACGGCACAAGACTCATCGAACTATGCCAAAAGAATAACCTTAAGATCATGTCAACATCCCTAAGAAAATCTTCACGAAAACAGAATACATTGAGATCGCCTATTCAACAGATTGCAGAATTCCAGATAGACAAAGCAATAAAAAGAGATCCAAGATGTCCAAGTTCGCAGTGGCGCGAACATTGACTCAGACCATTACCTAACACGAATCAAAGTCAAGTTCACCGTAAAGAGAATTTATCACAAGAAAGCACATCTACAGAAATTCGATACAAAAAAGATCAAGGAATCCAACATAAAAGAAGAATGGGAAAAGGAACAAGCAGATACATGGAAAAAATTCCACAAAAAAATTACACAAGAAGCACAGGAACTGATCCCATTGAAAAAGAACACAAAACACCCTTGGTTGGACTCGGAATGCGAAAGTGCATTGCAGCGACGCAAACGAGCATTTCAGGAATACAACACTAAAAATCTCCAGAAAGTCAACAGCTTTTTGACGTGACTAAAAAACAGACCGCAAAGTTTATCAGGCAAACTAAGAGGAAGTACATGAAGGAACTACTAGACTCTATAGAGGAGAATTTTCGCAATTATAACACGATAGACTTTTATAGGACTTTTGCAAAAGAAATCCGTGGATACACACCACAAAATCTTTGCTTCAGAAAGCGGAATGGGAGATTAGCGCTAACCAATCAGGAGAATTGTCAGGAGCTGGCACACTATTTCTCTGATCTCCTCAATTGCCTTGAACGCGACACAATATTCCCCAAGGAAAATTGTATCCATACCCACTCAGAATCACCACCACCAACACAGGAAGAAATCCACAGGCACATACGCAAACTAAAGAATAACAGGTCATGCGGTGAAGATGGTATCACCGCGAAACTATTGAAAAACCTCGGGCCAAATTCACGGCAAGAACTTAAACAACGCAAATTATCACGAACATTTGACAAACAGAAAAATTACCAAATGAATGGAAATGTGCTCTTATCCACCCGCTGCACAAGAAGGGAGACAGAACAGATGTGAAGAACTACAGAGGTATCTCCTTACTGCAAGTCACCTACAAAATCCTCTCAGCATGCCTTCTCCAGAGAACACAAGAACAATTAGAACACAAAATTGGCGAGTACCAGGCAGGCTTTCGCTCTGGTCGCTCATGTACTGAACAAATATTTAACCTAAAAACTATACTGAAATACAAAGCTATCAGAAACGTCCCAATCATCTGCACGTTCGTAGACTTCAAGAAAGCATACCACTGCATCGATCGAAAATCTTTGTTCAACATCCTAGAAGAACAAGGACTCGACCCCAGAACACTACGATTAAACAAGCAGACACTGACTGACACAACCTCTAAAGTAAAATTTATGGGAGAAATTTCCGAACCCTTCCTGATTAAAACTGGAGTACGCCAAGGAGATGGGTTATCCCCACTCCCCTTCAACCTGGTCCTGGACAAAGTCATAAAGGAATGGGAAAAAGAACTGAAAAATCAAGGACACTGGAAACCAATACGACTCGGACGATCCAAAAGCAACATAGAAATATCATGCCTGGCTTTTGCAGACGACCTAGCCATACTCGCAGACAATGAAAAAAAAGCAACCAAACAGATCGAAGTCCTCAAGGAATGTGCAGAGAAAGTTGGCCTACAAATCTCCTTTCAAAAAACCGAATTCTTCTACTCAAAATTAGATGTTCAAAATTTGAACACCAAATTCGGTAAAATAAATAGGGTCACTCACTTCAAATACCTGGGCGAGATCCTCGAACCCACAGGAGGAGAGAAGATAGCACAGAAGACTCGATTACAGAATATGAAGAGGGCATACGGCAAGACACACAATATCTACAACAAGAAATGCCTATCCACACACGCAAAAATAAGTCACTACAATACAGTAATCAAATCAGAAGTACTATACGCAAGCGAGACACTTATACTTCATACAAAAAGGGGCATAGAAAACATACTAACAGAAGAATGCAAAATTATGAGGAAAATTCTCGGTCCAAAACTGACAGAAGAAGGATACAGACTACATTCTCGAAAGACCACAGAGAGAATGTCCAACGTAGCGGCGGACATAAGAAAGAGAAGGTTGAAATTCTGTGGACATATCAGTAGACTCCCACCTACAAGACTCACCAACAGAATTGATGAACAATGATGTCCAATACTCGATAAAATATGTTCACTTTGAACAAACTTTCCAGATCTTGGAGACACTCATCTTCGCAAAGTTTGTCAAAATGGCGTTTCTCTTTCCTCTGACCAGTTTTAGAAAATTCAGGGTTTATGGACCATTTTTCTGCTACACTATTTGCTTCATTTTTTTAATTTTCAAATTCATGTCTGTACCTTTCCAAATCTTCCAGACAAATTTTCAAACGTTTTAAGGCATTTGAAAAATCGGTGACTTTAGACTTAAGTGCTTTAGAGGCTGCATTGATAGTTTGTAGAATTTTGCAATGGAAAACCAATAACATAATAAAATTGTAGTTTTCGATCTTCTTCTTGAGTGAAATAGCGTTTTATTTATTTCATTTGATTTGCAATTTAACAGAATTGTTTTCGTTAGCCCTTTTTCGACTTTAACAAACCGAACTTTTAAAGCAAAAATAGCATCATAAAGTCCTGCCCATCTAGTAGGGTTCAATGTTTTGGAAATTGAAGACTATCTTTCTTTATCAGATATAAAACTTGATAAGGTATTCTATCTTTTGATACTATACCCAAAAAATTATAAATTGTTGAAGTGTTTCAACAAAATGTTGCATATCAATAACCTCTCTTACTGCATCATTAAGTACCAGATTTAAGTTGTGAGCAGCACAGGGAACATATACCGCATTTGGCTCGATATCTGTTGAGTTTTTGAACTCCACCATAAGTGCCTTTCATTGTGTTAGCACCATCATATCCTTGTCCTCGACACTTATTTTGAGGTATATTTTTGTCATTTATGGATTTAATAATTTGGTTGGACATTGCTAAGGCAGTTTGGTGCTTACCTTCACATGAAATGACTTGAAAAAATGACTCTTTAATGACGAGCTCCTTTGTGATTCCATTTTCGTCTTTCTCGGTCATTCAATAACGGTAAAGTTCACACATTTGATCTGTTTTAGAAATATCTGGAGTCGTATCGAATATGATAGAGTAAAATATTTATTTCATTTATGAGTGCATTTTCTATTATTAGAACCAGAACAGAAATTACATAATTTTTGGACTTAAGTATTTTATCTTAGTTTAGTTTACTTAACAATTCTTGTAAAATCGGATCGGTATTTTGCTAATAACTCAACAATACTCAAAGTTTCCTCGGGATCTTGGATCATTGTTAAGGGCCTTTTCTCTGTAGCCACGAAAGGCTAAATTACACGTTGAAAGTGTTAGAGAAACATCAAGGAGTCTAGAGAGTATTTGGCGCCAAAAAAAATTCCTTTTTTGAACATGGGCTCTTGCTCTTCATCTAATGTTCCATGTAGCCACGATGTTTGATACGTAAGACAATAATCCAGGTGAATTTTCGATATCTCGTGTCTTTCTATAGCGTCTACAATATGTTTCCAATCGTCATAGATTTCCATCCAAACATTTTGAATTTTTTTAGATGCCCGATTTGCGAACAACCAACATGGTTCACAAAACGTCTTCTGAAGTATTAAGGAACAGGATAGCCATGTATGTTCGAGTTTCACGTCAGACTTGGAAACAATATAGTAATGTTTTTCTAAAAAAAATGTATTGTCACTGTCTTTTAAGAAAGGACCCTTAGGTTTACAGTGTCCGTTTTCGATGACGAACCGTTTCACTTGATCATTTAGTTCTTTAAAATTACCCTTATCAATAATATATGGTGAAGATGCGATATTGTTCACACAAAAATATGATTCACTTTGATTTTTGCTTATTTAATTTTGATTTTTGCTTTATATTTTGCTGTTGTGGTTGTTCTGGATCTGAATATACACTGGTGTTGGATACTGCATCTGCTATACTGTTACTTTTAGTTACGTCCAATTCTTCATTTTCGGAGCACTGTTCACTCGCTTTTTTATCAACATTGCAAATTTTTTATTTCAAACAAAATAATTTGAATGACTCACCTCGGTCAGTAAGATTTTCAAAAATTATGTTCTGTAAAATGGGATTCCGCAGCAATAAATTTCAATTTTGTATGCAGGAAATTTTCAGTATTGTTAAACTTATAAACCATCAAAAATGAAAATGGTTATCTAAATTAAAATGGTTAATAAATTTAATTCCGAATTTGAATGGTATTGATCTGGAGGATATATGGTTTCAATAGGACGTCTCCATATGTCATACAGCCAACGCAACAATCGATTTAAGGGAACAATTCAGTGAAAAAATTATATCGAGGAATGAATCTATTAATTAACCATCAAGGTCATGCGATTAAATTGCTTCATGAGACCTAGCTTTATATGCAAAGGCGGAAATACAATGTTTTTTCTGTCGACAAGTGGCTGGTTTAAAATGTTTGGATCAACAGGTCTCAGGTCCGATCTTGGCGGCCAGTTCGATTGCACCCAATGCTTTTCACGAACTCTGCTATCCCACATGCACAAAAAACAAGGATATTTGGTATACCCGCGTTGCTGGCCAAGAAGGAAACAGACCATTTTAAGGTCAACACAGATGATCCATTGGTGCATGTTATATTGCAACAAGTCAATGACTTTCTTTATGTCGCCATATTTTTCACGCAAAGAAACTGAATGACCTGTTGGGACTGAACCGTATAAATTTCCGTTATGTAGGAGAATACACTTCAAGCTACGCTTTGAGCTATCTATAAACAATCGCCATTCAGTTGCGTTATAGTTAGAAATGGCCAATTCTTTCATTAAACCTTCTACGTTCTGGCAATATACAAATCTGTTATTATTTCTGAAGTACTGCCTAAACTCACTTTCTCTGGATCGATAGTAAGTGACTTTAGCTCCTTTGTCAAGCAATTTTTTTTCATGCAGTCTTGATGCTAATAATTCCGATGCTTTTTTGGATAGTCCCAAATCTCGTGCTAAATCGTTTAATTCATGTTGATTGAATCCTTTACGAACAGAATCATTGGAAACTTTGAATTCTTCGTCGGTGGAGTCACTTCGATCTTCACTTGATTCACATTCTTGTATTTCTAAAGAAGGTAATTCTTGAAAAACTGGCACTGGAATTTCAGCTGAATGAGGCACAGGGCGTATAGCTTAGGGTAAACTAGGGTACTCAATTTTATGTTTGTTTTTCTTGTTGAATTCTGATGTTTTCACTATGCAAAAGTAGCAATCACTGAAGTGATCTTTGGGCTCTCGCCAAACCATTGGTATACCAAACGAAAGTTTATTACGTGTTCTCTTCGTTCACATTCGTAAACTCTCTACACACTGCTTGCACACTTTATGAGGGGCCCATGATTTATCTTGGTCATCTATTTTCACTTTAAAATAAGCAAAATAGGCTTGCCTGACAAATGTACTAATATTAGTCCGTTGAATGGGGATGGTAAAATTGCTACATGTATAACAAAATGGATCAGGGCTGTTTAAGCACTTACGACGAGAACTACCAGAGGCAGACATAACGAAAATCTGTAGTTGTGTATGTATACTTTGACTTCACTATATCAGAGCGACACAGACCCGCGTACTTTAGCATCTCATGCGTAACTGACCGAGCTAGTTTTGGATGACGCAACGTCACTCACGCCCGCACTCCTAGGTCGAAGAAGGTTCGCCGGTAGGAGAGCAGTAGTGACTTCTGTGATTCGCCAAGCTTAGTCGGATGCGCAACAACTGTAGAGAAAAAACTTGACGTGATAGAATAAGTTTTGGAATTAGTTTGTCAATTTACGTATAAAACAGCTTAAATATCGAACTCGACAGAAATTATTTTTCAAATTGTTCCCCAGTGTAATGTTTCTAAAGCATTCCGAGTGTCGATACATTCATTCTATGAAGAGTCGCAATGTTTTGCCAACTGCACTCCACCAAACGCTTTGAAAAAGTAAGATCAAAAATAACACTTTTAATTAGCGAAATTATCTTTCTAACGAAATGTCGTGATAATGACCTCCAATCGACATGTACAAAACTTGCCAAAAAACCAATATTTTAAGAAATGCAAATCGAGCTCTTCTCAGAGAACAAATCCGAGAAAAAAAGGTATTTGGACAGAGCAGAAATGGAATCCTACCTATTACAGTCGAAGCTGACCAACAAAGATTTATCCAATTTTGTGGAATGAAATAGGCAAAGTCTTTTTCTGGTGCAGCGAATCGGATTACAATCTAAAAACGGAAAACAAAAAAAAGAAGTTTGCCAATTTAAAGCAAACAGATACTGAACATCCAAAAGTAATCCGAGACAATAACAAACTGATTATAAATGTATCTAACCACCTCTTATCCATTATCCATTCTAAGCATAGGTTTCAACTTTGCCATTACTCCAAAACATATAGCAATAAAAGAAATAACCTCGAATGTTGAATCAACCCTAGACAACAAGTCAGATGAAGTAGCGGAAATAATCAGACAAGATGTAGCACGAATACTATGATCCAATAAAATACCAAAACGAAATGTTAATAAGGCTGAAATATAAGCAATTGAAAGTTTAAAAAGGAACGAGGTTATCACTATATTGCCACAGACAACGGAAACGCAATAGTCATACTGAACACCGAAGACTATATGGGAAAGATGTTGAGAAAGAACATTTTACTAGAAAAAACATATAAACCAGTGAATAGAGACCCGACAACATATCTAGAAAAAACAACCAAAAGCAACATTAAAGCATGGAAACTAAACCGGACATCGAACGAAGAATAATTCAGTAAATCAAGCAGATGTCCTAAACTGTACGTTAAGGTCCATAATATGTGCGTCCGGTTCTCCAGCATAAAATTTGAAAAAATGTCTAGTAAGTAACATGCAATCAAGCGCTAAACTTGCCGAATCCTAGGATCAAAACTCAGAACATTTGACAAGGATAATTAAGGATTTTCAACTAGAGGATACAGACATACTAGCTATACACTATATCCAAGTATCCCTAGAGACGAAGCTCTGGACCTAATTTCGACGAACGAAAATTTTCCATCATACGTGGATGAACTCTTCGAACATTGCCTGGAGACTGCCTGAACACATATTTTCCCTTCAACCAGTAGATATACAGGCAGACCGACGGTGCTCTAATGGGATCATCACTATCACCCGCTATACCCAACCTGTTCTTGACAAACTTCGAAACAAAAGCATTAAAACCTAAACTTTGGAAACAATACGTAGATGATATCTTTATAATATGACCTCACGGCAACAAACTTCTGACTAAGTTCCTAACCCAATTGAACGAAATTCACCCCAGAATACAGTTCACCCTGAAAGTCGAATAGGATAGGAAACTACCGTTTTAGATCTCCTCATCACAAGACAACTTTCTGGAATCTTCGACCACACAGTGTATAGAAAGTTAACTCACACCGATCGATGCCTCAACGCCAAATCCCATCATCACCCTTTTCAAATCGAAGCAGTAGCGAACACCTTGATTTCCAAATCCTTCCGACTGACACTACCAGATACACGAGGTGAGGAACTACCAAAAATTTTCACAGCTTTTAGACAAAAAAGATATTCAGAAAATTGTATCAGGAAGTCCATTCACTGTCAGGTAACCCAAACACGATGAACAATAAAGGATCAAGAATCAAATGCAACAAAGGACCTGCTACCATACATAAAAAGAAACACTGATAGGATAGGCAGACTACTAAGAAAACATAAGATCAGAACAGTCTACAACCCGCACAAAACTGTCACAAATATACTAAAAAACCCAAGGACAAAGTCAAACTGGAAAATCATGGAGTATATACAATATCTTGTTCCGATCTCGGCCAGAATACAGGAAAATCAAAACAATTTAAAAAACAAACCACTTCCGCTCTATCCCAGCACCATCTTCAAACAGGACCTAAAATCAATTTTGAAGGAGCTAAAGAAATAGCGAATATTGAACTGCAAGGTCCGAACAATCAGAAAAGCTCTTGAAATAGAAAAAAGGGGTGAGCTAAATACGCGAAACAGTACTAGCAACATTCCAAAAGTATCGAAATCGCTTCTGAAAAAGAACAAACACGCCATCGTGACGAAAAATCAATAAAGGGACTTCCGGCAGCGGAGCAGACCGCTAAAAGCCCCAAACTACCCCGATATAATCTTGCTTGATTGCGCAATCGCCGATTGCCTTTAAGAGCAAGCGCAACGAACCTTGCATGCCAGTTAGACTTTTCACAAAACGAACGGATCGACACTTTTGATTTAGGGATATTTTAGAAAACATTTAGAACATTTTCGGGTCTATTTTAGAAAACCGATTAATTTTTAAACACAATTTTAGAGGTTAACGTGTAAAATTTGTGTTTCGAAAGTCTTTAATATGGGGCTATTCGGATCATGTCATCGGGGGCGAATGAGATGACTCTTTCTAACTGACATATTACATGTTTGAGGTTATCTATTCATATTTATTTTATTGTAGATGGTTCGCACGTGCAAAAGTAAAACAGTTATTCTAATTTTGGATGGACACGCGTCTTATACAATCTTCTCCGTGGTAGTCTTATGTGACTCTTTCGAAATTGAGCTTGTTCTTTTTCCTTCACACACGTCACATGCCCTACAACCGCTTGATAAATCGTTTTTCAAACTGCTCAAAACATATCAACAACAAGCTACATCATGGCAATATTCACATCCATATCAATGAATCACAAAAATCGCTTTCAGGTGAGTTTTTAAACAGGCTTGGAACCAGGCTGCCACTGTTGGGAATGCTGTAAAAGACTTTGAAAAGACTGGAATATTTCCATTAAACGCCAAATCAATACCTGACCACAAGTTTATTGATGATCAAGAGTTGGCCATTGCGGAACAACAGGAACAACAGGACCAACCAAAATTCCAATCCTCAAATACAGAACAAGTACAGCTACAAATACAGGAACAAGTCCAATCCTCAAATACACATCCGGTTGATGATACGATGCCATTAACATCCCCAAGTTCACGACAGTCTGATATAGCCCAATCACCTAGTACTGCAGGAATAATTAAAGAAATTCTTCCATGACTTTTTAAGATGCCAACCACCTCTAAGAGAATTCGTAAAATTTCAAAATCGATCTTGCATTTAACCTCACCTCAGACTAAGATTAATCTTTTCAATAAAGAAGCAAAGAATAAACTTAAGGCTGATAAAAAAGCTGCGGAAAATAAGAAAAAGACTGAAGGCAAAGAAAATATCAAGAATAGAAGAATAAAGGAACGTCCGAGATAAAAATTAAGAGTTTATCTGTAAAACAGATAGGGTGGCACTGTATTTACTGTTTCGAAATATTCATTCATCTACCATCAGAGGATTGGATTATTGCGTGGACGGGGTATTTAGAATGAATTTCTTTAATAAAATAAATCATATACATATATATATATATATATATATATATATATATATATATATATATATATATATATATATATATATATATATATATATATATATATATATATATATATAAAATTCATAATAATGTTCTATTACCGACCTGTATATATCAAAACCATACATTTGAATGGTTGATTTGCAAGAGCCGAGATGAAGAATTGTCGCAATTTTCACGACGTTATCGTCTCATCGGCGAAATAAAATGAAAAAGGTGTCGGAAAAAGTCCCATTCGCCAATCGGCATAATTCACTAACGCGCCGCAATTTCGGCCAATAATTCGCGCTTGCCGCCCAAACCGTCGCCCGATATTCTAATGCCGCCCTGACTTATAGCGAAAGAAATTAAAGTCGGCGGCGCTTTCGAAGCGACGGTTCATATTCCGACGTTTTATTACCGCGTTTCTTATTATTACGTCTGCAATATCAAATCCGAATTACGGTCGGAGACGGTGTCAAAACCCCATACACCCTCCGCCTCGCCTACTGCCCCCTGTTTCTATCCTTCGCGAATGGGGATCTCCCGCTTGCTCTAAAAAAACCAATTACGGGTGTGCCTGAGTGTTTTGGAGATTTATTCGCGCTCAGGCACCTATCTGCAGGTTTAAATAAGGATTTTTGCTTTTGAGTAACGATGTTGAGTAGACGAGACTGCTGATTATACCAAAGTAAAGTTTAATCTATTTTAAATTATTTTCAAACTCAGATTATCACTTACTTGACTCATTTTTCCAGAGTAAGTGATCTGCAAAGTGTGTTAAGAGATCTGCAAAGTCTCATCAAATCATAAAATGTTCCCGACATTTCTGAACACTTTTCATAGCAGCATAGCTTTCAAATTTTTAACCAGTAAAATGCTGGTCTTGAAGCACAAATTCCTTATGGACGATCCCCCAGTTATCAAGAAAGCAAATGAGCATTTTGTTCTTTAATTTGCTCATTATGGTTTTTTTTTGGTCGTGGTGAAATTGAAGTGTGCTCTTCCAGAAACCAGGCGCCAGAGGGACCTCGTTTCCGGATTCTATTCAACAATTCGTCACTAGTAATGACAAGCATCGCCAGACTCATCACCAGTAATGATACTTTCCAAAAAATGAGGGTCGTATTTATTCTGCCCCAAAAATTCAAACATATTTCCTTCTTGTTGTCTTTTTAATCTTGCAAATGGTTTTTTGGAACCATTTTTGCTCAACTTTTTTCCATCCCAATCTTTGATCAAAATGTGATGAACAGTTGTGTGAGGCCTTCCACTATGATATTCATCTTCAATCAAGTCTCGGCCTTCTAAGAATACCTTATACCACCAGAAAATTTAGCCCCTTGACAAAATACTGTTTCAATTGGCCTGTTGCGGTTTTGTAAAAGTTTTCATCGCACTACTGCTTAAGTCTGAAATAAAACTTGATAGCGTACCATTACTCGAAATTATTCATTTTCAGAAAACACTAGAAAAATCTGGTTTACGAAAAAAATTGGTGCTGATCACCTAGTAACTCTAGGAAGTTCAATCGGTGAAAACTGAACACGCATCAGATTTTGGCATGTCTCTCATTAATATAATTACACACTTCGTATATTAGGTAAAATTATTGATTTTATTACGACAGCTCAGCCGTTAATCCGTCACTAATTCAATATTAGCCGTAATGACGATACCTCACGATACCATCAGATCATATTATCAAAACATATATTAACCACTTTAAAAAAAGCTGCTTCTGTTCTTTAGTTGTATTAGTATTAGTATTAGTATTATAGAATATAGTTATTTAGTATTATAGAAGTCATGTAGACGTACAGATTACGCTAATTGCTATTTATGTATCCGGAATGATTAATAAAAACACATATTTATCATTCAAAATGGTTTTATTGTTTTTCAAAATATTCTCCGCGATGATCTATGCAGTTTTGTTGAAACCGATTTTTATAGCACGTTTTCCATTCCGATTGGGGTATCTCCAAAACATGAATTTTGAACGCAGCAACCGCTTCTTCTGGCGTCGAATATCGTTGTCCATGTAGTTTTTTCGTTACGAATAGGAACAAAAAGAAATAATTGAATGCTAAATTAAATTAGGACTATACGGCGGATAATCCATCAGTTCAATGACCGGTCAAATATTGAGTTGTTCGGTCCATGTGTGAGAGCACACGTTGTCATGGTAAAGAATGATCCTGCGTCGCTGGATATTTTTTCTTATTTCTTCAAAGACGTCTGGCAAACAAATGGTTATGTATCACTCAGAAATAAACAATTCTACGATTCTCTAGCACATGCCCATTTAACCCAAAAAAAAGGCAACCATTTGCTTCAAAGTGCTTCTTGCGCCAACAACTTATTGGTTTTGGCTCATTTTGAAGGACCCATACAGTCCTGTTTACGTGCGGGGTGATATGCATAGATCTGGACGACCTTCTTTAAATTCATGCGTGAGCGAACAACGGCCACTATTGAATTCATTGAACCAGTGATATACAGTGGTTTTAGATGGTGTTTCATCGGCGAAAGTCGAAGAGACTTTATCGGTGCACTGTTGTTGAGATAGTCCACATCGAAAGTCGTAGTAAATCATCGCATAAAAATTCTCACCAGTTAATTTAATTTTTTGACTAAGATGAAATTTTCAAGTCACTAAACAGCACAAATAGCGTCCGCATAACAAAACATTCTGAGTACGTATACAGTCAACAATATTAAACTTTACAATGTATATGTCAGATGGTCCCTAGCAACACCATTGTTGCCAATTCCGGATTCATAAATAGCAACAATTGTTGAAGTTTAGTAGCGTGCATTTAGGGAACAAAATTACGTTAACAGCATGTACTTTTGTCTTTAATTCTTAGTTCTATTGGACAAAAATGAAACTTTGTGCACAATATGTTTATGTCGAACTCATCAGAAATCTATTTAACAGTGGCATGGCCGTTGTTAAAATCCACGACATAGTATCTTGGGAGGATGTGATAATAATGATAATGACATAACGGCTGGATTGCAGGTGTTACACTGGATGACTATGAAATATGCAACTTGATATTTGTAAAGAACACCACCTTCATAATAAAACGGGCTGAAGAACTCAAGCATCTGTTAGTGAAATTACAAACCGTTAGCAACAAACATGATCTAGAAATATACAGCGAAACATTTTGCATGTACCCTGGACAACTTGAAGGACAAGTGCATCTGTTCTCGAATCCCCAAAGCAATAACTTGATGATCACATTGATTCGAATACTCAAATGTTTTGGAGACAACTAGACGAAATTAGAAGCTGGGTAATAACTATACTGCAAGCCAATCCTTCGGTAACATGCGACGAGACAGAACTCTGCAGAAATGGACAAATATCATACCAAATATTCTAAATTATTCACTGATTGAGGGATATTATTATTAGTTTCCTCTTTTTCCCTCTGTCTTTTGATAACGTTTGTTCCTTTCACACTTGTTTATACATTTCTAGCGGTATTTGTTCATTCAAGCAATTGTTTTTAAGATTTTGGCTATATTTTTATCGTATCCTGCGTCTTTCCACTTTTTGGTTTCGATATATCCTCGTTTGTTTCCTTTATTATTATTTCTTCGTTGTATTCGTTGGCATCTTATTTTATTTCTTCCTTTTGATCATCCTCTCTTTCTACTATGTTGTTTGTATCCTATAGTTAGTTCCTTAGAAGTACTCTTTCCGCCCCACTTGATCTTACTTTCTTGAGTTACTATGACTCCTTCTTTGTCCTTGAATGTCATTGTATTTGTATTTTATCTTAAGATTCCTTTATATTAAGATTTTTCAACGGCTTTTGCGGTTCTTTCCAAATTCTTTCCATTAATGTTGAATCCATTCCTGTCAAGGCCACTCCAATTTAATTTCTGAATATCTTTTCAAAGTATCAAACTAGATAATTTCGGCAATATTGAATATTCTTGTCGGACTCTTCATTGTATTAGTATTTCCTCTGTTAACCCTTAAGGGGCACACTTTCGAAACATTACGTATTTAATTTAAATTACTTAAAACATTATTAAAACGAAAAAACTGGAAAAAAATAAGTTTTTACGCTTAAAAATTGATATCTTATGTATTTTTTAATATTTTTACCTAAACATTTGTGATTATACTCTTGAAATATAGTAATTTTAGAAAAATAATAAGTGTAATATTGGTGCTTTTAAAAAGGGTATTTATTTTGGAAAATGAAAAGTCAATTTTAACAAAAATGAAGCACCGTATTTTTTATATATATAAATCAATTTATTTGACTCTAAATGTAAGAAAAATCTTATCAAAAGCAAAAAAAATATTGGAGGAAAGTACACAAATTTTTTTTGAATATAAACATTTATTCAGAACACCCACAGTCGCTACAAAGACCTGAGCGGTGTTCGTTGCGCATTGGGCGCAAGCACGCTGCACAGCGTGTTTTTATGGTATCTTACGGTCTTTCCAAAATTCCAGCTAATGCGTAGCGAATATCTTTCCGAAAAGTAGGAGTTGTGTACCTTTCTTGTAAGTGAGGTTTTAAAAGGTATTTTATTACCCCTTCCAGACATTGTTGTGCTGTTACTTTTGCTGGGTTTCCAGCATTTGCCAACTTACATGTGTAGATGATTCTCGCATTTACAATAGCTTGATCCAAAATACCAAAGAAAACACGCAACGGCCACCTTTTAATGAGCCTGGCTGTCGTGAATGAGTACCACAGCTGATCAAACGTATCTGTGCTATCCTTTGTTTTGTTGTAATGATGGAATTCTCCCAAATTTTGCGTATTGGAGCGAATCTATCTTCAACATTTCTGGAGCTTTTTATGTCGAAACGAAAAGATGTTGACAAGAACATAAATCGTTTGTAAGATATTACATATCTATAAAAAGATGTCCCTTAGCCACTTGGCATCCACTCTGTGAGTTTTCCACAACCCAGAATAATATAATATACCTATATAAGCTTTTATTTCATTGGAGTCAGTGTGGTGATGGTAGCTTTGATTTTCTTCTCCTTGAGCCATTGAAATATCACATTGATTTTCAATTTGCTCATTTGTACAATCGACAATGATATTAATCATTTCATCATTGAACAAAATACTCTAAAACTCTGCAACAGTCTCCAAATTAGCAGCATTACCGATAGGACCAGGTTTGTTTTCCGGCAGAACAGTTGTAAAGCGATCTAAAAAATTAATAGCAATATATAACTTACGAAATGAATTTACTTTTTAAAATTTTTTATTGTTCATATTATTCAAAACAGTTTCCTTTTATTATTTACACCATTCGAAAACAAGTTTACTGCATCCTCTGGGCCAACTCTAAGCCTCTAATAACGCTTCATAACAGGTAAGTTGTCCGAAGTTAAGTGCTCCGAAATCACTTTTTCACTTACTAACAGCACACTGGGTGGAAATAGGTGGCACACTGGAACAACCGCTAACTTTGAAGCTTCTACTTCGAACCGCTGCTGAACGAATACTAACGCTCAGTGTTCTATAATAACATACTACACTTAAATTTGGAACCTTAATGAACCGTCAGGTGTCGACATATATTCTATTTTCTCAAATTTAGTACAGTTTATTTGAGTACAAAATCAGCTCTGGGTGTCTGGCACCCATCGTACCCTTTAAGGATTAAACTATGTAACTTGATAGTAGTTGTTTCCCGTTTATGTTTTTTATAATACTATATATATATATATATATATATATATATATATATATATATATATATATATATATATATATATATATATATATATATATATATATATATTCAATCAATTCGATAGTTTCAAAAAGAGTTAATAATTGCCATGATTTCTCTGGAATCAAACGTTGTACTTTACTAGTATAACATAGGCTTCCATGATATAATCTATAGTATCTTCAGTTGTGCCTTTCATAAACAATGAAAGGCAAAGGTGTCTAAACAGACAGCTACTTTGTTGATGTTGGTCCATTTTATTTATCATTCTGTTCGTAGTTAATAATTAAAATGATGATTAAATATCAAGTACCTTTCTGTTTTAAGAAAACTATTATAAACGAAGTAGATGATTTGGATTTGATGATTGGATGATTGATTACGGAACGAAGTATCCACTAGATAGTCGACTTTTATATCAATTCAAGAAAACGATGCTATTCATCTCTACAAGAATTTGGATCAAAATTGTGGAAACTTAACGATGCAAACTTCCCAAAGGTGTCTTGTTTTTGCAGGATAATGCTCCCGCCCACAGGTGTCGTATTGCGCTGCAAAAAATTGGTGAAATATGCTTTCAAATGATCAACCAGCCATCACATTCTCCTGATTTAGCTTCATCAGATGACTAGCATATTGGCGCGTTTTTCGTATTACTGCAATTACAGAAGTGATGATAGCAAGACATTTTTAAACAACAAATAAGTTTTTTCCTATTATATTTATATGTATTCTTTAAAATAGAGAAACTTTTAAAACTAACGTGAAACTCTTATCCAAATCCTTTTACGATACCGAAATTCAAATAACTGTCCACAATATCCACATAAATCTTAAAAAATGTCTGTTCCCAAATCCATTAAATAATGTCGTTTCTATTCAAAAATGCATCGAAAACCAGGATTGATTTAATATATAATAAATAACTTTGCAGTTATCCAGAAAAATGTCTTGGAAGAGATTCAGGTAACGCAACTAACATAATATTTCTATATTATGTTAACATTCTATTCTTTACACTGCTGAAACATAAATTAAATAGGTCTAATATTTAAAGTGTTGATTGTTTGTTTTTATATGCGTTATTAAAATATAATATATGCATATTAAAATTTTGGTACATTTTAGTTCCCGTACTACTTATAGTTCCCGTGAATTTATCTTTTAGTGAAATTAAAATGAATAAACATCGAGAGAAAACTTAGATTTCTATGCTAAAACGTAAGGAAAGAAGTATTAATTTCGATAAGTGGATATGCCAAGAAAATCTAGACCTTACGAGTAAGACTTTTTAAATCTATTTTATTTTGCAGGACAATACATGTATCCACATATCTTACGCCATAAAAATGTTGGAATGCAGTTTTAAAATAATATTTTTGCTGATGAGTTTAGATTAGGCTGTCAAAACTTGTGAAGAAAGTGTCGAATTGCGTCTTTACATTTAAAATAATATCTAAAAAGTACTAGTACTACCAATGGAAATGACCTAAATTACTTGGTGCATATCAGGTAAATATTAGTGTATGAATCATTGTAGTGGAAGATCTGTATACGTTCTTGCCTAAAAATTGATTGATATGAATTGTATGATTCTCCAACACGTTAAATGGCTATTATACATTTAACTGAAGTAGCCGATACTTGCTGGAAATTCGTTTTAAATATATGAACTAAGAATTATATCTAAATATCCACTATATTTAAAACTTGTGTATATTCAATGCCTTTTTCAAGTACACAGTGCCTTTTTCAAGTACGAACTATATAAAACAATTTAATATAGTTCGTATTTGAAAAAGGCACTGTGTCAAATCAATTGTTATATACACAAGTATTATAACCCAAAGGTACAGATCAATAATGTGTTTCAACATGGATTACAAAATATTTACAAACTTGTTCTATACGACCTATTAATATATGACCTACATATATTGAACGAACAGAGTGTAACGGTAACTTACAAATTGAAAGCTCCCATTATCAAGATGGCGAAGCTCTCGATACTACATCATATGAGATATTACCTACAATATAATCTGAAATTACAGGCACACTATATACACCAAACTGACATAAGTGAGATATATCAAAGAAACGATGTTCCTGTGAATAACAAATTTCGGAGAGGTAATGTTGTAGATATGGATGCCGAACACCGAGACATATAACAGGAGGTTGTAAGCCATTTCAATATAAAGAAAGATAACAACGAAGCGGCAAATATCCCACAAAAAATATTGACAATAAATCTGCATCAGAAACACTCCGAGAAAGGCCCATACGATAAGTTCAACTAGCAACCAATTTTGGAAAGTTGTACTAAATGCTTGCGGAGTATAAAGTAAATAACGTGTCTTGGATGAATGTCATTAACAACATGTCATGAATAATGACTTTAATGACTTTATTGTTGATAAATGTTCAAGGTTCTTCAAGCATTGTAGCCATCCTAAATAATAGTAACTCCAAACATATTGAAAAAAAGCTTTAATTGTTAAAAAGTCGAAGAACAGGTGAAGAGATAATTGGATACGAAGCACGTCAAAACAGTAACATTCATTCTAACATCAACGAGAATCATTTTCGAAGAACCCAAAAACCACGTTAAAACATTCGTCTTGAGCGACAACCTTTTTAAGTCCGTACGGAAAACTGTATTACTTAATGCAGCTTAAACAGTCCAGAGTGGGATTTAAAATATCCAGCATCAACAGCGTCTTTAGAAGGAGTGTAAATGCCGTTAGGCTAAATGATAACAATAGTACACTATGGCGATCGCAGGGTTCCTTTCAGCAGTAATGAAAATTGGTAATACTTGGAGACAGATATAGAATGAGAGAGAACTTGAAAATCGTATATCCACTCTAATAAAGCGGCCACCGAGGCGAGTGTCGCTACCTCGTAATATATAATCCTCGTAATATAAATAATATTATTTCCATCAAACGACAGGACTAGTCATCTTCAATTTTAAATCTTAACAGGCCAACGCCACCACTGTAGATGGTATATTAAAGAATATATATATATATATATATATATATATATATATATATATATATATATATATATATATATATATATATATATATATATATATATATATATGTCCCATCGCCTCGCTATATGGCCTGCCCATCTCCATGTCAATTGCTTTACTCTTCCAATGATGTCACAGACTTTTGTTTGTTCCCTGATCCATGCGCAGGACTTTCTGCCTCGTCTTGTAATGCCAAGCATACATCTTTCCAATTCTCTCTGTGCCACCCAAAGTTTTTAAATTGATTGCGATGTGAGTGTCCACGTTTCACTTCCGTGTGTCATAACGGGTAGAACGCACTGATCGAAGACTTTTCTTTTCAGGCAAAGTGGGAGTCTGCTCCTAAACACTATGATGAGCCTACCAAATGGCTGCCAGCCATATTTAATCCGCTATACTTATACAAAGCTGTCTACAATCTCCAAATACCTTCCTAAAATTGAAATTCTTCTATCCTGAGCGAAGTTATTGAACATAACCTGACTCTTTTTCAGGTTTATTTTCAAGTCAAATCGTTCGCCAGCCCTTTGCAGTTCTTGTATGCGTCTTTGCAGCTCTTCTGGGTCTTGTGAAATGACAACAATATCATCTGCAAATCTAAGATGGTTTAAGTTTACACCATTGATCTTTACACCATCCTATTCCCAATCCAGTTTACCGAATACTTCTTCAAGGCCAGCCGAGAAAAGAATAGGCGATATTGCGTCACCCTGCCGTACACCTCGTTCTACATTAATTCCTACTTCAAGATCATCAAGGTTAATTGTGGCTGTAGCTCCATCATATATCGATTCTAATAGCTTTACATAGGCTCTCTCTGCACCTTGGCAAAGCAGTGCATCCATTATCGCATGCTTTGAGATGGAATCAAATGCTTTTTCGTAGTCGATAAAAGGCAAGCACAGTGGCATGGTGTATTCGTTGTGCCTTTCTATGACCTGCTGTACAACCTGAATGTGATCCATTGAACTGAATCCACTTCTGAATCCTCCTTGTTCTCTTGGTTGTGCGTCATTCAGTTTTTTTAATATTCTTTCAGAAATTATCTTAGTGAACAGTTTGTACATTACTGATAGGAGGCTTATTGGACGGTAGTTCTTTACATCTTCCTGTATTTTTTTTATGTAAAAGGATTACTACTGCATTTTTCCATAAGCCAGGTACTTTTTGTTCTTTGAGGCATTTTGAGTATAATTTTGCCAGTGTTTTATGTAACGTCCGACCACCAGCTTTTAGCATTTCGACAATTACACTGTCCTTTCCTGGAGCCTTGCCGTTTTTCATCGATTCTGTAGCATTTGTTACTTCCTCCACTAGAATATCTGGCATTTGTTCTTCCGTGGGTATTGTTGTCTTTGATTGGTTCGGATCTTCATATAACTGGGAATAAAATTTTCTGACAATCTCTAACGTTTGGATACGCGCCCTGCACACTGTGCCATCCTCACGCTTTAAAGCATATATTTGCGTTCTTTTGTTTCTCAGCTTCTGTTTTGTTTTGTTAATTCCTTTGTTTTCTTCCAGAGTTTTTTGCACTAACTGCATATTGAATCGGCGCGTGTCCTCTCTGATACGTTTTCTTACAGTTTTGCAGAGCTCAGTGTACTCGACCCTGTCAAAAGGACTACCTGTATTTCTCATTGCTCGCCGTTTCTTCATTAAATCAATGGTTTCACTGGAGATTTTTGTTTGTTTGAGACATTTTTCTTCTGGTGCTATTGAAGCAGCCGTTTGAAGTACATTGTTGGCGATTTCTTCATATTGAACTGATATTTCTACCTCCTCTGGATGTTGTAACGCAGCAAACCCGTTTGACAAAGCAATCTCAAAATCGCTTCCTCTCTCCAGCAGTTTTCCAGAATCCACCTTGCCCTTCTTTGATCTTACCATTCTTTCGCGCTCTTTTCCACAGTCAATCCGAACCCTTGCTCGTACCATTCGGTGATCACTTCCAACATTAAAATTGTTAAGGACAGTACAATTGGTAATATTGTTTTATCTTTGGTTTTATCTTTGGTCATAATGTAGTCAATTTCGCTTCTGAGCCCAGATGGACTTTTCCATGTCCATTTTCCGCTGATATTTTTCTTATAGAACGAATTCATATTATATAGTTCTTGTCCTTCAGCAAAATCAACCAATCTGTCACCTCTATTCTCTCGCTCACCAGTTCCATATGGTCCAGTTGCATTTTCGTCAGTTCTTGTTGTTCCAATTCTGGCATTAAAATCACCCATCAGGATTTTGTACCTATATTTCTTCTTGTATAAAAGCTGGGCCACATCATCATATGGCTTATAGTTGGTGCATAAGCTTGGACGATTTGAACCCAAAACTTTTTATTCAGCTGAATGACGCATTGGGCTAGTCCGTCGGATGTACTTTCAAATTTTACCACACTATCCTTCAGCTTTCGATTGATGAGGAATTCAATTCCGCCACATCGGCCAACTCTTTACCCCTTCTTCGTGTTCCACAGAGCCCAATAATATCCCAATGTATGTTGTCAAGTTCGATTAACAGTTCTTGCAATCGGGCTTCTGTTTTCATAGTCCGTATATTTAGCGTTGCAATGTCAAAAGTCTAATGGCAGCCTGATCTAACCCGGTGATTGTTAGCACCCTCTGCCTTGGGACAGGTCTTCCCGCTGCCGTAGGTAGTTGCCCCTTGGCCTCCGGTGAATGAGGGCATATTGAAATACCATGTTGAAGGTATGGACAGTAATCTGCCACACTGGTCCAATGCGAGTTGGCAGATTTTGGATCATGTTAGTCTGAGGCCTCTGCCTTGACCTGTCTGCCAGAGGTGACCCTCCCAGTAGCATAGACTCCAGACGGCATAGCTCAAAGCTTCATTACCCTACTCAAACCCCTTTACCACGTCAGGGTCTGATCCACAAAGGCACACACACACACATACACACACATCAAATCAAAATAATGTTTACTTAATTCTTGTGTTAATTGTATTTTATAAGGATAATAATCTTTTTATTATTTTTTGGACTGAGCGTCTACACATGTTATGAGATATATATATATATATATATATATATATATATATATATATATATATATATATATATATATATATATATATATATATATATATATATATATATATATATATATATATATATATATTTATCCCCATTTTAGTTATTGTAGGGGTTTGTTATTAGGTTGAAATAACAACTGCAGGATGAAGGCGTCCCAAGGTATGCTTCCAACTCGCGCGGTCCTGAGCTTTCCTTTGCCATTGGGTCCAATATACTTGATGACATCATCAATATATCCTGTTTTAGGTCTTCATCTTGGACGTTTATGATTAAACGGCATCCATCCCAGGATTGCTAGTCCATATGTCTTCACATCGCCTCGCTATATGGCCTGCCCACCTCCATTTCAATTATTTCATCTTTCCAATAATGTCACATATTTTCATTTGTTCTCTGATCCATGTCCAGGTCTTGCTGTCCCACTTTGTAATGTCAAGCATAGAATTTGTTCTTAAACACTATGTTGAGCTTGCCAAATGCATGGCAGCCCCACTTAACATGCCGTTCCACTTCTCGGGCAGTATCACTCTCCATTGAAATCCTTTGCCCAAGATATATGTAGTGGTCTACAACCGCCAAATCGCTTCCTAAAATACAAATTCTTCTGTTTTTAGCAAATTTGTTGAACATAACCTCAGTTTTTTCAGGTTTCTTCAAGCCAAATGGTTCTTCCGCCCTTTGCAGCTCTTGTATTTGTTTTTGTAGTTCATCTGAGTCTTATGAGAAGAGAACGATATCATCAGCAAATCTAAAGTAGCTTAAGTATGCACCATTAATTTTTACTCCATACTGTTCCCAATCCAGATTACGGAATACCTCTTCAAGGCAGGCTGAGAAAAGAACAGGCGATGTTGAGTCACCCTGCCTTACACCTGTTCTATATTGACTTTAACTTCAAGGACATCCATATGAACTGTTGATATAGCTTCATCATACATAGATATCAGTAGGTTCACATGAGCTCTGTCTATCCCTTGGTTAAGCAATGCATCCATTATGGCTTCCTTTTATATTGAGGCAAATACCTTTTCATAGTCAATAAAAGCCAAGCACAGTAGCACGGTATATTCATAGATCCTTTCTGTGACATGTTGAATAACTTGGATATGATCCATTGTACTGGTCGTGCTTGCTCTCTTGGTTGTGCGTCATTCAGTATTCTATTATCTTGGTAGAAACTTTGTACATTTTTTAAATCTTTCTATGCTCCTTTCTTATGAAGAAGAATGAATCACTTCAGCATTTTTCTATAGGTTGGGTATTTTTTGCTGTTGGAGGCATTTTGAGTACAATTTTGCCAGTATTTTTTGTAAAGTTCGACCAGATTTTAACATTTCAACCGTTACGCTGTCCTTTCCTAGAGTTTTTCCATTCTTCATCACTTCTACAGCATTTGTCACTTCATCCAACAGGATATCTGGCATTTACTCTTCCGTGGGCATTGCTCTCTTTGACTGGTTCTGCTCTTCATATAGCTTTAAATAAAACCTTCTAATAACCTTATATAACGATAACGTTATACTCAAGATATTTATTTAAATCATTTACCTTTTATTTTGCAACGTAATAACACATAAGTGATGTTCATATGACATATTGTGTAAATATGAATCATTTCGTTTTATAAATATAGAATTTGTTGATAACTTGACTACAGCGCTACCTATCGACTCTTAGCATAGATATGAACCTTCGCCTCGATAAAACATATATATATATATATATATATATATATATATATATATATATATATATATATATATATATATATATATATTTATATGTAAGGGCAAGTGTCAAACAAACTACCATTTTGTTTGTGATAGTTTGGGGTTTGGCGTTGTGTAGTGCAGATGTGGAAATTATGTGTGGAATGGCGTCTTTAACTAACTTTAATTAGATGGAAGGCGGAAAATCGGAACGCAGAACGACGAGGAGACCACCTAAGAAATGGAAAGATAGTTGGTGATCTGCATTCAAAGACTAAGCAGCCTTCGAAAGATTGAACAAACCATCAGATTTTCTTAAAGAATAAGAAGAAGATATTTTACAGTAATTTTGGTACGATTGTATTAGTGGAAAGCCTTTTAGTGGTGTAGGTGGTCCTCATGAATATTCCTTCAGGACTGCTTAACTTCTACTAGTGTTGATGGATCAGATCACCTCTTCATTTTTGCGAAATAAGTGCGAAGGAATGAAGAACGAATGCATTGTTTTCATCAATTCGTTAAGTACTTGAAGTCTTGACATATTATTTCCGCTTAGTTCGCTTTTAAGTATTTGACGCTTATTTCCTTCTCGGATTCAGACTAGCCGTTACCAACTTTGTAACGAAACTGCTACCCCCATGAGTCCAACATAGTAGGGCTCCCATTCTCCTGTGGTACCCATGTTAGATGAGCTTCCTCATTAACGTTGGATGGGTGACCATCTACCCCGCAGTAGCAACCTGTGTTTTATTGCTTTCGCATTCCAACGCCAACTAGTTTCAAGGATAAGCATCCAATAAAAACATTTTCTTAAATATACTTTCGATATTCAACATAATTATTAGTTTCCACTCTATGTTTCATCAGTTTTTTGTGGTTGTAGTTTATTGTACGAGAACCTAGTTTCTCGAGCTTTCAGAGCTTTCCAACCTATAATAAAAAAACTAGAAAGCTGTACAAACTCTTAATACGACAGCCGGATTAACAGAACTTTCCATCCAGACGTGCCTCTATCCCGAAAATAAATATAAATCAATCTCCTCTACTCCAGAGGTAATATTTCAAGGTGGATTTATGCAGGGAAATGAATGAAATTTACATTTTAATACAGAACAAACGCCGGTGAAAACCTGGAAAATGCTATTTCCTACCTCACATGCTATTTATTACAGTTTCTTATCGCTGCTAGGATAGTCTGTTTCAATTATTACCGTAGGAATGGGCTGCTCAGTCTTTCCGACATGATGTATGGACGTCATTAATATTATTATCGTCACTGTCTTTGTCACTATTTTTCGCTGAAGTCAACTATAACGCTACCAGATCTCAGTTAATATGCTATTTCAGTTATGGAAGTGAATAAATATAGGAAAATTAACTCATACTCCATAATAGTATGATATTATTTATGCTGTATTTGTTTAAAATTTTCGGCATGATCATGCAAGACTATTATATAAAAACGTACCCCAGCTTTTGGATAAATAATTTGGTTATTCCATAAGGAATTTTGTTTTCAATTCAGAACATATTTAATACCCGTGTTTTTTATGTTTAGGAATACAGGGTGTAAGGACAAATGCTTTTGTAAATTTAACTAACCCTTCTATATATGTTTTTGAATAAAAAGTTTCCATAAAATATGTATCCAAAATCCAACCATTTTCGTGGAAAATACGTCAGAACTTTTCAGAATATATTCGAATTTTTCTTAACAATTGGCAAGTTAGGCAATTGTTAGAGTTACAGTGAGAAAGTATATGTAAAAGTGAGAAAATAAAATGTAATATTTTTATAGCCATTTATTCCATACTTTTCACCATACATTTGGTTTATTTTGTTGCTAAAAAAGGGAAACTTACACACTGTTATCGTTTACCAGGTGTGGTGGTTAATAGTTCTTCTTTAAGAAGTGGTGCTGGAAACAAGGGTCAGTCCATAGTCTAATCTATTATGTCATTTTGTAGCTTTGATAGTGTCTTTCCAAACGCCATCGATATTTAAACGATTTAGAGTTAGCGTCATATTTTTCCTGTGATAAACATGTCGAGTTTTGTGTCAAATGAACAGCATTTGCGGCACATATTGATTTTCTTGTTCAATCAAAAGAAAAACATGAGCGAAAACCGTCGCATACTTGTGGAAACTTACAATGGCAATGTTCCAACGCAAGACGCTTGTGGGCGTTGCTTTAGACGAATCAAAAGTGGTGATTTCGAGTTGAAAGACAGAACGCCCAGGTCAACCGAAAAAAATCTTCTTTAATGTATTTCCCATCACTTTGTTCCAGGTTTGCTTTGGTCTTCCTATCTTCCTTTTCCCTTGTGCTCACGTTTTCCATACCAACTTGCCATATCATACCATACCATACTTGACTTGTATGGTAAAGGCCATTCTTTGGCGATGTCGCCATTAGCTTTGCATCTCTGTCGCTGTTAGTTTACTATTTTCGTGTTCACTGAGCATCCAGGACTCATTTGTGCGTTAAGATGGATCTATATATTGTTTTTGTTGCTTTGCTTTGTTTGTCTTGTTACTTCTTTCTTGTTTATAGAGTCTCTTCTCAAAACATTATATTCTCTGTTCGTTTTCTCTATCCTTTTACTCAAGTCAATTTCGTATTTTCATGTCTCTTCTAGCATTACACCCAGGTATTGGAAATTATTTACTTGCTCTATCTTTTCGTTGTCTAATTTGTCATTTTTTTGGGGAGACAATCGTTACTTTTGATTTCGATCTGTTCAGTTTTATTCCGTTTTTCAACAACACATCATTCCACACTTTTCAATTTTTCTTAAGGTCGTTTTCACCTCCTGTCAATATTGCGATATTATCGGCGAATCTTCTTATATTTGGTACAAAAAAAAATTATAGGTTAATTTTGTTTTCTAAGTTTTCAGGTCAGCTAGGTTTTTTGATTTTGATCAAATTCTTGTGCACATGATTCTTGGTATGCAGTTGCTGGTGAACGAGCCAATTGCGCTATGGTTTCATGAATGCCATATGTAGAATTCAAGAACTCCGGGTATTTTTGCACTTCTAACAGACAAGACACAGAATAATACTGCTGAACTTAATAGTTTACGAAAAATATCTCACATGATAAAAACATTTTTTAACCGTTTATATTGCTACAATTTTAGCAATCGATTACAGAAACATAAAGGTAAGCAAGTAAAAATTTTAGCAGTTTGTTGTTCCAGATATGCTGTGCTATAAAAATGTGTATTCAGTTTTGCATTTATTTTTGTTCTCCAGTATATTTACAAAATATATAAAACTTTGAAAATGGCCAAATATCTCGAAAACGATTTGAGGTTATAATGAAATGTACATAAACACCAGGAAATGTTTGCCACTTTTTGGTTATATTTTCTGTTTTTTTTGTCGCTTATTTGAAATCCAAATCTAACTTGATTTTTTAAATGACAGCAGTACTTGACTTTGGCATTTTTAGAAAGAGTTTTTTTCTGAATTCAACGATCTAAATATTGCAGAGTTCTTTTCAAAATAGAGTTAAAAATGGCTAAAAGGTGTTTCGGCCTCTCTTGTCAATATGAGATTAAAAAAATAATATCAAATTATATTTTTTTATTAAAGAACTATTTACAAGAGAAAGTGTCCACTATTAACTTCTTGGTAGTAATGGAAACGTCGGACGAAGCTTTGAATTGCACTTTCCCACCAAATAAAACCTATATTGGCAATTTCTTGTCGCATTCGTAATTTGAGATCTTCGCGATTTTCTGGCCTACTAACGTAAACACGGCTTTTCAAATACCTTCACAAAAAAAATCGGAAATGACACTACGCCAAGTCTGATGACCTTGCCGGCCTTTCGGTAACTCCTCGTCGACCGATCCATCGATTGGGATAGTAGTGTTAAGAAAATTTCTAACATTAATGCCATAGTGTGCTGCCGCATCATCTTGCTGTAACCACATTTCCTGGTTTTGGTTAATTAAATTTGGAAATAGACCCAAAAGTTGAGGGATGGATCTAAATAGTTATCTGTTGTCAAGTTGCCATCAATGAAAAAAGGTCCTATTCTTGTCACTAAATCTCATCCAAACATTTAAAAACTTTTGAGGATACTGTGTATGATCCTACTCCATCCAATGCGAATTAATATCAGCCCAGAATCTACAGTTGTGTCTTTAGTATTGGTCAGTTAACATGACCATTTAAAGAGAATGTTTGAAACAAAATTTTTATTGGTATTTATTTTTTTCCATCATAACTTCGCAAAACTCAACTCATCGATCAAAATAATGTTTACTTAATTCTTGTGTTAATTGTATTTTATAAGGATAATAATCTTTTTATTATTTTTTGGACTGAGCGTCTACACATGTTATGAGATATATATATATATATATATATATATATATATATATATATATATATATATATATATATATATATATATATATATATATATATATATATATATATATATATATATATATATATATATATATATATATATATATATATATATATTACAGAAATCCTTCACCCTTTCTCCACGTGGTGCCACCGATCGCCTTCGCCGAACTGTCAACCATACGACGTCACGTGTCTCTCGGGACCCGTTTCTAGCCTTTCAGCCGTCATCAGCCGAGCTCTAGACAAACGCAAGGAAAGCAGTTCGGAGAGGCAATCGGGGCCAGACCAGATCAACTGGCCATTTTAATGACGAGTTGTGATCGCACACAACTCACGCCATCATGCGGCGAATGCTCGTAGCAGTCAGGACCGCTCGTAACATTCTGCCTGGAACCTCGGGTATAGTACCAGGTATGCCCACAAGGTAGCGTAACGGAACCGTGGAGGGAAAATATTACAGAAATCCTTCACCCTTTCTCCACGTGGTGCCACCGATCGCCTTCGCCGAACTATCAACCCTGCGACGTCACGTGTCTCTCGGGACCGGTTTCTAGCCTTTCAGCCGTCATCAGCCGAGCTCTAGACGAACGCAAGGAAAGCAGTTCGGAGAGGCAATCGGGGCCAGACCAGATCAACTGGCCATTTTAATGACGGGTCGTGATCGCACACAATAATATATATATATATATATATATATATATATATATATATATATATATATATATATATATATATATATATATATATATATATATATATATATATATATATATTATATATTATATCAGTTAAATAGACATTAATTCCATATAAAGATTGAATGAAATTTGAAATTCGCAAATTAACGTTAACACTTGTGAAATCTAATGAAATACTCATTTGTCATCCATAGTTTCATAGCTTACTTAATGAAAAATATATTTACCCCAAAAAAAAAGACTTAAACACCTTTCAGCCATTTTTTACCCATTTTTTTAAATCTATTTAGAAAAAAAACTATACATTACTTATATCGTTGAATTCAGAAAAATACTCTTTGCAATTATACCAAATTAAAGTACTGTTATCGTTAAAAAAAAATCAAGTTAGTCTTGGATTTCAAATATGCGACAAGAAAAAAATATTTATAAAAGGTGGCAAATGTTTCCTGAAGTCTGGGTAAAAAAGTCATTAAGTAATCTCAAAGCGTTCTCCAGATATTGACCGTTTCCATACGTAACAGCGACCCAGTATGTAATTAACATGTTCTCATTTAAACACTATAATATTCTATCGGTAGTCATTTATATCCATTACTCCAGAGTTCCCTCTAATTTTTGTGTAACTTATTAGTATTTTTTCTCTGAATCTTCAGTTCCCATGTTTCAAAAACTCCATTGCTGGGAGTTTTTTTCTTTCTGGTTATTGTTTCATATCTGTATACTAGTTGATAATTATAACAAATATTAGATACGTTATTCTTATCTCTTTCGACTTTTTTAAATTTCCCTTATTCTATATCCTAGACTTATTTTATTTAAATTATTTATTTTCTATTTGTACTAGTCACTAAAATTTCATGAATTCTCTTCTGTTGGAACCTTCGGTGTGAAATACTAAACCTGAAGATATTTACCATTGAATACAAAATCATTTTTTTAAGCTTTAAACGCGCGTTTTGCTAAGCATGTTAGCATCATCAGAAGGTTATTTAATGTAACTTTAAATCTAAAACTATGTTATATTTACAGATATGTACAAGATACCTCATAAAAAGTATCTGGAATACAAGATACAACATACTTTAAAGTAATGTATTTGAGATATCTGATATCAGATACTTTTATTTTGTATTTCAAATACCATTTACAAAAGTATCTTATATTTGATATCTCAAATACATTAGTTAAACGTATCTTGTATCTTGTTTTTCAGATAGTTTTTATGAGGTATCTTGTACATTTCTGTATATTTATATAGCAACTGTACCTAATGAAGCGTGTAAAAATCATGCACCATTACTGAGCGTTACTTATTACGGTTCCTGGTTTTCTTACATTTTTCTATTTGAATGCTTTCAAACGCATCCAAATCCCTATCATTACTTACACGTTAGACAAGTCTTAAATACTAATATTCTATATTGTGGTCATGCATTTTTCATTTCTTCTATATCTATTCTATTTCTCCCATTAACGAAACGCGCTCGTGAAATTTCGATAAGGGATTTGGTGTTTAATGGTAAATATTTTAATTTAAACAGTTATTATTAGGTCCTGAATTTAATTCTCACCCCGATGTTTCATTCACTGCAGACCGAATCAGAGTTTTTTCCGGCCATATAGCTACTTATAGCGGTAACTTTCAGCATCAAAACGATGTATAATATACGGGTCTATTGTGAATATAACCTAAAAGAATCAGTTTTAGACATGATGTCATTAGAAAAGCAACAATTGCTTTTGTAATGCTTCTGCTTCTTTTTCGTCTTGCACTTGAAAAAAGAAAATTATTACGGAAACTCCAGATTTCATTTTTGCGGGTTTGTCAGATAATGCTGCTTCATATAGTGTTTGTAAAAAGTGAACCAGAAGCTTCTAAGCTGGAAATTTCGACCTAAATATTGCAGAACCTCCGGGACGGCTAAAAAAATCAAAATTTGGAAGCTTTGCTGGAAGAAAATCCTTGTCGTACTTTACTAGAGCTCGAACGAGACATTTCTATATATTTACAGAAGCTAAGAACAATTCAAAAGGAGAGCCGATGGGTCCCCTATTACTCTTTAGCTGAGAATATAGAGTAGACTTTTTGATGTTATCTCAATACCTGCCGGTCGCGTTGGCTGCCACGGTAAGGCGATGGCTTCTCCCTGATGTGCCGAAACCACAGTTGGCGCGGTAGTTGATTCGATTCCAGCGCTCGGATGGTTGTTTTTCTTTCTATCTTCTGTCTGTATTTACTTCCTACTCCATACACACACACATACATATACACTTGCACATACACACGCACACATATATCTACACTTAAATATCTGTGATGGTTTCTAGGCAAGAGTGTAAAATCCGACAACGTATTACCCCTCAGTAACGCCAGTTAAAGTCTGGGTAAGGCCGGATGCCTTCTGAGAAGTGTTCTACGCTGGCCCCTGACCAATGGGAGAGCTTCCTGATAGACTTATGAGTAAGCACATAACCAAAGGTTGATAGCTTGAGGGGGTGCTGGCCTGGGTTGTCGGTGGCTGATGACCATGGTTCGGAACCTGCGTTAAACTGTAGGTCCAGTCGCTAAATAACTTTAGCTGCTGATGCGTCCCTAACTCCAAAAACGATATCTCATTACTCTCAGGATTCAAGAAAAATTACTTTCTGCATAAGACTGTGACCGCTGACGAAAAGTGGATCCTCTATGATAACCCAAAGAATCAAGTTGCTATGTATATGGTGGGACCAGTTAGGTATCGTGTACCGTGAGTAGTTGCTCCAATCTGGTCAGACGATCACTGCTGACGATCATTAGTAACTCACTCGTATTAGTGACATTCTGGAAGTAAAAGAGCCTTATACTGGCAGAAAAAGTAGGAAAGTTATTTTGCTTCAGGATAACGCACGACCGCATACAGCAAAAATGATTTTAGAAAGGATTTTTAGAAGGAAAGGAACGAGTTAGGCTGGAAGATTTTATCGCACCCGCGTAATCACTAATCTTGGCCTCTTCGGACTTTCATCTATTCCGATCCATACCACATCACTTGGTTGATAACGGCCTCACATGTTGAGGAAGTCGAAAAAAGCCTCAATGGCTTTATCACATGCAAAACTGGCAGATAGAAAAAAACTATCTGGGATTCGACAGTTGCCTAAAAGGTGGTGAAAGCGAGGAAGTTTACTTCGAAGATTGAGTTTGTATTGTTTTTTTTATAAATAAATGTCAAAGGTACTCAGAAAAGACCGAGGTTTTATGCCGAGAAATTAAGGATCTAATAGAAATATTGATATTTTATATTTCTCGATATGTCTGCTAAGTTAATTTTATTTTCAACCAGGATACCATATAAGAAGACATGGGTTCAATATATCCATCAGTTATTTATATATTTATTCTAATACACAGATTTGGTGCCGAAAGAACTAAAACTGTTTTTGAATATGCTCGTTATGCTGGTTCTAACGGAACGTTTATTTTTTGGAATGTACGTGTAGTTTTCGAGATATGATAGGTGTCGAAAAAATATGATTATTTCATATTTTTTACCTTTTGTTACGTCGTTGACCGTCAAGAAAACTTGTTTTTCGTGATTTCTTTGAGTGAGTTCCTTCCAGTCAGTCACTCATGATTCTCCAGCAGTAATCAGTCATCACGTACTCAATCCATCGGACCAGTCCATTGCACAGGGTCAGTTAGTTTTAATCTAATGCTCGTTTCTAGCTGTACTATCCCACAAACAGAGAAAACATGCAAATTTCGTTTAGACGCTTTGTTGACTCAATAATAAGTTTATCATTTTTAAGTTAAGGCATTTAACCCACTTATGCTCATGGATCTTGAATTTTGCCAGTACAAGAGATATGGTTTCGTACTACTCCTTTAATTTAGTGGAATGAGCAATGGGAACCGCACCATGCTTATTGCTATTATGTAGCAAAAAACATTGCAAACTCCTCATGCAACTGTCTATAAAAAGTATCTGGAGAAAGTAAATTCCCCTCTTTGAGTCTGGATGCCAACAGTTGTGATCTTTTTTTTGAAAGGTCTAGGTTTCTGATAAGGTCAATTAAATGGTCTTGAGTACAAAGTAGGGTTTTTGACGACGTAGCTTCAAAAGTGTCACTTCTCTAGTACAAGGTTGGTTATCATCGGATATACACGGTCTGTATCTGAAAGATTAAACATTATCTGAAAGAGTAAACCCCGAAAAGTTGGAACAAAGGATCTTTTAGCAGATACCAGATCGGGATAGGTAATTCTTTTTCGGTTAATACCATGTACTAAGCAAAAATAACAGTCATTGTAATGATTTTTGGTCCCCTACAAATCATAGGCACACCAAACTTCAATTGACTTCTTTTACCGTTCGTCCACTGCTTTAAATGTTCACTACACATTTTGCAAATATAGTTTAGAATCCATGGTTTATCAACGTCCTTGATTTTCATTTTAAAGTAAGCGAGATACGCATTTAGCACAAATTCAGATATAGGTTTTCGAAACTTTTTTTACCTATATACTTGCCACAAACGTAACAAAAAGTATTCGGGTCGTTTAAACGCGCACGTTTTGATGATGATATTTTCCAGGTTTTATTTACTAACTTTTTTAATTGAACAAACAACAAAAATATACAACTTAAATGGCTACTAGAAAAAAATATTGTCAATGTGAGTAGATTAAAAACTGTACTTTTGGTAATTTAATATTACTATGTAACTAAAACCGAGTGTAACTAAACACTATGAGTGTTACTAAACGCTATACTTTAAAATTACGTTTGTCTCGGCGACACCAATTTTATTTTTATTTTGTAGATGTGTGATATTATTTCTCTTAAAGTTACAATCAAAATTTATCAATATCATCACATTATATATATCATAATAACAGAGCCAAGGCAATTCACCTTTATACGTTCTTCTTTGAGACAAGGGCAGTTCATCTAGAACTGGTCGCAACCATCAGAACAAGACGTATTAAGCGAGTTATATTCGCCATCTCATTGAAAAACTGATTCGGTTCGTCCCTCCACCAGGTCTGTTTCTCGAGCCGCCTCCAGCAATAGTAGGGCCTACGGCCGTTCCTCCGTCTCTAGCATTAGGTCTAGAACGATCGGCGTCGCCAACAAACAAGCCATTTGTTGGGCTAATGAGTCCGGTTGGCGATTTATTCGCTCCGATCTGCACCAGCGGCTTATTGTGCGTGCTGCCCAGTTGGGCGGTACTGCCGCCTCTTCGTTAATGCTGGGACCTGAGTGACACCGCCACCGCGTGCCGTCTTGTTAGCGAGCGGTTCAGCCCGAACCACTTTACATTGAATGAAGATATCGGAATAATAAGCTGGTGGATGGGACCTGGGACCGATATTTATCGATGCCGCTTTTTGCCCGTCGACGGAGCCGTCGTAGTGTCGCAGTACCCTGCGCAGTTTATGAGCCTATTTCGGCCTGTGCGCTGCCAGGAAATTGCACTGTTTATATGGACGGTAGGAGCCGGGCCGAGTCGCTCTAATGCGATTTATTGTGGTTCTTGAGCTACATGGGGTGATCTGAAGATGGTGCGTCAATAATGGTATCAAACGGGCTAGAGATGTGGTCAATATGATGATATGCTTTGAGAATAATGAGTTTTCTTAACAACAATGCAGAATGCAACCTATTTCTCATCTGAGATTTTCAAAACTTTATATTCACAATAATAGTATTCAATAGTAATCAATTAACTAGTATTTTATTTCAGACATATTCTGAATTGGAGAACAATGATGAATATATACATGGAGCAGAACCAGCGCAACACTTAATATATAATTTTATATAATTATATAATTTATAATTATTAAATATTTAATCAGCTGTTATTGCTATCAAGGCAATTTCCAACGTCAGTTTTATATATCACTTGTTATTGGTAATTTAAATAAAGTTATGTAAATCGGCCAGTGTATGACTGTAAAAGTCGGATTTAAAACGAGCATATTTCATTTCATAATTAAGAAAGAAATTTGGTCTTGTAAGCTTTAACTGCAGTTTGAACAGTGGCGGCTCGTAAAGAAAGGCGTTAGGACACCGCTCCTCCAGCATTTATCATAGTAAACAATTTTTCTGAGCAAAACACCATATTTTATTTCCGTTCAGTTTATTTCATTTAATTCATTTTCTTGGTTCACCTCTTATATAGGGTTTCAATAGCACAAAAAGTAAAAAGGAGGAAGGAGAAAACAAAAAAAATATTCAGCTGTATTATTTTCTTTCACGACCTCTCACTGTAAAAACCCACTAGCCGCCACTGAATTTGAATTATCTTTAAAACTGAATTTTATTTTGGATTTTTGTGACATGTATTAAACAAGTTAACCTATCATATAGAGTTCCTATATACCCGTGAATTAACGTTAAAATGTCTAATAAAATTAAATAGATAAAAAAACGTTTGTTTTAATACATGTACATTGAGGTTAGGGTTAAATGCGTGACAAATACATTGAAAATTAATTAAGCACAGTATTACCTACCATTATTAACTCTTATGAATGACTTAATAGCTCTTAAAAGAACTAATTTTATCAAGAAGAAATAATCCAAAACTCAAAAAATAAACAAATCTATAAACATCAACGTCGGTTAATCGAGAACGTCAAATTAAAATTTCAATCTTGTGTTCATATACGAATTAAATAGCCGATTATTCTGTTGCTATCTCTCTGTAAGACATAGAGATTAAATGATATCTCTGAACGTACTTCTCGACTTAGAAGACCCACTTTTATTTTCTGTCGTTATTTATATAATGTAAATGATTTTATAAAGCACGGCTGATATGTATATGCATATATACATACATGCGTCTCCACCTGAATGAACATTTTTGTTCGTTGCTTGACCGGAAAGGAGCCCCAGCAATCCCTTCAACTGGATGACATATGTTTCGTCACTCGAGATTCAGATTCTTCAGGGCGCCGACATATACCATACCATCAAGAATAGCGAGACCCTATCCACAGCCAACAACCTATGTTTTTGCTGAATGTCCATATGGGGCAGAAACGCTCATTTTTAATAGAAAGAGAGACATCGAGGAGATTGAAAAGAAGCAACCAAACAAATAAATAGCACAACATACCGACTTCGAGAAAACTAAGAAATCAAGGATACATAAAAAATCACGGATATACATAGCGATCTGAGAAAAAGAAGACTTAAGTTTACGGACACATAAAAAGGATGAATCCAAATAGGCTAACTACACAAATAGTCGAATTTTTTGAAAAATAGGAGTAGAGCTAGGGTAGAAATAATTAAATGGATTGCTACAATTAAAGAGGACCTAAGATCAGCAAATATTACACAAAGTGAAATTCAGGAGAGAGGCTGTTTCAGACACAAGGTTAACGTTTGGGAGGTTGGCCAGAGAGAAAAATGTAGGGATACTGGAACAACTTGGTCTGACGAAAGGAAAAATCTCATAGCAAAAGAATGAAATTAGTATGGGCGCAAAGGAAGGCTAACAACAACAAACGCCTCTAACTGTACTTCGCGTGGTCCACCAGGGCCCATACGTGAATAATAAATAATATATCTATGCTCTTCTTCTATCTAGTAGTGGTCGTTCACAAGAACATATTGATTTGGCACGTGAATGTGTTGCTGAAGGCCCGGAAATGTCCATTAGTCGATATTCTGAAGGCATAACTAATTTAAATACGACAGGAACTGAAGCCATTGCATGACTCAAAGTACCAAATAGAACAAAGAACAAACAGATGAATTTTCTCAAAAAATCATCTTTTCAAACGAAACACATTTTGAAATTGTTGACTATGTTAATCATCAAAATTGCCACATTTGGAAATGGAGGTGAGGAAAATCCACGATTTATTTATGAGAAATCTTTACATCCTAAACGAGTCACTGTTTGGTGTGTATTATGGCCAGGAGGGCTAATTGGGCCGTATTTCTTTCAGAATGCTACTGGTGAAGCTGAACCTGTGAATGGTATTCAATATCGTAAGATGAAAACTGGATTTTTGTTGGCTGGATTTGGGATGGATATGCGGTTCCAACAGGTTGGCGACTTCTTAAAAAAAAATCCCCATATAAGAAATAATCTAGCAAGTATCATACCATTTTGGAATCCGGACTAAATACGCCATCTTTTAAAGTAAGTTATTCAGGGTTACATTACAAAAAAAAATAATATATATGAATACAAAAATTCGTATACCTACGGGCTAAGACAGTTGAAAAAAAGCAGAAATATGCAGCTAAAACTGCAAATTTCTCCTTTTTTTATTTGAATTTTTGTGTCTAAAAAATTAACTCTCGGATCACTTTTTCGAGAATTTAATGCCCTACAAGAATATGCCTGGGAATTTGTTTTATATCAAACGGTTCAAAAGTTATAACAATTAAAAATGTTATAACTTTTTCTTCATTAAAAAGAAGAAAAAATTTTTGCGTGTTATTTAAATTGAAAATTTCAAATGGCCACCGACACCTTTTAAAATTGAACTAAACATTTTTCCCAATGGCGGAATTTTTTCTCAGTAAATAGGTCCTTTTAAAACCGTAAATTCGATAGGTTAGTTTTTTTTTGGCTCACCCTAGTATATATAAATATATATTTCCTTTCGCCTGTATATATATATATATATATATATATATATATATATATATATATATATATATATATATATATATATATATATATAAAAGTAAAACGGACAAAAGAATACTCAAAAATACACCACATCTCGGTGTTGTTTTCGCTGTCTCAAGAAACATTCTTGGTTCTATAACAAATGTCCAGCCAGTAAACAGAATGAAGACCTCTCCAGAATGCTTCCAACTCGCTCGGTCCTGAGCTTTCCTTTGCCATTAGGGTCCTATATACTTGATGATGCCATCGATCCATCGTGTTTTAGGTCTGTCTTGGTGGACGCTTATGATCAAGCTGTATCCATCCCAGGATTGCTTTGGTCCATTTGTTGCCACATCTCCCCGCTATATACCTTTCCGATAATGTCACAAACTTTCGCCTGTTCTCGGGTCCATGTGTAGGTCTTTCTGTCCGGCTTTTTAATTTTTCATTAAGGGATTTCAGTTGTGTTATTACCACAAGAAGAGGGCTCTTATATATATATATATATATATATATATATATATATATATATATATATATATATATATATATATAATGAAAAAAATCGCAGATATAATATACAAATGTCATATTTACCAGATCTGGAAATATTCGACTTCTGGTTTTTCTTTAATCACCAAAAATAGTTACATTACCGAAAAAAATTAATTTCGTGTTCAGTTTATAAAAAAATCCCTCGATCTTGACAAGGACTAGTGGAGAACCCCCATTAAATTTATATTATTTGTATATCAAGCATACGAAATTTCTCCACTTCTCAATATCAGTATCAACTCTGGAAGTAACTGTAAAAAACAAAGAAACTCTGGAAAAATGTAAGAAATTCCATACATAGCTGTTTAACATCGTGTGTATATTGTATCCCAGGACACGCTGGGATACATTTTATATATACAATTTTATTTTCTCAGATATATTAAAAACAGAATAAAAAGGTAGAAATTGTATTTAAATAAGGAAAAATTTTACAGAGGGTAAGGAAAAGTACTTTCGTAAATTTAACCAACGATTTTTTCAGTTTTTTAAACCAAAAAGTTTTCTTAAACTATACCCAAAATGCAGCCATTTCCGCTCAAAACATGAATGAAAACAACATACATTGCATATATTAATGGCAAGTCAATTTTCGTCTTGTTTATATCGATTGAATTGGTATCTTAAGGAATTATTTGAAAATAAAATATAATAATATTTTAATAGTAATTTATTCCATACGTTTCCGTTTGCTTTGTTACCTAAAAAAGGAAAACTTGTACATTATTGTCGTTCAGAGTTAAAATTAGTTGACTTTTTCGGTCCATATCAATTTTTTAACGATTCATAACATTGGGAAGCACATGATTGTTTTATTAAATTAACTCATCTGAAAGTCCACCACCCCATTCCTCGTAAAAGACGCTTCGTTGGTAGATAAAATGTAGAACAAAAATTTGGATTTTTTGGTTTTAGTCAATAAACCATTCACAATATTTCTGCCATGGTAAAAAATCACACCGTAAGAGGACTTGTACCGTTTAAACATGATTTAGGGTAGAGTATTTGCTCTTTTAGTTTTCTTTGTACATTTGCAATGGGAAACTTCAACTTGTTGAGCAATATTTCGAGTACTTGTAGATCCCCAACAATATCTAAAACACATTCTTGAAATTCAAACTACCCTTATCCAAAAGTCTTTGAAAAACTAGGAAAACTGTTTAACGGTCTGGAGGCGGCCTTTCAGGGTATCGTTGCCCTTAAATACATTTGCTTCTTTGAAATTTTGGAGAGGTGCCACGTAAATAAGAACCATATCTTGATTTTCGCCTAAAATATATTTTTGGGTTAAAAATCGAGCTAAAACACATGCACTGAAATATTGAAATAATTTTTGTCGCAATTTTGAAACAATCTTTGCCGTGGCAATATTGCTGCGACATTATCACATCCTTTAAGGCTGATTCTTAATTAAAACAAAATGTTTTAACACTGCTCAGTAGTTTATTGGTAGTTTATTTATTAAATAATAACAAATTAAGATTTGCTAAATAGGCGTTTCATATAGTTGCTTAAAATATTCATTCTTATAATAGCCTTTGGATTGATGATTTAGTAACTTTTTTTTCGGAAACCCTTAAATTTTGAATGTGTATTATAAGGAACTTTTTTCTTTAAAATGACGTGAAGAATCGTTGGTTAAATTTAAGAAAGTACTTCCCCTTACACCCTGCATAGATTAACCTTTGTAACTATTTACTTCAGTTTACTCGATAAAACTTAATACGAAAAGGCAAATCTATAAAACATCTGCTCAACTATAACGAATATATCAACTTAAATCGAAAAGTACACGAAGATATCAAACTACACCCCCTAAATAGTATAATCGCTGTAACGTCAACGGGTAGCGTTCCCTTTGGGGTGTTGAAATAGCGCCGGGGGTGCGTTTGAAAGGGAGAGGAAGCCTTTAATCGTTTTTTCTTTTCATTTAAACTAAACCGCCGTGTTTGTTTTCCAATTATGCCGGTGTTACCAGCTATAAGAGGATTCCGCTTAAGTTCCGAGGAAGCTTGACTTGTTTACACAGGCCTTTGGAGGGTGGTTAATTTTAGAGTAGTCGGTCAGGGGGTTGGTTTTTGGCGTTCGTTACCGCTACGTAAATAGGGTAAAGATTATGTTTTTCAAATACAAATATGTCTCAATGTGTTTTTAAACGATTTGAGAATAGGGAGTTGTTTCGTTTCGTAATATATTTCGATTATAACTATCGAATATAGTTCGGGAATTTTAAACTGTATTTTAAAATGTTATTCAGTTCGTTCCTGCAGTTTTTACATGCTACTATATGGAAAAAATAATGATAGAATTACAAATGATTTCTATCATTATGCTTTACTTCACAGCTGAACACCAGATCTGTTGATTAAATTCTGTACATTTTATAGAAAAAGCAGAAAATATCTACACATCTTTCATATATCATACCTGGGAAAATGGGGTGGGATGATTGTTATCTCTTCTTATGTGGGATGTGTCATGGCAATCTCATGGTCATGAATATTACATAGTTAAAATAGACTGCCACAAATTTAACTTGACTTTAAATAATTAGTTAAAGAAGCTTTGAAATAATGCCACTATTTCGGGGCTAAATGGACCATCTTTTCAAATAACTTGCCCAGTGTAGTGTAATATTTTGTTTTAAGGATGAAGTGTTAAAGTTAGCTGACATAATTTTTTAAACCACGACCCAATGAAAGTTTTTTTACTAAATTAACACCGTTCATTGTTTGATTTGTGACTACGATTAATAGCATGGTTATTTAGAATCGTGAAAAATTGGGAAATTTGTGATCACAGTACCTAAAGATATTGCCTAGGGTGTCACACCACTTAACACGGTGACATGGATGTTTTTCTTATTTTTGTATATTATTTATCTCATCATCATCATCATCATCATCATCATCATAATCCTCATCATCATCATCATCATTATTCAGCCATTGTCGATCCACTGGAGGATAAAGGCCATCCAGGCATGCTTCCAACTCGCACGGCCATGGACTTTCTTCTGCCATTCGGGTCAAATATATTTGATGATGTCAGTGATCCATCGTGTTTTAGGACTTTTTCGTGAATGCTTGTGATCAATTTGATAAAATCATCCAAATTTTAGGTGTTACCATCTTTTGCATTTTTTTTTAAATCTTTTTTAGATTTGGGAGGAACTCTTTTTTAGTTTGAGAACCTGTGCTGAGTTTTCCGTTTCAAAATAGTCTGGTCGAAAGCCTTAATTGCTTTAACATGGGCCTTAAGTGACTTTAAGGCATATAGAGATTTGCAAACTATCTATTTGTGGGGACCCACTTGCCCGATTAGAGCAGGCCTTTTTACTACACGTTTATTATCCGCGACACTTAGTTACTTAGTTAACTGCCACTGGGCTTGTTGATAAAATTTCACTTATGAATTTATAAATTTCACTTATGAAATATATTTCATTTATTTCACGTACTAAAACAGATAGTGTGCGATATCTGAGGTATATTGAAACTGCGTAGTATCTAAAAGAATGTAAAACTGAAGAAAAGATGCATGGAAGAAATTTGAAGTTAATAGAAAAAAAAACGATTAGAACTGATCGACCATAGTTACGATTAGAAAATTGGGGAATCAAAACACGGGGATTAATAAAGAACACTGAAATGTGCATGACATTCTGAACCAGTGAATCGATTCAATTTAAACTGTAATTAATAGATTTGTACGATGTTATACCGAGATCGTTTACAATTTGTTTATCTAGAAAAAGAGCCTTAATGGACGAGTTGATAGATTTTCTAAAGGTTAATTAATTGTACGGTTTCTTGCAACAAAACCCCGAAAAAGTTTTGTGAATCGAATTTTTTGCGCCTCATTCGACTGCGGCTTTTAATTGACAGGTCTATTAAAATTTGTTCGAGAATTTAATTAAGACCTTAATTAAGGCTGCGGCAATACCTTCTTTAGAGTAACGGGTAAAAAAGTTTCTTAATTACATTACTGTAGACTTTAGGTTGTTTTTTTTTGTCAGTTTGAGTTGGGGTACCAAATAAGGTTCAATATACCTCCGTTTAATGTTAAAATATAAACTCAAATTACAGCTTGGCAAACGATTTGCGAAAAAATACTTCAGCAATTAATTTATTATTTTTAAATATTTCTTCAGTAGAAGATTTGAAAAATTGTCCTGAAAGCGCAGTCCGCCCGCTAGTATACTCAAGTATACCACTAAGGCAGAATGAAAAGTCAAATACGTTTTAAATAAGATATTGCTTTTTTCATAGAAAATTGATTGTTTCACTTCGAGACACTTCGCCCAATGACTTTTTTATGCTTTCTAAAATGTATGATTTCGAACTCTGTAAAATAGTCGCTTTATCTAACAATGCTGGTCCCTTTTCTTTCCAGTCAGCCATTTCTTCACGTTTGGACAGAGAAAGAAGTTGGAGGAAGCCAAGTCTGGAGAATAAGGCAGATGCGCTATCATTTCGTAGCACAAACTGGTCAATTTCGCTGTTGAAATCGCGAACGAATGGGTAAGTGCATTATGGCATCGAAACAACACTTTTTTCCTCGCCAAATGAGGGCTTTTTTTATCAAATCGTGAAATTTGACCAATAATACAGCATAATACTTTCCACTGATCGCCTTTCTCTTTTACAAATAGTGCATTTCCGGCCGATGGAAATGTTTTCGCCAGATAAAATCCAGTCTTTTAACAGTTTCTTTGATTCTTATGCGTAATGATAAATCCAAGTTCTATCAAAAGTCAAGCATCGCCGCAGAAAATCCTTCGAACTTTGACATTATATGGCGGTCATGTTGGTGAAGCTACAGTTTTCAAATTTGGAGGTTATAGTAACTAATATTGGGCAAGTCATCATTGGAAAGTTACAGTGTTAAGCAATGCGTGCAAATCATTAAACTTTACTATTGAATTAAGTGTTTAGTTCGGGCTACGTTCCGTGCGCCACCTGGTTTTTACGGTGCACACAATCGTCCTGTTGAGTCAACTATTCGTCGCTTGGTGGACGAATATAAATCAACCGATTTAGTAAGCAATAAAACAACACCCCTATGTCGTCGAAACGGGAGGTCTGCAGAAAACAGTGCTGCAATGAACGATAGTGCGCAGGATAACCCGAGGCAGTCAATTCCTCATCGTGCCCAAAAAATTGGCCTTTTGCAGACGCGAACTTAACCAATTTTACATCGGGACTTGGGCGCGCACCCGTACAAAATTCAATTGACCCAAGAACTAAAGGTAAACCACCATAGGCAGCGTCGATCATTTACCGACTGGGCTCTGGGACAGTTGGAAGGATTTCGGATGGAAAATCCTCTTTAGAGAGGAGCCACATTTCTGGGTGAAGCAAAATTGTCACATTTGGGGAGATAACAATCCACATGAGACGGATCAGTTGCAAATGCATCCAGAAAAAGCCACTGTTTGGTGTGGATTTTGGTTCGGCGTGGTTATTGGTCCATAGTTCCATAACTGTCACCAGCGAGAGGTATAAGTCGATGATAACCAATTTGTTGTGGCCTAATTTGGAAGATATATATTTCAATGACATGTGGTTCGAACAAGACGGCGCTACGTTCCACACAGCGTATGCAGCAATGGATCTTCTACACGACAAATTCCACGGCATGATTATCTCACGTTTCGACAACGTCAACTGATCACCGAGATCGTGTGATTTAACACCATTAGACTTTTTCTTGTGAGGCTATGTTATACAACTTGTTTTATTTACATAAATAAAATATTCCCGAATCCGTTTTCAGTCGGCATTGAGGCAACGTGGCACCCATCGCGTTGATTGTTTTCTTACGCAATATGTTTCTGTAGAATATTCCGTATGTTTTCGCCCGAGATGTTTATCGTCTTAATAATCTCTTTCTTTACTCTGTTGTCGGTCAACACGGCATCATGGATTTTCAATTATTATATTACCACTAAACACCAAGTCACGCGCGATTCGCTAACCATGTTAGCATCATTAGAAGATGATTCACTTTTGATTGAATCCAATTGAATCTTGATACAATTATAATTCGTCAAGATTCATGTATTATCTTGGATTTTGTTAACCATTTCCTCAGTAGTGATTTCAACCAGGGGTCCTGAGCATGGAGCGTCACTCGTGTTAGTTCGACCATATCGAAACTCAATAAACCAGTTACAGCTCAACCAACATAGTTTGGCTGAGATGTGCAAAGGAAAGAGTGAAAGAATCACTGTCTAACAGAGACAGAGAACAAGCTAGGTTGATTGAGCTCTATGAACCATGAAATGTGAAGGAGCAAAACCCATATTATTTTTTCAACTTTTCTTCAGTAGCAGTAGAGTTTTTTTCCATAACAGGAAAAATATCTCAGTTAATATACGAGAACGCATTGAAAATTATCCCCTTTGTGCATATTCTTAATTTAAGCAGAAACAGATCTGTCAGTTGGTAAATATAATTAAAAAAGGTAAATATAATTAAAAAAAAGTAAATATAATTAAATATATTATTATATATATATATATATATATATATATATATATATATATATATATATATATATATATATATATATATATATATATATATATATATATATATAATAGTTTGTAGAACTAATGGAATAATAATTTTGTTGTAGAAGATAAAAGTTCTTTTTTGATTACTGAATTAAATAGATTAATTTGGCAGATGATGATATTCATTTTTTATTTTATTTGTATTGCAATATTAACTGTGTATACTAATCAGCTTATAAAGTATTGGGATTAGCAAAAAATAAAAAGCAAAACATTATTGTTCCTTATATTATAGCGCGAATACGTGTTTTCCAATCTTTAGAATATTCTTTTGCTGATAAAAATATAATAGTATTAGTGAAGAAATACAATAAAAAGTGTGATGATTTTTTACAAGCTCTACAGATCTTGCAGGCCTAGGACTATTTACAGTTTATTATTTAACTATTTACATACATTAAAGTTTTATAACATTGTACAATCTATAAATATATACACATTTTTTCATTTTTGACTGTGTGACTTCCCATAATGTCCTTCTCTATTCCTTTCTACTTAATGCTTTCTCCATCCAGTTTCTGACATTTATACTTAAATCATCTGTTACATTCTTATACCATCTTTTTCTCGGCGCCCCTTTCCTCCTTTCATTATGGCATCCTTTACTCAACCGCTCAACATGTCCTAGCCACCCCACTCTTTGTGCTTTTATGTAGACGCTGTTACATGGTTCCTTGAGTAGTTCTTTTACTTCTTTATTTGTTCTTCTTTTCCAACTGTCGTTTGTATGTTTTTCTCCGTAGATTACTCTTAGTATATTTCTTTCCCATCTGTCTACCACGTCTTCGTCCGCGATACTTAGTACCCAAGTATCGCTGGCATATGTCACTGTGAGCCTTATTACAGTTTTGTATATTCTCACCTTCCTCTCCTTCGATTCATACTTTGACGTATTTTTTATTACCTACAATACAAAAATATAAAAAAAATGCGTTAGCTTTTCAGATTTATATTATTTTTCTTCATAGTTTGTCATGTTTAGGTACTTCTTGTGGTGTGTCCCTCATTATCATATACTTTGTTTTCCTTTCGTTTATTTACAGTCCAAACTTTTCTGCCTATACTTCTACTTTCCTAATAAATTCTTCTTCTTATTATTATTGTCAGGTCGTCAGCGAAAGCCAGGCACTAGTGTTCTTTATTAAAAATAGTCCCATCTCTATTTATTTTACTGTTTCTTATCACCGTTTCCAGTACTATGTTGAACAACAATGTTGACAGATGGTCAACCCGTCTGAGACATTTGTTTACTCGTAATTCTTTGGATTTATATTTGTTCCACACTATTTCGTTTTTGGTATTCGAGTGTCATTTTGATTAATTTAATCAACTTTGCTGGTATATTCAAGTAATGCAAGGTTTGGTATATCATATTTCTATCGATCTTATCATAGACCTGACTACAGGTCTATGACAAAATCTATGAACAAAGTGTACAGACTTATGTTCATAACACGTAGTTTGAATTTCCATCAGAGCTAATATTTAGTCCGTTACGTCCGTTACTAATCTATTTGGCTTGATATTCTCCTAAGGTCTATTCAACATAGATGTTTCATCTGGGCACTGTCTCAATAATTCTCGCATGGTAGCCTATCTCCTTTTTTTATAGCGGACATATCAAGGCTGATGTCTGAGCGTTTCTCAGACATTTCTTCTACTTCCCATATTTTGTGGATGAAGTCGTTCCGTGCTTCTTCCACGATGAAGTCATTAAAAAATGGCGTTAAATTTAAACCCCGAAGCACCTATCAGGACACCCTTTACAAAGAGAATTTTGCACATATGAAATGAGAAAAAATCAGATGGAGTTTTTGGAACATTTTTTATTTATCTTTTTAAATCTTCAATAATTCACTGTATGATGCCATGTTTAATTCGGTGGTACCGGTCCGTACTCTTTCGAAGATTGATAAAGCGATCACCGTCAAAGGGTTTTAGTAGAATGCAGTTCAATTCGAGAAATTTAAATAAATGGCAACTAACATTATTTTAAAATTATTTTTAAAAAAAAAACCTGCTTGTAACCAAACTGATTGAAAAAACTATGACTAGACAATTTTAATAGCATATTTCAAGGTAATGTCTTTCATTTAGTTCAGCACTAAGCAACATAAGAAAAATAATCATTGAACACACGCAGATTTGCTCAATGACAACAAATGAAATATTTCGCACTGTTTCCTCAACCTGACAAAACAACGGCAACAAGTAAGCCAGCTATTTCTTTTTCTAGGCGGACTCGAGCTGTCCATTCTCCAACGTCGAAAACAACGCTAACGTTTCAGATTCTCCACAAGGAAAAAACCGACATATTTCACTGTCGTCGCGCTATTTTATTTTATCGTTCGCCGCGCAACGTTTTCGTATTGGTGGTCACACGATTAAGATATCAGCCACAAAGCAAAACTGTTCCCATTATGACAGCTCGAACACGACTTTCGTAGTTATAAACGTGGCCGTACCTTTTTTGTATGCCATCGACGCTTTGTTTCAGTTTCAGTGGCGTATCGATAAAACATTTTCTCTCTCTCGTAGAGATACGAATTCAGATGTTCTGATCACTGTTGACTACCCGAGATTCCGATCAAATCATTCACTGTTTCATTTGAATTCGCCAACATAACGTTCACATCACATTCACATGGGATAAATACATTCAGCTTTCGTTTTTGCAAGTCTATTTCTTAGTGAATTTTGAGCTTTGAAGCTTGCCTTGATGTTACAGTCCTTCATGTCATCGAATCCTTTTTAATGTAATTTTCTTTAATGCATTGTCTTCTTCCTCTTACAATCACGAACTCCCTCAGTTTCCGTCTCCATCCAGTACGGTTTCTTACTTCTATTTGCCATCACCTTATATTTAATAGTTTCGAGCACCTTTCTAAACGTTATCTGGTCATCTTGTTCTTGACCTGGCTGTAGCTCTGTTTTCGATCACTTGTCCTTTTAACAATCTTTTGGGGATTTGTTCATCTTCCATCATTTCCACGTGTCCGCCTTATCTTAGTCTCTGTATTTTAATTAAGTCCACTATATTTCTTTCACCATACGTCTGTTAGAGTCCGTTAATGTATCTGATGTTCCATCATGTTTCCTCTTGGACTTGCTTATATATTTTACATGTCTTCTCAATTATGGCCAGCATTCCTTTGTTCTTTTTAATTAGGGTCCACGTTTCGTTTACATATGTGACAATTATATACTATGATTAATGTCTTATAGATTGTTATTTAGTTTGTTTTTTTTTTGTCAAGTTTGGACTTGAGTGTTTTATGTAGGGCATATAAGGCTCTTATTCTCTTCAGTTATCATGTGTCTAATTTCCTCTTCTATTATTGAGATTAAATCATCATAGGTGTTTAAGGTATTGTATGCAGAGATAATGTATTTCGTTTATTGGTGGGTGTTTTGTTGTTATTTTTATAGCAGTGTGTTATTGCTTTAAATCATTTTTTTCTGAATAACCATTCTGATGTAAGGTGACTAAGGTGAATAACCATTCTGGTGAGCAAGGGTGGTTGTCTTGGTATTATCCGTTGATTTTTCTTATGGGGAGTGTTCTTTAGAATCCATTTTTTATCTTCAGTAACAATTTGTTCAAGAGAAGGATCTCAGCCTAACTTGGACAAAAGAGCACTGCAGATGGTTACAAGTAGAATTTTCTGTTTAACTGAAAGTTGATATGGAATCCACATTCCTTCTTTTTGCACTTTATTCAGTTATTTTAAACACCGTTATATTGTAGAGCATGAAGTTTTAAGCTTTGTAGCTAATTCCTGGATGGTTTGTTTGGGATCAGCTTCAATTTCAGTCAGTAACAAATTCTTATTAAACTTAAACAGCTCTTCCAGATTTTATACCGTTGAAAAAATTTAAATCACTATTCTTAAATTTTTTAAAGCATCACTAAAATTTTCTGCTATCCAATGAACCAGGATAAACAGCATTTAAGGCATTTGTGGCATTGTAGTGATTTCGAATCTCATCAAGCAGAAAATATCTAATATGAAACTTATTCGTATTTTCACGTACTTAATTCATATAGGGTTCACCTAATATTTTTCAAAATTTAACAATAAGCATACTAAATATCAATATATTTAACTCAAATATACACTCAGTAAAAACGTATCCGAACAATTTCTGGCTTGGTGAAAATATGTGCTGCAAATTATTTATTAGTTGTTAACCACGTATATTTTTTAAAGATTTATGAGTATTGAAAAATCAATTGTTAAATTCAGAGACTATTTATTTCCATTTTAATGATGAATTTATTAAAGCAGAGAGCAAAAAAGATTCTGAACATCTATATAGGTGTACACACAATAACATACTAACTTTTGTTACTGTCTACAGCCTTGATTCTTTGTTTGCATTTCACAGTTTTTTCTAAATAGAATTCATGATTTACTCAATCAGTTTAATATTAGCCTTCAATATGGAAATTCCGTGCATCACTAGAGATGTGATTATTAGAATGTATCGAGAAGGAAAATCATTTCGACAAATTGGAAACATCTCTAAAAAGCCACCGTGGATAATTAATTTTATTATTTCCCGGTATAACGAGCTAGGCAATGCTGGTAATATACATCATTCAGGATAGCCAGAAAAATTAAACATTCAAAGGTCAAGACCAGTCCATCTACAAGTACCACCGACATTGCAGGTACTCTTAATATAGATTATCATGTATCAGTAACGTCTCAAACAGTCTGTAATATTATTAAAAAAGAAGGGTTACACGGACTACCACGGAGAAAGAAGGTTTACATAAGCAAGCAGAATAAGAAAAAACGCTTCGAGTTTGCTAAAGAGCATTTAAGCAAGCTGGAGGGGTTTTGGGAGACTGTTGAAAGCAAATTTAATGTCCCGGGGTCGGATGGAAGGAAAGAAGTGTGGCGCAAGCCAGGGGAATATTTAAAACTAACTAAAGATTGTATCGATGGTCAAACATGGGGATGGCGGAGTGCTCATTTGGGGTAGAATGGAAACGGCAGTTGTTGGAAATTTGCACATAATTGATGGTATAAAAATAATTTAAATGATAATGCAATTAAATACTTTCCATTTCCAAGAATATAAAAGAGCCCAAGCATATGGCTCAAAAAACACAGGAATGGCTGTAGTACAATGCATCTAGAGAGCTCGGGTCACCTCTGCTCTGGTCAGATTTGAACCCTATCGAACATTTGCGGAAGGGAACTTAAAAACGAAAATGATTAAAAACAAACAGCACCTTAGAGAAGAAATTTTACCGGAATGGATTCCTATACCCTCAGATGTAACAAAAAAAAATAGTTTATTGAATGGAAAACCGTTTATTGGATGTTATAAAAAGTAAGGGTGGACCAACAGACTATTGAAATAAAATTTAAATGTCTTTGTTTATCACAATTTTGAAAAATAACGTGTTCAAAGACTTTTTTTGCATACTTTCTTCCGTATTTTGTTTTGAAATTATTGTTGCTTACTTTACACAGTTTTATTTCTATCGAATGTTTTGTGCATACAATAAAGTTTATTGTTACACGAAATTGTATTTTAATCAATTTTAACATTTGACGTTTAGTTGTCTCAATAAAGAGGTTTGTTTCAATTTCACCACATATGTGCAGAGACTTTTTTACTGAGTGTAGGTTTTGCTATATTAAGTTAAATTACTGTCAGTAGAGCAGTGGCAGCTAGTGAGAGAGTTGGCCAGCATTTATCAGAGTAAACAATTTTTCAGAGCAATACACCATATTATATTTCTGTTCAGTTTCTTTCCTTTAACTCATTTTAAGATATTATTAAAATGTAAAATCTTCAAATCTAGAAGAACGTCTGTCGACCCATCACATCAAATAGTGTGGATAAAAATTCAATCCTCTCGCCACAATTTTTACATCATTGGTCGAATGTTGAACTCCAGCCACATCCATTTATCTCGTAGTTGGCGTTACATGTTTTATTAGTTGCCAGAGTTCGGGGGTTTAACTGCTTTCTAAAACATGCGATTTGGACGTAGATTCCCTGTGACCGAGGGTATCGGTAATTAGTTTTAAACACTGATTTGATGGATACGGAGCGTCTGATATGTCTCGCGTCGCGTATTTCGTTGGTCTTGCGAATACTTGTTTTGATTTTGAATTTGCTACGTGTGTACACACTGAGTAGTACTTTTTAAATAAAAATAATCAACTTTTAATTGCAAACATGAAGGTGTATGACTTAAAATATTTAATAATGACTATTTTTGGTTTTTTTTAATTTTCTCTATTGATTTGCAGTTACAATAAACTGTTTAAATTGCTTACTCTTCGGGAAACGGTAAGTACCCAATTATTCATTTCTTTATCTGCGCAACAAGCAATAAACCATCGGCCAATGTCCTTGTAAGTAGTAACAATACAAAATTGTAAATGTTTTCCTGGTTCATCTCCTGTATAGGGTTTCAATAGCACGAAAAGTAAAAGGGAGGAAGAGGAAAGCAAAAAAAATCTTCAGCAGGGCTATTTTCTTCTACGCCCTCCCACTTTAAAACCCCACGAGCCGCCACTACAGTAGAGAACAATGTTTTTAAAATATGAAAAAAAATTCATTACTTATATAAGTATATTTAACATAAAGCATATATACAATGGCATTAGTTTTTTTATCATTTGTTTACCATTCGAGCTTATTCAATGCAAATACTTTTAAATAATCGAAAAACCATATGTTTATTTACCAGCCAAATATACATATACATATTAAAATAAAAAATCAAGTTTCATATAGTTTTCGGAGGTGATCAGTCAGCGCCAGTAATCCAATATTAAAATAACATAGCAAACAATAAAATTCGAAACATTTAAAGTGTTCTATTGTTGTAAAAACCACAAATCGTTTTATAGTGAGAACGCGCATCGGTCGGGCGCATAAATCCGCCGGACAGCTCGACATTCCGTGCCCGACAATAAAATATCGGCCGTTCGGCTTCGTCGATATTCATGTGGCACACTCGCCGGAGCAAAAATATTTTGTCAGACGTAGACAATGGCTGTTATGCAAAATATCTATTTCCTTTCTTTATTTTATACCGTGATGTCTATATATTATAAATAACCTTTTTCGTCGTCTATTCTTTCCAGGCTTTAATAATGGCACCATTGTCAAGAGATTGAGTTGTTACATAGATATAATATTTGTTCATAAAGTAATTAAAATATTCATAATTCCCATAATTGGAAACTCGTGTGAAAAGCTCACTTTAAATTGAAAATATATGTTATATATAAGCAAAAATTTACAAACGCGTTAAAATAAATTTTATTTTTCTTCTTCTGAGACTCCACATGCCCATAACAGGCGTAAAAATAGAGAAAAAAATATTATGATATAATAAAAATAGCTTCATTTCATATAAAATCATTCGTTTAACTGGGACGATTTAGCAGCTGAACCTATGCTTAACGTGGTGCCCGAACTACGATCATCAGATCATTTACTGTTATATCCTCTACTTAGTTGCAGTTGCAACTCGACTGCAAAACATATTAGACTTTCTGCATAAGATTGTGAAGAAAAGTGAATCTTCTACGAGAATCCAAAATCAACCAGTACCACAAAACGAAATATCCACTCTAAAAAGGTGTTGCTGTGTTTATATGGGATCAGCTCAGCTGGATTTCGTGTATTATGAGTTCCTGCAATCTAGTAAAACGGCGATTCCTGGCCGTTCTTGGCTGCAACTATGATAACAACTAGTGATGCTCTGGAGAAAAAGAACTTATCAGGACAATAGAAGAAAGGAAGAAGGGAAGTAATTTTATTTCAGATCAACGCACGGCCACATACAGCAACAATGATTTTGAAAACGATCACCAACTTAGGCTCCCAGCCTAAGTTGATGATCGTTTTTTCTCTCTCACCCAGCGTTTCCTCCAGACTTGACCAGCTAGTTAATACAGCATCTCGACGATATTGCCAGTGCATCAACAATCGCACTGAAGTCTCGACGCCCTACAGCAAAAACGGCAGAAGAGCTACACAGCGAAAACTTTGACATACAACAATAGTGGGTGGAGGAATGGGGGCATTCCGCATGAATATACCTGGTAACCACAAACCTAACGGGTTTGATCTGCCATAACGCGCCAGCCGAATAAGAGCACACCATGGTAGATCCGCCGACCTGATATACAAGTAGGGTAAGCTGCCTTCAGAAGAAGGCACTTGGATGTAGCACTGTGATATTTATTTAACTATTTATGTACACAAGTTTGTGTTGTGTTTTATCTACATATTTAATTTTTTGTTAATTTTGAACCATGATTGTGCTCTAATTGTTTTAATGTTCCTACTTGTCATGTGTATCTGAAATGCTATACGATAATTAAATAAATAAATAAATTAATAATAGATAGATAGTTGATAGATCGCTTCATATCTTGTGTGGAAGGAGCCGAGCTTCAATGACTTTATCGCTCAAAACCATCATTTTTTTTTTATCTGGGATTCGACATTTTTCTGAAAGGTGACGAAACTGTGTAAAAAGTAATGAAGGTTACTGCGAATTTTAGGTTTGTACAATTTTAAGTAATGACACTGAACAATTTCAGGTAACGACACGAACAGTTCCAGGTAATGACATTCCTGTCTCCCTCATACCGATAACACAGGTCGACATGATTTTTGAAATATTGATGAGAATGCTCTTTTTGCGTTTCATTTAAGTAGTTATTTAAACATTTTTATATCATATATGCTTCTCCTTTATATCTTGAATCATTGAAATTATTTGTACCTGACTCTTGACTAGACAATGTATGAATTACCACAAGACCGAAGAGGGGGTACTTCCATAGTATTCTACGAACCTTTAAGGGCAGTTTTATTGTTTTCGATAGTTTCGTTTGTTTCTGTGTCTGACTCGTTTACAGTACAGTCAAGTGTTTAAGTCAATTTTATATAAAATGGCAAGTTCGAATCGTCGATTTTGCAAAAATCCAGCGTAAAAGTTTTGTTGTATATGAGGACGATTTATTTTAAAGTCACAGGCTAGATCTATATTCGAAGTCAAAAAAGCCTATATTTTATATTTTAAGTGCCAAATCAAGATAAAAGTTGAGCTCCTCATGTTTGCTATGTGAGTTGTCACGTAAATTTAGTGCGCTGCAAGTGCAAATTGCAAACAAAATTCTATACCGTGTGCTGTTCCTATGGTGCAGAGAGAACCTACTTCCCATGTAAATGCTACTTTTGAATCACTAAAACATAAGAGGTTTAAAAAAAGCAAAGGGACAAAATTCAATATCCAAATTTATCTTCTGCACTTAGGCTAGTTCCTCATAGCCAGGAACTACCGGTACCGATTGCGACTTTAAATCTGGACAACATGTTTTCCGGTGGTTTTAATTCTTCATTAGGATCTGATCCATAACTTTCTGAGAACACCAGTAGTGATCCAACATTTTTAACAACTACCTGTAAACCTCACTTAATAACTGAGAATGAATTAAATAATTTGGTACGGGACCTGGGATTGTCAAACCAAAAATCGGAACTTTTTGGTTCCAGACTTCAACAGTGGAACCTGTTAGATAAAAATGCAAATTTTTATTTTTCCGAAAACAGAATGTAAGAGTTTCAAGTTTTCATAAAATGGAAATATCGCTATGTGTCGGAAATATGGAAAATGGAAATATCGCTAAATGAGCTTACTATGGAACATGTACTTTCAGAGTGGCGTATTTTCATAGATTCGTCGAAATACAGCCTAAAAGCAGTCTTGCTTCATAATGGAAACAAAATCTCATCTATTCATTTAGCCCATTTAGTGACAATAAAATAAACCTATGACAACTTAGCTACTAAATCGCATTAAATATGAACAGTGTCAGTGGGATATTTGTGTGGATTTAAAAATGATAGGTTGAACCAGGTTTAAAAGAACCTCCCTTATTAACCTAAAAGAAGGTGCCTCTTCCATCTCTCCATATTAAGCTTGGACTAATGAAAAATTTTATCAAAGTCATGACTAAAGAATGTAATGATTTCAAGTACCTAAAAGAAATATTTCCTCAATTAAGTGATCCAAAACGAAAAGAAGACATATCTATTGGACCTCAAATAAGGAAGCTTCTAGGTGATTTCCGTTTTCAAGAAAAATTAAATGAAGTGGAATTGGCAGCTTGGAAGTATTTTGTAAGTGTAGTGAAAGGATTTCTAGGCAACAGGAGAGATGAAAACTATAAAAACCTCATAGATGAACTCTTGAAAACCTATGAAATATTAGGGTGTCGCATGTACATGTATTTTTTACACTTCCATTGGGATTTTTTCGGGAAAATTTTGGTGCACTAAGCGACGAACAAGGGGAGAGGTTTCACCAGGACATCAGGACGATGGAAGTAAGATAGCAGGGACGCTGAAACCCATCTATGTTGGGCGACTAGTGCTGGTTTTTAAAAAGAGATTGTGCTACAGAACACAAGGGGAAAAGTTGAAAGTTTTTGTTACTTTATAACATCTCATGTAATATATTTTTTATTCACATAATTCTCAGTAATGTCTTTGCATAGACTTAACACGTTTTACATGTTTCTATTAAATAAATATTAGACTGTAAAAATATGTCGTCTTCTTTTTTTTCCACCACCGGCCCCTTGTAATAATGGAACTCTACATATTACAGTAATTATCTTGTTGTTTTCCGATTTAGGACTGCAAATAACGTCGTATACATCCATTTTCATCAATGTTACTCAAAAAAGTTTAATTTTGTTGACTTGTGTAATTTGCACTTTCCCAAACTCAATAAACTGTATTGTAATATAAACGTGTTAGTAGTTTATACTCTCGATCTAAAAAACAAACTTTTTAAAAAATAGTGTCCGGAAACTTCGTATGAATATTTTCGTGTAATGTTTACTTAAAAAGAAAATTCTGAGGTTCCGTCTATAGAGCAGGTGGTAACTGTTGATGAAAAGTAAATTATCTACAACAACGTGAAATAAAAAAAAATCATGGCGATTGTCAGGGTCGTCGGTTTTAAGTACGGTGAAAAACAGTCGATCCAAAGAAATTTTTATTTTGTGGCGAGATATACACTTTAAGCTTCTTCCACGCAATCAACCCATCAATACTAAACTCTGCTGTTCATAATTAAATCAGCTGAAGGTACCAATTGAAGAAAACCGACCGGAATTAGCAAAAGCACCCTGTTTCATCATGATAATGTTGGGTCACAGATGTCAATCAGGGCCTGGCAAAAATTGTTGAACTTCATTTGGGATGTTTTGCCCTCACCGAACATTATACTGACCGACCTCACGAAACCATCGCACCCTCGGAGAATCGTCTATTCCTCTCCCTCCAAAACTGTTTAAATGGGAAATCCTAGTGGAAAATCTAAATAGGAAAACGGAAGAAGAGGTGAAAACAGTTTTCGTCAATAAAGATGTATTTTTTTGTCAAAAAAGGGTTATAGACCTACAGCTACATTGACAAAAATTGAATATAATAATGGTAATTACATAATACGAGGTATATTTTTTTAAATATCAGGTTTAGTAAATATGAAACCGTAATTTGCCCATAGATGGCCCTAGCTGTCAATATAGTTACCGTCAAACCGCGTCATTGGCGCCATTCCCTTGTTGACATATGGCAAAGATTTTCAACTCACAATAATACAAGTTTCGTACAACAGCATAATTTGAAATAGCGTTAAACATGTCGAATTGTGTGCCTGAAAACTACGATTTGCGGACAGCATTGATTTTCTGTTACCATTTGAAGAAAACAGCTGCAGTATCCCATCGAATGTTTGTCGAAGCTTATGGTGAGTGTGCTCTTGGTAAGTCACAGTGCTTTGAGTGATTAAAAAAATCAAAAGTGGCGATTTTGATGTGAGAAACGAAGAACGTGGAAGAGCACTGAAAAAGTTTAAACACAGCGAATTGCTAGAATTGTTGGATGAGAAGGACTCCAAACACAACAACAACTCGTGGATCAATTAAATGTGACACCAGAAGCCATCTCTGTTCATTTGAAAGCTATGGGAAAGATCCAAAAGATGGAAAAATGGGTGACCTGACCTGATGAACTGAATGAAAGACAGCAGGAAAACCGAAAAACCATTTGCAAAATGCCACTCGGTAGGTACAAAAGGAAGTAATTTCTCCATCGAATTGTGACTGGTGATGAAAAGTGAATATATTTTGAGAATTCTAAGCCTCAAAGATCAAGGGTACCTCTAGTCGAATCATCGACATCGACTGCAAGGCCAAATCTCTATGGTCGGAAGACAATGTTCTGTGTTTGTTGAGATCAGAAGGATGTAATCTATTATGAGCTATAAAAACCTGCCGAAACCATTAATACTGAACATTACCGACAACAAATAATCGATTGGCATCAAGCTTTGCCTGAAAACCACTAGAATATCAAAAAAGGCAACAAAAAGTAATTTTGCTTTATGATAATGCACCACCACATACAGCAAAACTGGTCAAGGAAATGATTGAGGCGTTTAGTTGGTAAATACTTTCGAATGCCTACTCACCAGACTTGGCACCGTCCGATTACTACTTCGATGGTACACGTACTTGCTGAGCAGCGCTTCATTTCTTACGAAAATGCCTCAAAAGAGCAACAGTTTTGCTGCAATGGCATCCACAAAATGCCAGACAGATGGGAAAAATGTATAGCTATCCAAGAGCAATACTGCGAATAAAATATTTTGTATCATTTTCATACAATAAACTTGTATTTTCCGTACAAAAATTCCGGTTTCGTATCTATTTACCTGAGGTCCGTTTTTTTAGTAAGAAGGAAAATACTATAAATATCATACTTTTATCTACTTTTCTACATAATTTCCATTTTTGTTCAAACATTTTTCATACCACTCAACAAGGTTTTTGAATTCCGACGTCAAAGTATTCTGCCGCCTGTGAAGAGGCCCAATACATTAGGCTTTGAAAGCCCAATACTTGAACTTTTTCGTTGTCGTTGACCACGCCGTTTGACCACCAAGGAACTCCTTTAAGTACCGAAATAAGTGAAAATTACGGTGCAAGGACTGGACTGTAAGGTAGATGATCCAGTCCTTCCCATCCAAAAGACCTGATTAGACTTTAGGTGACACAATATGCATCAGAATTGATTGTTGTGCCTTTCTGCCTAAAATCCATTAACAAAATCCCTTTCCTGTCTCAAAAGACAGTTGTCATGATCTTTCGTGCTGAAATTGTCTGTTTGGTTTTCACTCCGTCTGGTGACGATGTGTATCGCTGTGTGACGATGTGTATCTATTGACTGTTGCTTGGACTCAGGCATCATGTGAGACACCCAAGTCTCATCTCCTGTAACGATGTGGTCTAACAATTAATCTTCTTCCTGATAGAGTCGAAAACGAAAAAGCACAGCTCAATCTCTTTGTTTTGTGATCGTCAGAAAGCAGTCTTGGAATCCATCAAGAACACAATTTCCAATAAATCAGCTTCTTCGGAACAATGGTGTACAAGACTGACCTTGAAACCTGTGGAAATACACTTGATAATTGTGAAATCGTGAATTGTCGTTCTCTTGAATTTTATTGTCCACATCACGAACCAAATCTTCAGAAATTGGAGGTCGGCTAGGGTGTGGCTCATCATGCACATTAACCCGCCCGTCCTTGAACATTCTCATCCATTTTCGAACTTTACTGTTACTCATGGCATTCTCACCGTAAATCTTATAAATCTGACGATGAATTTCCGCGGCTGCCAAGTTTCTTGCAGTCAACAATCGGATTACAGAACGTATCTCACAGTCGACGGGCCACTCAATTTTCTTAAATATTATACATTTCTACAGCTCAGCACACAGACAGACGATATAGCTGCAAATGGTGCCTAAACGCGTGCAAAGCCTGCTGGGAGCAGACGCGCAAGCACTCTGCGGTGATTGCTCGTCATTCTCACTCTCATTCACGTACGAACCTTACTTAAAAAGTACCCCTGTTAATAAATGAATACTTACAAAAGCTATTTACCTTTATCTTCCCCTTAAAAAAGTATTCCTACGAACTTTCCAGATATTCCGAAATGTCTGCCAGTATATTTATAATAAATACCACAAATATTGAATTAAAATTTTTAAAATGCCTCTTAAGGAAAAAGTTTGATTTCGATTTTAAAGCCTCGAATCGGTCCTTAGTCGTCGGTAAGTATTTGTACATGTTCAAGCAAAATACTGAAAAGAATCTTTAAATCTCTTCATACATAACGTACTATTTTAATAAGGCAATTGTTACCAATCGTTCACCGAACACGACAAGGACTGATCTTCGTTACCGGTTATTTCGACAACGGAAAAACGAACGCACGAGTTATGAAACACCGAAAACGATCCGACAGTCAGCCAATTCATTAAATCGAAATCGTTTCGGGTCGATTAATGATGCTGATTTGTTCGGGAACAATACCGAAAGATCGCAGGCGATATGACCGCCAGGAATAGACGTCGATCGTACGACAAGCATTAATATTTCGTGAGGAAATTTTCGTTCGATAATCGAATATGATTTATAGATCGGTTTTTCTGTGACCGGTCTATTGAAATTAAATTAATTTATTATAAACAGTATATTTTTGATTATATTGGGTTGTAACACAATGACTGTTCCAGGTGGTTAGATATACTCTGAACAAAAAAATCTACTTGGAGATTACTCATCCCAATATAAACCGATGACCTCAATCCATTTTTGAACCAGTATTTTTCTCCGGTACAACGATGAGTCTGCTCATAAAATATCAGCAGCATGTATGACGTGATCTTCCTTTCAAGTAAGATCGCGTTATTTTTCCATCTCTATCTTGAATACTCCCTCTTGAATTGATACGACAGCACCTTCGCGCTTAACTTCACAGATCTCACAAGTGACGTCAATCGCTTTGAAACCTTTTTATTTATTGTACCTAAAAATTAAACTAATTGCGACTTATGTCAGTCATTTTAACGATTTTGTTAAAAAAAACGTCTTCTGAATACTTCACAGTGGAATTATTTTAATACTAAATAAGGAATGTTTATTTGTCGGTGCAAAAAGTTGAAATCAGATTAAAATTTTGACGAGTAGAGAACAATCATTTATTTCATCGTTTCTCAACCTGGCGGTCGCTTTCCGGAATATGGAGCAATGTGATCTTAAAAATAATACCCGCTTACGAATGATCCTTTTATTAAAGTATTTTTAATTTAACAAGTATTAGAAAATTAAATATTACTAGGAAATGACAACATAATAAAATAAAGTTAAATAAAGTAATAGCCAAAGTTTGAAAATAATTTGATGAGACCGTTGATTTGGTTTTTCTCTTAAAAGTTTTTCTACATGTGGATCATCATTGCAAATACACATGTTCAAATTATTTTCCAGTGATAATATACGATTTCGAAACGAAAGGTTTTTTTCGCATAAGTAAGAAGTAGCGAAGGGGATCAATGTTTCAAAGCCTCCGTTACTAAGCTTTCATATTCACATCGTCGTGCAAGCCAAAACTTATTTAAATCTTGAGTTAAAAATTCTAGTTTCCATAAGTTGGTTGTGAATCTCAATATTAGATTCGCAACCAACCCTATCTTTTCAAAAAATCATCGTTGCTAACTGGAAAATATTCCAGTAACTGAATTTTTAATTCTCTTCAACACGTGATCAATAACATAATTTTTTAAATCCATATTTTTGGTAATACAATCCAAAGTTAAAGTGAATGCATCAAAGTTGCATTTTTCAAGGCGCGTAATCCAAATACCAAGCTTCTTGATGAGGGCATTGATTATGTCCGTCATATAAAATATATCACTCAAGTAAGCTAACAGTAATAAAGTTTCTCCATCTTGTAAAAACTCTGAAAATGAGCTACTTTTAATTGTAACTAAAAGTTTTCAATTCATCTGGCAATTCAAAAAGCCTCGTTAAATCTTTTCCTCGCGATAACCACCTGAGCTCAGTATGGAAAAGCAGTGAGGCTTTCAATAAAATTAATAATTTTTACGATTTCTGACAGAACATTTTGTAAATTATCTGGCATCTTTCCTGTAGCAAGCGTATTTCTGTGAAGAAAACAGTGCGTGCATTCCATATATGGCAAAATGTCTTTTAATTTTACTGAGACAACACCGTTCTTCTCCGTTATCGCTTTCGCGTCATCAGTACATACCGCAATATATTTATTAAAGTCCAAGTTTTCGTTTTGTGTTACATCAATAAAAACTTTAAAGTTGTCCTTCGCCAGTTGCACGACCAGGGATTCATTTGCGTAATAGCATATTTTCTTTAATTGACCCCTCGCATTCATATCTGACAAAACTTGCGCAAATTGAATAGCAAAAAATTCACTTCATTTAACCTTTCCAATTATTTGATCGTGAACATCATTGACCATTTCATTAATACGTCTCGAAATTGTGTCATTTGAAAGTGGTGTAGTTTTCAACTGTTTTGCTTCTTCCGGACTTATCACATTGACCATATCAATGGCAGCGGATAAAATTTGCTTTTCCGCAATCGCGTGGAGCTTAAACTTCTTGGCCACTTTTAATGCTACTGAATTGGGTGCTTGAAGTACTGTGGTCTCATTACTTGATTACTTGATTTCTTGATAGCAATTTGTTGATTTTTAAGTCATTTACCCTCGAAAAATTCTGTTGGTTTGTATTGTAAAGTTGGATGTTTTGTTTCCAGATGCCGCACTAATTTTGAAGACTTTATGCTTTTCGCGGACAGAAATGAATAACCATATTAATATCCGTAATTAATAACTGAATAACAACACATTACGATACACTAAACACCAAAACGCTTTTTTGAACTGCTCGACGCACGTTTCGCTAACCATGTTAGCATCATCAGGAGATGATTTAATCTCATTGCTCTCATTGTTCATTGTACAATCTGGTCTTTTTCTTTTTTGTTTCATCAGATGTAGGTGGAGTTCGTTTCAAATTTGTCCACTTTATTTAATATTATTAATTTATTTTACACCGAGTTATTTTTAGTTTTTTTATGTAACACGTAGTGAGAGAAGAAATCGTATTATTTAACACTGGGTAACATAAGAATTTGCAGTACTTGTTTTCGTAAAAATGTAATTAACAATGAGACTCTTCGCCTCTTTCATTTGTTTTTATTACCAAAGCGCCTAGCTTGTACGAACCTGCCTAAGCGCGCTCAGCACTTTGCGCGACCATGCACTTGCATACCCGAAGTGCGTGCAAGTGCAGGGTCATTCGTCCAGATTCGAACTGGAAAAAGTAATATACGAACAAGGGGTTACACAAGTTTTGTAGTTCCATATTTGTGACTGGGTGCAGTATTTTGGTATAAGTGTACCGGTCCATTCACACATACATCCGTCGTTGACGTTTCATCATTTAATACAAAGAAAACTAGATGATTCATTTTCCACGTTTTTCATTATTCACGATTCGTCAGCGTGTGAACACGGTCGTAGGAGTTTATAAACCATTTAAAAATATTAACGATTGTTCATACGTGTGAAACGGCCGATGTAAAACTTTGATAAACGTTAAATTAACGTATTTTAGTGTGGGGGTTGCATCGTTTTATACTTAACTTTTTGGTTATTTAGTGGGTCGCGACACTAAAAATGTTGAGAAACGATTCTTTATTTATAAACAACGGAAAAATGCGAATACTTTAACAATACCTTAATATTTGATTACATTAGAGTTATATTAAATAATTATTGAAATATATAAATATATATATATATATATATATATATATATATATATATATATATATATATATATATATATGATGTAATTGATGAATTATTGCGCCTAGATGTTTGACCGACAAATGAAAAAATGATATGTGAATTTATCATTTCTTAACATTATTGCTTAGAAGTTTTAAGTGTCTCTATTGTTAAATCCCCCAGGGGGCTTGGTTTTAACCAATTATGGGTTAATATGACCGGGGTCCCTGAGTCACCCCTAGGTCAAATTGTAGTGTGACTCGTGACGGTGATTGAATGGCGTTTGTGGTGCTGGGCCTACGTTTAACAGGGCCTACGGAACACGATAGTCCAGCCCTTGCGGACTTTAGGTTTGACGAGGTACGGAGTGCTGCCTATTGGGGCTAAGCGACCCCACTTAGTGTTTCCATCTATTTTACATATGCGCTCCTGTCCTCCTGGAATGTTTAGAGCTTTCGAAGTATTGAGCGCTGCCTTGATCAGTATTTTTCCACACTCATCCAAACAACACGAATCTTCACATATTTCCAATATTCCCTCCATTAATGGTGGGTAATGGGCTAAGTGCCCCCAAATAACCCTTCGACATTTTTTACACACACCTTGATGCTTATTGATCGTTTTACTTAACCATAAGCACAAATTGCATCCAACATCTCCGACAGCAGACTTTTCTGGATACACACACCTTAGAAATCTTCTGTTTTCATACATTTTCTTAAGCTTAATTGTGCCCTTTACATTTCAACACAAATACAAGTCATTAATAAAGCCGTATCTATCCAAATCCAAACATATCTAAAAAAAACCGAAGTCTGTGAGTAGACTATTTTTACATAATTCTCGGGACAGAATTTAATGTCGTTAATGAATTTATATAATACATTGCCTCCACCCGACTAGCTAATCTACCCAGACAGGTAAATCATTATATTGACTCACTATATTGACTCACACAGCCTAACTTTAATGCCCTTGCATTTATCTATTATACAAAAACTCAGTTTGGTAAAAAGAGCTTCTGAATAGTAACATATACATTCTCAACTAAAAAAGTGAATGGATTGTAATGAAAATGCGCAAATCACATAGTAAGAGGAAATAATTGAAGGCTGATACAATCTTAAAATGGACAGCACACGGTGGAGTGATGATATTGCCAAATAAAAAGATCCCACTTGACACTAGAGAGCTTAAGTTCGTTTTTCGGAGACTTGCTGAAAAAACTTTTATCCTACCGCTGATAGAGCTGAAATGATAATAACCAAAATTATCAAATTATTATATTAGCAGTAATATCATAAGTAATGTAATTTTTTGATACTGTACAAAATTTTATTTTATTTAAGTTAAGTTAATACAGTTCTACAGTTAATACTTGCTACAGTTACAACAGCTCTACAGTTAATACAGTTCTACAGTTCTACAGTGCTACAGTTCTACAGTTAATACAGTTCTACAATATGATCTCCATCATTACTGACACTCTTCGCTCATCTCTTTGACCAACTTTCTATTCCTTTTTTGTAAAATGAGGATTATTAATAAGTGAAACATTCTTTGAGTGCAGTATGATGCAATATGATAGTTGAGGAAGAAATAATTTTCTCTTTTCTTGTTTGACTCTGGCATTATGACGTAATGTATTGTAATGTTCCGAATAATTAAGTCTTTTGATAAAGACGTTAAGATTTTACCGCTGTTCAACCAACAAGAAAAGCATGCCATAACATTCTCATAGGTGACATTCCATGACTCAGTACTTCATAGTCTTTTAAGTATTAGCGCTTACTCGTATTAAGCTTTTTTGCCAAATTAATTCGGATTTGCATTGATTTTGACTAATATGGAACTTAGCCACACTATAGAGTTTATCTCATTTTTTTCAGAAGTTAACAATATGCACATTAAATATCAATATACTTAACTAAAATGTAGTTTATATCATATTAAGTAAAATTATTATCAATAGGTGGCAATATTTTAAAAATTTCAACCATTAAAAACTCGATTGCTGCTTTTTCACTTGAAAGGACAAATATTGTTGACGAGTGTGAGATTGGTTAGTGATTAACCAAACTTTGATGAAAACTTTGCAGTGTTTTATGTATGTGTTCAAAACATTAATGAAATCGTCATTGAAATTATCAACCGTCTACCATATTCATTCAAAAAATGGTTTAATCACATTTGAAGGTAACCTCTTTTAGAAACCCAGAAAAATCATTGAAAGGACATAAATATACAACAAACAATTATGATACAAACTGTGTAATGGATGATGTTGAATGGTGGTCCTGTCATATTTTCATCTTCAAGGTATTTTCAAGAACTGATATGAACGTGTCCAGTCACTCATCAGATCCGCGATTCTGAATAGCGCCCATGATAGTGAGAATATGTTGTGAACTTATATACTCTAATCTATCTACAAGTTTATCTTAAAGTTCTGCTATCAAGGTAAAAGAATATCAAGAAAAGCATCAAATCAAGACATTAAACATGTAGAAATTTTAACTGTTACCGCTGTTCAATCAATAAGAACAGCATATCTTAACATTCCTATAGGTGACATCATGACTCAGTACTTACTGAATCGCACATCAAGCTTTTTAGTCAATTTCAAATTGAAAATGTCAGTTGATTACTTGCCTTTCTACTCATCACTGTCCGTGAAATAGCAAATAAGTTAAATAATGGTAAACCCACCGTTTTTTACCATCTAAAAGAAAATGGTTAAGTTTGACGATACGATGTGTGGGTTCCACACGAACTTAGTAAGCGAAATTTTTCGTCGATCTTAAAAATTAGTGAAAAATTAATTGAGAGTCCATTTCTGATGCGGGTAGTAACTGGTGAGATTAAATAGATTGTGTACAATAACGTGCAACGAAAAAAAATATGGTGGTTACCAGTGTAAGATCTCTTAAGAACTCACCCCAAAAATGAATGCTTGCCATTTGGTGCGATTAGAAAGAACCCATAAACTTTAAGCTTTTTTCACGCAACCAAATCATCAATACCAACCTCTACTGTTTACAATGAAATCGGCTGAAGGCAGCAATTGAAGAAACCCGGCCAGAATTAGCAAACAGGAAAGGTATGGTGTTTCATCATCACAAAGCATGACCTCACGTTTCAATCACGATCTAGCAAAAATTGTGATTTTTTAGTCTATCCACTAGTCCATCCATCCACAACACATTAGTTATCGCATCCTCGGACTACCATCTATTTCGTTTCCTCTAAAATTCTTTTAAATAGAATTATTTTTAAAAATTCTATATAAAATTTCTATTAAAAAAAACATGGGAATTTAGAATAACTATCACAAAACGCAGAGAACTGGTCAAAACAATGAAAACATATTGGCCGACCGACAGAAAAATAAATTCCCTATAGATTTTGCTCTCATGAAAAGGGTTGACTCAAAAAAATGCGAGGCAGAATCCGTTTTTGTTTTATCGTCCGACCACTTCCCTGTAATTATAAACATCTACCCAAAAATTATCACAGTTGATAAACAACCATCTCTACATAATAATAAAATCAACTGGATACTATTCAGAGACAAATTGAATGAACTTATATCATTAGATCAACCTCGAAGAACATCGAGGCGTATAGATTTAGAAGTTATAAATCTAACACAAAATATTCAAGTCGCATGGTTTGCGACTTCTGATTACAGTCCTCCAGAAAAAAAGAAATGAAGTATCGCACCAAATTAAGGAAAACGTTTCAGATAAAAGACACTTTCACAATCAAAGCAAAAGAAATAAAAAGAGCGATTATGAAAGAAATTAATAACAAGAAGGTACCCAGATTCGATTTAATAACCGGAAAAATTGTACAAGAACTTTCACAAAAATGCATAAAATTAATAAAATTCATATTTAATGCAATACTACGCATAAATCGCTTTCCAAGTAGCTAGAGAGTTACATAAATGACTATGATCTTAAAGCCTGGGAAACAACGAGAGGAAACGGCTTCATATAAATCAATAAGAGCATCGGTAAGATGCTCTCCAAGGTTTTCGAAAAAATATACAGCAAAAGATTCGAGTCGCTGGTAGAAGAAAAACTACCGAACCACACTACAAAAAACCGAAACCGAACCACATATTCGATTTTCGCAAGAAGCACGGTACAATAGAACAGGTACACAGACTGGTTAAAAAAATCAATAGAGATCTAAATATCAAGAAATATTGTTCGGCTGCTGGAGTTCTTGACGTATCCCAGGCCTTTGACAAGGTCTGGTCTGCTGATCAAATTAAAATCGCCCTTCTCATACCAACAGTTCCTGTTACTGCAATTCTATTTAACAGAAAGGCACTTCGTCAAACAAAGTAGTGGAAAAAGTGAAAGTTTTTGTCGCTGAATGACATGTAATCATTATATAGATTTAACACGTTTTACCTGTTTATATTAAATAAATATTAGATTGTAAAAATATGTAGTCTCTTTTTTTCCCACCACCGACCCCCTCTAACAAAAAAATCTCTACGTGTTACAGTAATAAGCATATCATTTTCGGATTTAGGACTACAAAATACTTTATATACATCTATTTCCATCAATGTTACCTCAAAAAATTTTTCTTCATTAGACTGATAAATGTTCTTAATTATTTGTTCTTACACTAATATACGACTATATAGAAATATTTTTTAAAGATATTTATCATTAACATTGTTGTACAACTGAACGATGGCCCCCCTAACAACCAAAGGCAAAATTATTAATCAAGCAAAAGAGGTATTGTTTTTGTTCGGGCGCTCTGATTTATTTAACAGAAAATTTATGAATCGTCGTTTTTTTTTCTTTTGGGGGTCTTTGTAACGACGCCGCCATTCGTTAGGCCTGGCGCTAGACGACCGCCACCCGTGATCGATGATCTTTTGTTTTTTCCGTCAACGGCCGCCACGATCGCCAATTACAAATTATTGCGGCTCTTTTGTTCTGCCGATATCGCGATGATTCGGGAACAAATAAATAGCCGATCCGACTTTGTACCAGATAAATAATAAGAAAATAAAAATAATCAAGCAAATTAGAAGAATTCTAATCTTTGTTTGGCATTCTCATATTCCGCAAAAATATTCAATGTTATACTTAAGCTTTTATCGCATACTTATACAGGCCTTTGAGATTTGGTTTGCTAACTATTTTATACATTACTAAATTGAATAACATTGGACTGAAAAAAGCTCCTAGTGTTATAGTATTTGTCACTTGAACTGAATCTGTAACATCACCACTCTTTTTCCACTCTTCCACTTTTTCCACTCTTATGACTGTTGTGTTAGTATACCGAATGGTCCATAACAATATGTAGCAAATTGTAGTTATCATTGTACCTCATTTGAAAGTTCTGATACTCATAAGATAACGTTTTATTCAGACTGTTTTCAAAGTTGAGTCATTTATTTTAACAGGTTGTCGAACTCGTAAAATTTGCAAAATAAAAAAGTTATTGACAGTTACAAAATTTGAAAACAGGCCTGACTTTTTGATATTCTCGACCACTGCATTGTAGAACTCGAGAAATCAATTTAGCAAAAATCATTTATATAAAAGTTGCATAATAACAAAAACAAAAATAAATGTTACAAAATTGTCACCATTTGTCACAAAATTGTCACCAAATCTTGCTCTGAGTACCCATGCGTCACTACACGCGTCAAAAATAAAATTCCGGTATCCACGCATAATATCACAAGCGTTTTCGATGCACTGTTGTAGGTCTTCCACAGTATTTACTTCACCATTGTGATAAACAACTTTTTTAAATAACCTCACAGAAAACAATCGCGGGGCATTAAATCCGGGGAGCGTGCAGGTCAAGAAATGGGTCCATTGTGCCCTATCTATCTATTAGAAAATTCATTATTTATATGTGGCGTAGCTCCATCATATAGAAACCACATATTCTGCCTAATATTTAAAGGAACATCTTGTAATAATTGTGGCAGATTGTTTTGAAGTAAATTTATATAATTTTCACCTGTCAGTCGACCTGGAAGAAAGAAAGGTCCAATAAACATGTCATTTACTACGCCAAGACTTACTAGCCTTACTAGCCAAAATATTTACTGAAAATATGTGCTGAAAATGGGTTATTTTCACAGCATGCTGATTTTCTACTGCCTAAACATAGTTGTTGTGGAAATTATTTACTCCATTTCTTGTAAATCTGACCTCGTCGGTAGCCAAAATAAATTTGGTAAAATTTTCATTTCTGTTGCACAAAATTCATCTCTTCTAGGATACTTTTCGAGTTGTAACGCTTGTATCTGTTGATAATGAGAGTGATAAAAGTGTTCTTGCCGTATAGTCTTCCATACTTTACCATGATCAACTTCAACTTGACCTGCTATAGACCTAGTGCTCGTTTTCGACAATTTTTAAAATTTCTTCCTCAATTTCGATCATTTCACTTGGAGAAGGTCTTGCAGCATCACCTCCTCGTTGTGCGTTTAAGTACCCTGTGTCGCGAAGTCTTGTAACTAAATTAACAAACATCCGCGGAGGGGGATGATTTCTTAAAGGAAACCTTCCCGCGTACAAACGACATGATGCGACTGCATTTTGTTGGCACTCGCCGTAAGTTAATATTATGTCCATTAGTTTATTGTTTTCATAAACGTGTGGCCCTTAAATCGCGGAAGGTACCCAATAATTAAACACGCCATATTAAGGAATTATTACCACTGGTCAAATCGAACATCGCAATCAAAAGAAATATCGTACATGAATACAAAAAACTATTCATACTCAGTATCAGCAATAAACAAATACTTTATGTGTTTACAAAGCAGTAGTCGAGAATATCAAAAAGTCAGGTCTGTTTTCAAATTTTGTAACTGTTAATAACTTCTTTATTTTGCAAATTTTATATAAGTGATTTCTTGTAAAATGACTTATTTTGACGCGTTCTGCAACCTCTTAAAATAAATCACTCAGCTTTGAAAAAACCAAATCCTTCATTATTAAAAGCCTTATGAAATATTATCCAAATCATCAATATTATCTAAATTATGTATTATTGTTGAGATAGACCACATCTAAAAATGTAAAAAATCCTCATACAACAGAGTTCACACTATAACTCCAATTTTGCAAATAATTTAAAAGTTGTTTCCAAATATTATTTTATTAATGGAAAGTTGTTCTTGTAATTTTCGTTAGTTCTGGGAATATTTATAACTTATAGGGTATTGTCAGACCCATGTGTTTGTGTGTATCATATAACGTGTTTATCCCCTTTTTGTTTGACTATTATGTCTGAACTAAAGCTTTTTGTGTATATTTCAGTGATATACAATAGGTTTTTGCTGGAATTATTTGGGCTTGAGAAACTCATAGTAGACATTAACAACTGCAATTCATCATATTCAAGTTATGAACTACTAAAACAGAATGCGTTTCGGTGTGGCACTCAAATTATTTAATGACTAAATTAACCAAATTAATAAAACCAAACCATCATCAATTTTAAATTTCAAGCAAGCCACGGTTTAAGAATTTATCTTCAACCATCATATGTTAATAAATGTGGGGTCCATTGGTTTAAACCTACCACTTCCTAAGTTTGTAAATTCCAACGAATCGTGTTATCTCTCATTTTCAAATGTCTATATCGTTTCAGATACCGTATCAATTGAAGAAAGAACACATGAGTGGTATATCTACCTCCAGTTACAACATTTCTAAACCTTCATTGAAACATTTATTCTCTTGCATTTTTTTCTATATTTCTATATTTTAGATGATAGACACATACATATATATATATATATTTCTGATTTAAGTGAAAAACTAGGTAACTCCTATAGTATAAATTTAGCTAAATCTTTAAATCCGCGTCTTATTGTTAAAAATGTTAGATTAGATGGCCTAACAGATAACTTGATAGTGGATAATATTTTTGATTTGAATGATTTATCTGAATTTGATCCGACTGACATTAAGATAGTCACACATTTGAAGTTTCATAATAAAACTCATTTAGTTGTAGAAGTTCCTCTCTTATTAAGAAAAGTGTTGTTACGAAAACAATTTTTGTATATAGGGTGGCAACGGTCTGTTGTCTCTGATTATTTGCGCATTATCAAATGTTATAAATGTTGTGCATTTGGCCATTTTGAGAAGGACTGTAAAGCAGAACTAAGCTGTCTTAAGTGTTCCGGTGATCATAGGATGAATTCATGTAAATCTGATGCTTTGGTGTGTATTAATTGTGTTAAACGTAATAAAAAACTGAAAAGAAATTTGCCTGTAAATCACTCTGCAAGTAGTAAAACGTGTCCAATTTACTTACATTATGAATCTAGTTAAAAGGATAAAATTAATTATGGCGAATGATTTTGGCTCAATAAAAATTGGTCATTTGAATGTTAGATCCATTTTGAATAATTTTGCTGAGCTGTCAGCTCTGATTGCGGAAAACTTCTTTAATATTTTTGCTGTAACTGAAACATGGCTGTCGTCAAACATTATAAATGATTCGATAAACATACCTAAGTTTAGATTTTATCGCAGGGATAGAGATGGTCGTGGGGGCGGCGTGGGAGTTTTCGTGAGGAGCAACTATAAATGTGAAGTACTTCAATTTGCTCAAGATTTGCATCAGCAGAGTGTCTGTTTAGAGGATATGTGGTTAAAAATGTCTTTAGGGCATACTATATTGGTACTAGGTGTTATTTATCGTCCACCGAAGGCCCATATCGATCGAACTATAGGTTACCTTGATAGTGTGCTGTCATTTTTATCGTCCTCATATAACAACATATTGCTTATCGGTGATATGAACGTTAACTTTTTTAATTACAACAACAAAGTTGGCATGTGTTTGGGTTCCTATGGACTAGAACGACTGATCAATGATCCTACACGTATTACAAACCATTCAGAGACATTGATTGATCCCATTTTTGTAAGTACTCCGGAGATATATAAGGGCATCGGAACTAAGAATGTTGGCCATATATCAGACTATCATATGGTTTTCTGTGAGTTATGCATTAAATTTCAAAAAGAGGCGCAAAAATTCGTTGTTTATCGGGATTTTAGAAATTTTAACATGGATGAATTTAATGTAGACCTGTATAAGATCCCTTGGAGAAATATTTTTCGATTTGCAGATATTGATAAAAAAGTTGATTTTCTTACTTCCAGCATTTTATCGTTATTCAACAGACACGCTCCGGAAAAGAAAGTATTTATTTCCAAACCACGTGCTCTTTGGCTAACACCTAGCATAAAGCAAGTTATGAAGCAAAGAGATAAAGCCTTGTCTTATTACAAAAAATTTCGGGGCCCTGATTGTTGGGAATATTACAAACATCTTAGAAGCCCTTACAAGTTTAAATATTCGTAAGTCTAAAGTCTCAGCTGACATTCCTCATAATCTAAATAATGCCGATGATATTAATAAATATTTTGTCTCTGTCTTTGAATCAAGCAGTCCATCAACTTCTACTCTAAATTTTTATAACACTAATAAAAAAAATGCTGCCTTTAATTTCACTTAAACCGGTCGAAATATGTGATTTATTAAATATTGTACATGTGATGAAATCTAATGCCAAAGGATCTGATGGTTTGACTCTGCAGATGATAAAATTATGCATGCCTGCTATTGACAAATATTTATGTCATATCATAAACTGTTGTTTGGGGTGTGGCTTTTTCCCTTCAATGTGGAAAGAGGCTCTTGTAGTTGCTCTTCCTAAAAGTTCTAATCCGTCTGAGTTTGGCGATCTACGGCCAATAAGCTTGTTGCCGACTTTGTCTAAGATTCTGGAGAGGGCTGTGTATAACCAAATTAATGAGTATTTAACTAATATTAATATACTTCCTGCTACTCAATTTGGTTTTAGAAAGGGCTACAGTACGGAAGCTTCCTTGCTTTCTCTATGTGACGTTGTTTGTCGTTCTATGGATGATGGAAAAGCGACCACTCTTGTTTTGTTGGATTTTAGTAAGGCATTTGATACAGTTAATCATGCTCTATTGATTGCTAAATGTGGATATCTTGGCTTTGACGAAACATCACTTAACTTTCTTCATATGTACTTGAGCAATCGTACTCAGAGGACATTTTTAAATAATCTGTTATCTTCAAGCTTGAATACAAGTTCTGGTGTACCTCAAGGATCCGTATTGGGTCCGTTGCTTTTCTTAATTTACACCTTTGATTTACATGCAGTTATTGTAAATAGTAAATCCACATTTTTTGCGGATGACACACAGCTGTACAAGGAGTTCGTGTGCGATGATTATGAGCGTGCGGCCAAGACCATTAATGAAGATCTTTGCAACATTTCTGCATTCGCTGCAAATCATTGCCTACATTTGAACCCTACCAAATCTAAAGCTATTATCTTTAGCTCAAATAAGAAAAGGCAGTTTCTACGTTCTCAAATAAAACTGTGCATTAATTTGTTTGGTTGTTGACGAAAGGTTACGCTTTTGTGAACATATAACTTATTTGACAAGACAAAGTTATGCTAGTCTAAAACTTTTGTACTCTGCTAGAGATGTACTATCCTTTAACATGAAAAAGGCACTATGTGAAAGTGTTGTAATATCAAAATTACGTTACTGTATCACTGTGTATTTTCCTTGCTTGGATGTCGTAACCCGTTGCCGTCTCCAGAAGATACAAAATTCTTGTTGCCGCTTTGTAAAATAGCTGATTTGGGGTGGTTAAGGATGGACTCTTTATTTAGGTATAGCTTACTGTCGAGTATTGAACGTTTAATGATTACGTTCTCTCCACTTAGGAGTAGATTGGGTTTTCGCCGAATCATTCATGATTCTTACCTTCGTCACAGTGCCCTTCTTGTGGTGCCACGTTATAACACAGCCATGTTTCATCGTTCTTTCAGCTACAATGCTGCTAAATTGTTTAACTCTCTAAGTAGAGATTTGAGATGTCACTTAATGTTCTACAGAAAGCACATCAGATTTAAATTTAGGGAATATCTGCTATCAGCGCAGAGATAGAGCCTTGTATGTTATTTTATGATTATCTTCTTTTTTTTTATTGATGAATCTTTTTAGTTATTTTCCTTGTTATTTGTTATTTGTTGTTACTTGTTTTGTTTCTATGTTTTAGTTTCGTATATAGGTTGTTATAATTTGTATTTTTTGCCTACAGAATATTAGTTTATGTTTATATACATTATGTAAGTCAATATTATGTATTGTAATTGGTTTTTGGATACGGGTTGAGTATGAGTGACTCGTTGAGCTAGACTTCGCCCTATCCTTTAACATTTGATTGAGTAATAAAGACATTTATTATTATTATTATATATATATATATATATATATATATATATATATATATATATATATATATATATATATATATATATATATATGCGTGGGTGCGTGCGTGCGTGCGTGAGTGTGTGTGTGTGTGTGTGTGTGTGTGTGTGTGTGTGTGTGTGTTATAAGAAAAAATCAGCACAAAATGGACCTGGAAAAATACATCTGGTTTCACAAGTGAAGTTGACTACATCATGTCAAACGATAAACCAATATTTTGCAACTGTACTGTCCTTAACCGTTTTGATGTTGGAAGTGATCATAGAATGGTACGAGCAGTTGTTAGGGAAAACTGTCGAAGATAATGTACAAGAATGGTAAGATCGAAGAAAGGCAACGCAAATTCTGGTTACTGCGTGAGAGGGGCAGCAATTTGAGATTGCTTTGTCGAACCGCTTTGATGTGTTGCAAGACCCAGAAAAGGTGGAAATAACAGATCAGTATGAAAAAATTATTGATAATGTAAAATCTCCATTGAGACTTCGATTTAATGAAAAAAACGGCGTACAATGAGGAATGAAAAAGACGCCCTGTCTTTTTGGCAGAGTGGAGTACGTTGAGCTTTGCAAAAATATAGTGAAACGTATTCGAGATGAAACGCGTCGGTTCAACATGCAGCTAGTGCAAAAAACACTAGAAGAAAACAAGGAAATAAACAAAGCAAAACATAAGCTGAGAAATAAAATCACACTAATGTTTATCTTAATGCGCGAGAATGGTACAGTATGCAGGGAACGTACGGAAATGTTAAAAATTATCAGAAGATTTTATTCAAAGTTATATAAAGCTCAGAATCAGTCAAGAGAGCAATGCCCACGAAAGAGCAAAAGCCAGATATCCTTTTGGATGAAATGACAAATGCTATAGAAGCGATAAAGGATGGAAACGCATCAGGAAAGGACAGTGTAACAGTTGAGATATTAAAAGCTGGCGATCAAACATAAAATACTGGCAAAACTGTACTCAAAATACCTCAAGGAACAAAAAATACCCAACCAATGGAAAAATGCTGAAGTGATTCTTCTTCATAAGAAAGGAACACATGATGATTTAAAAATCTACCGTCCAATAAGCCTCCTATCAGTATTGTACAAAGCTTTCATCAAGATAATATCTAAAATAATATTAAGAACACTGAATGACGCACAACCGAGAGAGCAAGCAGGATTCAGAAGTGGATTCAGCACAATGGATCATATCCAGGTTATCCAAAAGGCCATAGAAAGCCACAATGAATACACCATGTTTCTGTGCTTTGCTTTAATTGACTATGAAAAGGCATTTAACTCAATATTAAAGCAAGCCGTAATGAATGCATTGCTTAACCAAGGGATAGACAGAGCTATGTAACAGACTATGTAAACCTACTGAGATCCATGTATGATGAATCTACAGCTACAGTTCACATGGATGATCTTAAAGTTCAAATCAATATAGAACCGGGTTTACGGCAGGGTGAGTCAATATCGCCTGTTTTTTTCTGAGCCTGCTTTAAACAGGTATTCCGTAATCTGGATTAGGAACAGGATGGAATAAAAATAATTGGTGCGTACTTAAACCACCTTAGATTTGCAGATGATATCGTGCTCCTGTCACAAGACCGAGATGGACTACAAAAACACATACAAGAGCTGCAAAGGGCGGGAGAACCATTTGGCTTGAAAATAAACCTGAAATAGAGTTACGTTATGTTTCAACAAATTTGCTGAAAATAGAATAATATCTATTTTAGGGAGCGATTTAGAGGAGGTTGATCACTACATATATCTTGGACAAAGGATTTCAATGGAGGGTGATACCGCCCGAGATGTGGAAGCGGCCCGTTAAGTTTGGCAGACTCAACGTAGTATTTAAGAACAAACTCCCACTTTGTCTGAAGTGAAAAGTTTTTGATCAGTGAGTGCTGCCTGTCCTGACATACGGAACAGAAGCATGGACACTCACATCACAATCAATTCAAAGACTTCGGGTAGCCGAAGGGAATGGAAAGGTGTATACTTGGCATTACAAAGCGGAACAGAAAGACCTGCACATGGATTAGAGAACAGACGAAAGTGTGTGACATCATTCGAAAGGTGAACGAATTTAAATGAAGGTGGGCAGGCCATATAACGAGGCGATGTGAGGAGAGATGGACTAAGGCAATCCTGGAATAGATACTTCTTGATCATAAGCTTCTTAATCTTTGATTAAGATAATCTTATCATATGCTTCAGTGGCTTTTAACTTTTTTTATCTATCTCCTGAGTACAGCAATCTGTCTGAAAGTAATATGCATTTGTTAAGTTAATGATAGAGTTAAGTTAATGAACGATCTTTTTAAAAGTTAATTTAATAATAAAGTTTGTATGTTCTGGCAATGTGAACTAAGTTAAACTAAACTTATATAAATCGCAGTAATTTACTTACTTACATTTTAACTTGAAATTAAACTCGTAAACTAATAATGTTTTATAGGTTTACTTACATTCAATTTAACGTATATTTTAAAAAAGTGAAAAGTAACACAATAAAAATGAAACAAAAAAGTTCTAAAATACTATAAATCCCAAATCATAGCAGTTATGTATGAACTCGAAAACAATGATAGTTTACCATTTCTGGATGTGTTAGTCAGTAGAAATAATAATACGTTATATTTTGATATGTTTGGAAAAAAAACACCACCTCTAGATACATTCCTAACGATTCAAATCATAGCTTCCATAATAAAGTTTAGTAAAGTGTAGTTTAAATTTTGTGGTAGATAGATTAATTAATTTTTCTTTAAACAAAGAATATATCGGTATAACAAATAATTAAAATTAATTAGATAGGTAGCTTAAGTGAATATTTATAATAAGAATAATGTAGATAGATAATTTAGAAAACAAACTTACAAAATTATTGAAAAAACCTTCGGATTTTCAAAAGAAACAAAACGAAATGAAATTCATGATTATAATCATTATTATTATTATTAGTATCTTTATTTGAGAAGTATGTTAAATATACATAAAACGAAATAGTGTCAAAAATTTTACATTAAAGTTATATACAGTTCTGATATACTATATAATCAACACTGCTCGAAATGTAATAAAAAATTGAAGAAGCTTTTTTTAGTTGTCTAATATCCCTGATAATCTTAACATAATGTGGTAGGAGATTATACATATTTAGTTTTAGTTATACAGCTCCCTGCTGTGTGAGTGTTAACTTATCGAATGGGTAATTATAATTTATATTTCTCGTTGAATATGTTGCCTGGGGTTTATTCCTCGTAAATAACTCTTGATTCTTGCAGAAAAACAATATACATTCCTGAATAAAAATTGCCGAAAGAGTCAATAAACCATTGTTTTTAAATTTTCACCTGCACAATTTTTGTCGCTTCATATATTCAACATACTGCGTAATTCTGACATATGAAAAGCTTCTGCATCACGGCATATCTAATATGGCTTACAAAATTAGCAAAATACATTGTTTTTAAGGTAGCAATATCCAAGTATTTCTCCAGTACATGAAGACTGTAAACAGATTTGCACATTTTTTTTGTAAATGTTCTATGTGGTAAAACTAAATCTAGGATTAGTCCCAGAAATTTTACATGTTATTTTATTTTACATGATTATATTATCAAATTATTTAATTCTAGATTGTTTCGTCCTGAATTGTATTACATTTGTTTTATCTTTATTCAGTATTCATTTGATTTTTTTTGCAAACCATTTATTTATCAATACTATTTAATTAATCAGCAGTTCTATCCATTAGTTGTTGCACATCTTCACTTCTCACCAACTTATTTGTATCATCAGTACAGGTTGTTATTTTACTCCAGTTTATGTTATCATTTATATTAACTATGTCATTTAGAAAGAGAATCAATAATATTGGCCCTAGTAGGCTTCCCTGGGATATTGCAAGATGAAAAGTGAGGTCATTTGATATAGCAAAATCGTTCGAATTTTTGTTTTCGATCTTCGAGATATGATTGTATCCATTTATATGTTTGTCCTCTAATGCCATAAGGATCCAATTTTTCATTTTCAAAGAATACTATAATATAATGTATCATACTTTCGACAAATCAGGGAATCATATATATATATATATATATATATATATATATATATATATATATATATATATATATATATATATATATATATATATATATATATATATATATATATATATATATATATATATATATATATATATATATATATATATATATATATATATATGTGTGGTGTTAGGTAAACATGCGGCAAATGCGGCAATGCAAGGGTTATTCCTTGTCCTATTCTAAGGATATTTTGTCCTATGATGATTTTTGAAAAACCCCTTTGTTTCGAAGATACAGGGCGAACAAAATTTGCGACAACCATATTCGATATTTGTTGAAATCTTTAATGTAAATAATTAATAATGTAAATAATAAAATAATTTATTTTTTCGATCTCGATCACTTGGAACGGCTGTTTTATCTAGTAAGTGGATTTCATCGGTCGCGTTTGTTTACATAGATTGAGTGATGTTTGGCTGTTTGACGTGTCTTAAACAGTGAGTGAAGTCCTCTATCATAATGTATACAAATGCCGAGATGACTGACATGCACTTCACGTATGGACTTGCTGATGGCAATGGATTACAAGCTAGGCGATTGTATAGTGAACGATTTCCAGCCCGTACCGATGTCCCCGACCGAAAAAACATTCGTCTTCGTGATATTGCAAACTTTACTTCGCATCCCTCTATTCCTGACACAAATTCTTTTCACCGATGAAAGAAACCCAATAAGGAATTTTCATAATAACCATGTGTTTGATATTTCAACATCAGTTCTCGTTGAATGTTTGGGTTGGTATTGTAGGTGACTATCTAATTGGACCGGTATTTCTATCACAAAGACTTACTGGCGAGGTGTATCGTAACTTTTTGGAAGCAACGCTGCCTGAGTTTCTGGAAGATGTACCATTGGGATATGGGAAGATCTACCATAGGGATATCTGAAGTCATTAGTTTACGCTACTCCATTGAAGAATTTGCATAATTTGCGAAATCGGATAATTGCTGGGTGTAACTCAATTAGAAGCGACCCTGGTGTGTTTGAAAGAGTTTGGCAGTCAATGACGAGAAGATTGAATGCTTGTATCAAGGCTGGAGGAAGTCATTTCGAACATTTATTGTAGATTGAGCAACTTTACATGTACTTTTTGATAATAAAATGTTGTTAATGTCGTAAATTTTGTTCACCCTGTATCTTCGAAACAAAGGGGTTTTTCAAAAATCATCATACAACAAAATATTCTTAGAATAAGTCAAGGAATAACCGATTTAATTTTTGCCGCCTGTTTACCTAACACCCTGTATATATATATATATATATATATATATATATATATATATATATATATATATATATATATATATATATATATATATATATATATATTCTATATATTTATATAGAATATAGTTTACTTTTAGGATCATATTGAATCATCTTCTGATAATACTAACATAGTAACATGGTTAGCGAAACGTGAGTTAAGAAATTTAAAAAAAATTATTATGTCTTTAGTAATATACCTAGTGTATTAATCTAGTTATATTATCTCTCATCAAAATGATTGTTGATATAAGAATGTATGGCAATGTTCATAAACCAACTCTAATGAAAACTACAAGAATTTCAATGTTTTCCATAAAACATATTTTGATGAAATAAAACTCTCACTTATTTAACTCTGAAATATGCTATGCTTTAATTATTTTTAAAGTTTATATTATTTATAAAAACCAGATGATTTTGTTTGCTCTCTCACCAATGCCAGTTTTTGATTCAAATTGCAAAAGCTCTATCTATGGACGAAGCATTCCAATGAACGAAAAAGTTAGATAGCACAATGTTTAAAATGTATGCTGTATATGGAAGAAGCTTAATTAAATAACTTTTTTAGCAGTTTTATTTTGTAAATTTTGTGTTTGTAAGTTTATCTTGTAATATTTGGTATGATATGTTAACATACAATCTTTGGAACCAGTTTCACCAAATGCCCACCAAACACCCTTTAGAAAGAACGTCTTTTTTTGACCCTTACAAAATTGTTAGGAAATAACTCACTGAATATAATTTTACTTTTATGTTGGTTTTGCAATCTTCATTAACTTTTATACAATTTTTATACAATGTTTATTACTAGGGTATAACAAATAGATTTACATTTCTGCTGCACCGATGTGTCATAAGGGGTGCTTCTACAGCTTTTGACACCATTTTTTTGCATCACAAATGTGGATTAAGCGTAGTGTGGGATTTTCTTAATTTCCAAAAAAAAAAAATTCTTGCCCTAAGATTTAGAGCCACAGCTGCTCTTAAAACGTTGGTATTGGGAAACCGTACAAGATCTTATCTTCCACTATCTCCAAAACTCATGCCTTTCACCCAGAATTTTTTGAATCAGACCTGAGTGGAGCTGATTGATAGGGCACCTTCCCCATGTACTTCGCAAATTTCACGAACGGCGTCAGTCACTTTAAGCCCTTTGTAAAATGTCCTAAAGTTACCCTAATTTCGCGAGTTTTGCCCTAATTTCACTCATTTTGTTTTTATTAAAAACCGTTGACTAAATATTTCTCAGTTGAATCAATCACTTTAATGCAGAAAAATAAATGTTGGAGCAAAAAGTCGAATATAATGATTTATTATAAACAAAGGTTTTTCCGCAAATACTTTTATCTTTGTAACACAGTATTTCAATAATGTCTTTAAACCTAACTCTAATGCTAAACTTGCAGAGATTTACCACTAAACACCAAATCACTTTTTTTGAACAGCTCGACGCACGTTTCGCTAACCATGTTAGCATCATCATTAATCATTAAATCTCCTGATGATGCTAAGATGGTTAGCGAAACGTGCGTCGAGCAGTTCAAAAAAAGTTATTTGGTGTTTAGTGGTAAATCTCTTCAAGTTTAGTGTTTCACATCAAAGGTTCCAATAGAAGAATTGATCTAACCTTAATGGTTTAGTTAATCAGATTCTATGGATTTTTCGATAAATTAGTTCAATATAAAAATTACATCAACATTGGACATGTTCTTTTTAAAACTTTGTTGTTGTTTGTTACATCACTGCTTTTATAAAAGCCTTAAGTAAACTGTTCAGTAGTAACACATCAGTCAATAAGTTCGAAGGATGACATATAGATGGCGCCACTATTGAGAAATCCATATGATTTTTTAGAAAGTATTAACCATCAAATGATACGTGTCAAAATTGCACGATAATCTGAGGTTTAGTTCACAAGTTACAGTGGTTTTAGTGACGCTATTCTTGTAATTTTGAAAACAATGGAAATATCTATGTTTCGTGTAATAATAATGCATTGCTTTTTAATGGGAAAAAAATACCGTTCAAACAAAGCAATGGCTTGAAAAGTGTTATTCGGACTCTGGTCGTCCAAATTCGGCATTTATTCCTGAAAACATAAAAACAGTCCACAAAACAGTTTTGGCCGATCGCAAATTGAAGTTACGTGAGATAGCTGGCACTTTAAATGTATCAAAAGGCAGTGTATTCTCCATTTTGCATGAACATTTGTTTATGAGAAAGCTCTGTTCGAAGTGGCTACCGCGTTTGCTCACAGTCTATCAAAAACAGCAACGCGTCGACGATTCAATGAGCTGTTTGGAGCTGTTACAATGCATAAGAATGATTTTTTCATGCGGTGTGTGACAATGGATGAAACATGGATCCATCACTACACTCCACAGTCAAATCGTCAGTCAGCTGAGTGGACAGCAATTGACGAAAGCCGCCCAAAGCGACCAAAAACGCAAATGTCAACAAGTAAGGTTTTGGCATCCGTATTTTTCGGCAAGGTGTTTTATTCATTAATTACCTTGACAAAGAAAGAATCATCAATAGAGAATATTCTATGGCGTTATTGGTGTTTTTGAAGGAAGAAATTGCGAAAAAACGATCCCAAATGAAGAAGAAAAAAGTGTTATTTTATTAGGATAATGCACCGTGTCTCAAGTCGCTCGCGACAATGGCAAAATTGCATGAATGGCACTTTGAATTGCTTCCCCATTCACCGTATTCAACGGATCTGGCTCCCAACAACTACTTACAGACCTAAAAAGAAAGCTCCAGGCAAAGAGATTTGGCTCCAATGAACAAGTGTTTGCCGACACTGAATCCTGTATTGAGACCAAAGATAAATCGTTCTACAAAAAAGGCATCGAAATGTTAGAGAAGCGTCGTATCCAATGTATCACTCTTGAATGATACTATGTAGGTGAATAAAGTCAAATTTTGCCTAAAAGTTGATATTTTATTAGTGATCCGACGAACTTATTGAGTGATATTATGATATTATGCGATGATAATTATTTAACACAGTTTTTACATCGTTATAGTGATGTAGTAATTAGTAATATCCACAGGAAGGACTACAAAAGCTACATGACCCAAAATAGCTGACTTATTTGAGCTAATAGTAGTTAGTATAGATAGTTAGCTTATTTCAAAATTTCGAAAAAAAATTTGATTGACCCAAATGATTTCTAATTAGTTTCTTTGAAACTATTTCACTGTTTCTAGATTATAAAGTGCGACATTTCTTTAATTATTCCTTCCATCAAAAGCTTTCTTTATTCACACCGGCAACACAAGTACATGAATAATATTTGTAGATGTACGTATTCCTTGTCAAAAATGACTAATGACACTTTCGGGTCTAAATGGAATATCAACATTAGGGACAAAATATAATTTCCTTTAATCCTTGGCGGTTGTCGACAAAAAACTTAAATCATTTTACCTCAGACAAAACAAGATACTTGAACCATTAACACTTCGAGGGTTCTTAAAGACCGAAATAATATCTTAAGACTTCTTTAAAGTCAAGTAGTTGTGTACATATGCATATAATAACCCATCAACTGATTAATGAAACAATTATACCTTATAATTTAGTTATGTAATACATTTCATATTAAGGATGGCCTTAAATAATGTCGTTTTTAGATAGTATATATATATATATATATATATATATATATATATATATATATATATATATATATATATATATATATATATATATATATATATATATATATATATATATTTATTATTATTCACGTATGCGCCCTGGTGGACCACGCGAAGTACAGTTAGAGGCATTTGTTGTTGTTAGCCTTCCTTTGCACCCATACTAATTTCATTCTTTCGCTATGAGCTTTTTTCCTTTCGTCAGACCAAGTTGTTCCAGTCTTCCTACATTCTTCTATCTGGCCAACCTCTGAAACGCTAACCTTGTGTCTGAAATAACCTCTATCCTGAATTTCACTTTGTGTAATATTTGCTGATCTTAGGTCCTCTTTAATTGCAGCAATCCATTTAATTATTTCTACCTTAGCTCTACTTCTATTTTCATAAAATTCGACTATTTGTCTAGTTAGCCTACTCGGATTCATCCGTTTTATGTGTCTGTAAAACTTAAGTATTCTTTTTAAGTATTGCTTGATTTTTTGGTTTTCTCGAAGTTGGTATGTTGTGCTATTTATTTGTTTGGGGCCTAAGATTTTTCTTATGCTTTTTCTTTCCTTCTTGTCAATCTCCTCGATGTCTCTCTGTCTCTATTCAAAATGAGCGTTTCTGCCCCATACCATTTCTACCCCATATAGACATTCTGGCTTAATAACTGTGTTGTAATGTCTCAGTTTTGTGTTTTTAGATATGCACTTTTTGTTGTAAATATTTTGTGTATGTCTCAATGCAGTTTCCATTTTTTTACATCTACCCTTATTGGCCGTTTTTTACAACCCATTTTCCATAATTACTTCATCTAAATATTTGAATTGAGAAACTTGTCTGATGTTACCATATTTTGTTTTTAGAAATGGTGTTCTTAGTCTGTTGCAGGTCATGTCTTTTCAAAGGAAATTTGGAGTCCTACCTTTTCTGCTGTTTCTTTTAGGATTCAATCTGTTTTTGTGCCGTTAATATATCTTGAGCCAAAATTGCTAGATCATCAGCAAACGCCAGACAATCAATTTTGATGTTGGTTCTCTCCAGTTTAATGGGCTGGCCAATATTCAGGGCCGACTTTTTTTCACGCCACTCCTGTATTACTTTTTCTAGAACACAGTTAAATAAGAGTGGTGAGAGTTCATCTCCTTTTCTCACTCCAGTTTTAATTTCGAAGGGCTCTGAGATGTCACCCATGAATTTAACTTTTGACCTTGTGTGAGTTAGTGTTGCTTTAATAATTGCCAGCGTTTTCAGATCTAGTCCTTGTTCTTTCAAGATTCGAAATAAAGTTTCGCGGTCAATAGAATCATATGCTTTTTTGAAATCCACAAATGTACAGATGAGATTTTTATTGTACACTTTTTGATGTCTTAGGGTCAACTTTAGATTCAGGATGTTTTCAGAGCAGGATCGGCCCGGTCGAAAACCTGCTTGATATTCACCAATTTTAGGTGCTAACTGTCCCTGTGCTCTGTCTAGTAGACATTGAGATAGAATCTTTTAACAAACTGGGAGAAGATATATCCCTCTGTAGTTGTTTACATCCATTCTATCTCCTTTCTTATGTAGTGGATGGATTAGAGCATCTTTCCAATCTTCCGGAATTTGTTCGGTTCTTCACACTTCTTTTAGAATTTTGGTTATTTCCTTAATTTCAAAATTCAGCAGTGATTCCATCTTCTCCAGAAGCTTTGTTATTTTTAAGTCGCTTGATTTGTCTGATTATTTCAGCTTCATTTAGTGGTAATGAATCTGGGTTTGTTTAGGGTTTAGTGTTGGTAATCTGTTTAAGGGCTCAGGACAGTTTTGTAATTGTTAAAAATATTTCGCAAGTTCTTTGCAATTGTTTTGATTATTTAGAGCTAATCATTTTGAAAGCAAAGATTTTGGGGTTGATAGCCTGTTAATTTAATTTTATATGTTTTGTAAAAATTTCGGGTTTCTTTTTCTATTTCATTAAGTTGATTGTTTTCATATTTTATTTTAGTTTGTCTAATTAGCTTCGATATTTCTTTTCTTGCTTCCAAAAAGATGTTATAGTTTATTGCTGTTTTTGACTGTTCCACTCGTTGAATGCTTTACTTCGGCTTAGTACTGCTTGATCGCAAACTTTATCCCACCACGGATGTATTCTACATTTTTGAAAAGGGACCAACTTTAAGGCTGTTTTAATAATTTTTTGTTTCAATTCTTACCAGTTCTGTGCTGGTTGTTTATTAAGCTCTTCTGTTACGTTTGGTTTTATTTTCGTAGGGTCGAACTTTGGTATTAGCAGTCTCCTTTGAATAAGTTTTCTAGGTTTTAAGCTAAGTTTGATTCTAGTCAAGTAATGATACGTGTCTATGATAGCTCCTTTCCTGATTTGAACATTCAAAATCTCTTTATAATTGGGGTACGAAATGGCAACATGGTCAATTTGAAATTCGCTCATGTACGTGTTTGGGCAGCTCCAGGTCTTTTGTTTTATTATTTTCTTCTTAAAATTTGTTGACATTATTTTTAGACTAAACAGCGAACTTAGGTCAACCAGTCTTTTGTTCTTTCTTTCTTTCCCTTCCTGGGCGTTGAAATCACCCAATATAATTTTTACATGGTTAGAGGAAATTTTAGAAATACATTGATTAATGTATAGTTTTTGTTAGCACACTTGAGATATAGTATCATAAGTCGATTATTTACTGGCGGGACATTAGTTATAGAACCAAGAATGGTTTTTGAGGTAGCGAAAGCAACACCGAGATGTGGTGTATTTTTGAGTATTCGTTTGTCCGTTTTACTTTTAAAAAGTCTGTAGTTGCCGAAGTCCAAGGTGTTAACATCTGTCAACTTGGTTTCTTGCAGGGCTAAAATTTGGATTTTTTGCTGATTCAATGCTCGCCCCAATTCGTGAAGTTTTCCTGGACACAGGAGAGAGTTGATATTTACCGTTCCAAAGAAAGTTTTTGTTTTTGGTTTCAGACGTTGGCCAAAGGTCTCCGACTCCCTCTGAAAGATTTTGCGTTTAAGCCCGGACGCCCCAGACTCCGAATGACCGGTTGTAAAGCTGGCAGAGGATTGTTTACCTCCTGGGGCAATTTTTTCATTACTAGAACGCTTGATCTTGTACTTTGAATTAAAGATTTGAACCATGACGGTTCAGAAGTTAAGACTGGAGGGGTTAGTTCCAGAATTTAAATCTCAGCCGCACCACTGGTGAAAAGACGCTGACCACTCAACCGCTTGATACAAGTCAGACGCTCAGTGTTTTTTTTTTGCCTTGGTTCGGGGCTGTTTATTTTGAGATATTCGCACCTGTCCATTAATATCTAATGGAACTTTCACTATCCACCACCCGTTGACCCGTCCAATACCTTAGGCGACTGATATATATATATATATATATATATATATATATATATATATATATATATATATATATATATATATATATATACATACAGACATACATTAACTAGCTCACCCGACAGGCGTTATCCTGTCCAAATTCCAATATTTTTTTTTGTGATCGTTGTGACTTTGTGAAAAGCTTTGAAATTTTTAAACAAAGTAAAAATTTGTTTGTTTCTGTTTTTTGTGTTCGTCTTTTTGCACGATCATTTAAATTGATTGTCGCGCGATTGGTTTCTACTGACCGATGATGTCTCATTCGATGCATATCATCTTCGTTTACATTTTCTCTTTCTTCTTGTGTACGCGCTGAACGTGTTTGTTATAATCGATTCCGTCCAATTTCATTTTGCTCTTGTTCAATTTCATTTTACGTTGCTATGCAGTTCGATTAAATCCAAAAATTCGTTTGGTTTATAGCATTGCGAGTCTTTACCTAAATTACTCTGTCTTCTTGGCGGCATTACAATGTAATAAAATTGTAAAATCAATTGTAAAATCCAATTCAATTGCGTCGATTGCGACACAATGTGCGATACGAAGAATCGCAATTCAACTGAAAATGGACAATTGATTTACTTTGTTGTTACTGTATAACCGTTTGTCACTTCAAAACTCATAGTATTTCGTAGGTAAATCTGTAAATTTGTTTGAGATAAAACGATGAAACTTAATTCATTTTATAAAACGATTGCGATGAACTTACAACAGAATCACAATTCAACTGAAAATATACAACTGAATCAATTTTTCGTCATTATGTAATCGCCTGGCTTGATTCACAATTTGACAATTAGCTAGCAAATGACATTTACACACACAGCGAAATAAATTAATATAGAAATAAAATAACTGCATTTGTTGAACAGATCACCAAACAACACAAAAGTAAAAACAAATGTAATTTTATTTTTATTTAGTCTGGAATGCGTTTTTCGTGAGTTATGGTCTTGCACACCAACCAACCAAATCAAATTCAAATTCCATAGAAAAAAAACACTTTTAGTTTCTCCAGAATTTTCCAATTTTTCGGGCAACTTTTCCATTTCATTCCAATTATCTTTCCCTAAAACCAGCCGTTCTCAAGTGATACTGCTTACCAACGAACAGCATTTAATTTTTATTTATATAGATTTATTGTTAGTTAGTTAGTTTCAAGTTATCGTATCTTCATCGTTACTGGCAATCCTCGCCCATCTCTCAACTTCTTCTTCGGCAAACTTTGTATTCTCTTTTTATAAAATTAAACAGATTTTGAAGAAAAATATTCTGTGAGTGTAGTTTTGATAGCTGTTACAATAAGACTTTTTCTAACGATGCAAATGTTCGAAAGATCTACTTCTTACCGAACTCTGATTTTTTTTAAAGTGATTCTGACACTATGAGGTCTTGTATTGTTATGCTGCAGAATTTTTTTCTTTACTTGGGTTTTTCGCCACAATCTAAAACTCAAAAAATATCAAAAATATCTCTTCTTATGTAAATACGGAATCACTGGGTAAAAACAAAAAACCAAACGGAGACAAATTTCTCAGTGATTCTTTTTTGTAATAAATTTGTCTAACGAACAAAGTTTTAAAGGTATAAAAATGTTTTAAAAAATACAAAATTTTAACGTTTCGGGAAGTATTCTTCTCCCGTTTTCAAAACGAACTTAAAAATAAATTATATTAATATCTATAAATTCTGAAAAGAAAGGAAGTAAATATATTGTTTGTATATGTCAATGATACTTACATTGACAATTAATCTTTATTGACAGTAACATACTACCATAAAAAAAAAAAAAAAAAAAATATATATATATATATATATATATATATATATATATATATATATATATATATAGGTGAGGTTTACTGATTTGTAGAGGTTGTCTGATTGTGTATTGAAATACTTAAATGTTTTTAATTGTATTCTTTAGAATCGAAAACCATATCACAATCACACAGTAAACCTCACCTATATATATTTTTCTGGTAATATGTCACTGTCATTAAAGACTAATTACTAATGTAAGTATCACTGACATACACAAAAAAAATATATTTACTTCCTATCTTTTCAGAATTTATATATTTATATAATTTATTTTCAGGTTCGTTTTGAAAACGGGAGGAGAATACTTCCTGAAACGATAACGTTAAAAGTTTGTATTTTTTTAGAACATTTTTATATTTTCAAAAATTTTTTTAAACCCGTTTTTTGTTTTTACCGTGATTATTTACATAAGAAGAGATATTTTTGATATTTTTTGAGTTTTAGATCGTGGCGAAAAACCCAAATAATGAAAAAAATATATATGAACACGCCACAACCATTCAGACATTATGCTGCAGAATGACATCTTTTCGATTAATCAGTGTTAGACGTTTTTCAAACAAAGCCATGTTTAGTCTATAAAGCTGATCACAATAATATTTAACACAAGTTTCATTAGGATTCAGAACTACATAGTAAATAATTCCTTTAAAATCCTAACATGCTAACAGTAACAGTTTTTTAGGGTGAAGACCTGGTATTGGAGTAGGTAAAGGTGGTTGTCTTGATGTTAACTATTGCATTTTCTTATGTGAATTGTTGTATAGAATCTACTTTTCATCTCTAGTAATGGTTACTCGTTGAATATAACTTTCAACTAAAAGTTGATATGACATCTATATTGCCTTCTCTTTACATTTTATTCAGTTATTTTAAACATCTTTGTATAGTGAATAATGAAGTTTTAAGTTTTCTGACAAATTCCTGGATGCGTTGTTTGAGATCAGTTAAAATTTCAACTAACAAAAGATCCTTATCAAATTCAACAGATTTTTAAGATTTTTGGACCGTTGAAAATAATGAAATCACCATTATTACATTTTTTTAACCAACACTCAGATTTTATGCTATCTAAGTCACCAGTATAAACTATTAATAACATTTGTGGCATTATTTTTTTGTATTTGTGGCTTGATTGATGCTTTCGAAACTTATAAAGGGCTCAAATGTGGAAGTTATCCATAAACTTTGCTCTTCTATTCTTGTATAATTAACCTTTTTTACAAAATGTAACAATAATATCAATACTAAATATCAATATAAGTCATGTCAAATTATTGTCAGTCAATTACAATGTTTTGAAAATTAAAAAATAAATACTTATAGGAACTCCTATTACATTTTAAAACATATGTATTTTTATTATAATTAATGAAAATATTTTATTTGAAGATTATAAACCATATAAGGTCCAAAAAATGATAGTCTGATTGACTGACTTTCCGAGCGTTTGAACGGTCAGAAATATTATTTAGCAGCTATTATAATAACCAATTCTTCTATTCGGATTTTTTTACCACAGAGAGATTTACCACTAAACACCAACTCACTTTTTTTAACATCTCGATGACCATGTTCACATCATAGGAGATGATTAAATCTAATTCGAAAACTAAACTATGTTTTTTTTATATATAACAATATAAAAAAATGCTTAATGCTGCTGTGCTGTGAATGAAGAGTGTAAAAATCATGAACAGTAAAGTTAACCAGCCGTTACATTTACCGTATATTTTGGCAATATATCATTAATGTATAAAAACAATAAATTTAGTATTCGTTTAAAAATAAGAGTGAGACTTTTTTTTCAAAAACACCATTCCTCCCTGCCGGACCCTGTATAATAAAACTTAACCGCTGGATTTTTGCAAAATCGACGACTAAACCATGTTATTTAATATAAAATCGACTGCACAGTAAACGAGACAGAAACAAACTAAAATATATAAAACAATAAAACTGCCCTTAAATATTCATAGAATACTGTGAAAACCGTAGAGGGGGTATCCCTCTACGGTCTTGTGGTAATTCCTACTTTGTCCAGTCCAAAGTTAGGTACAAATAATTTTAATTATCTCATGATACAAAGGAGAAGCAGGCTCTTGAAAATAGGACATGCTAGGCCATTTCTGTTAAAAGGTGTTATAATAACTACCTAAATGAAACGCAAAAAGAGCATTCTCATTAATGATAAAAAAATCATGGCGATCTGTGTAATGTTTCATTTCTGTAGTTGCCAATAAAAGTCCTAACAATAGAAAATATGGGAATTAATAATACTAGATTATTTTGGCGACTAATAATTAATTGTTAATATAGAAAACAACACATTTTTATTCATATTATCTTAAGTGTGACTGAAGAGCACTGTCCTGTTATGGATATATATCGTATTGGGCTTTTTATCTATGTATGGTATTTCCCTACATCAATAATGAGGAGAAACATTATTATTATTTCCTATCAAATGTCAAGGAATAACAATAATGAATAGTCTGTCAAGTTATATGTAAACTGATGTTTCATTCAGGTGTGAACAACCGAAGAAAAAAATCACTTGTGAAAGCAAAGGGTAGGATATCATATATTAACACCTCATTTAAATTTCTACACATCTTAATAACACATTTCTAAATTGACGCGCAGGCACTTATCCATTCGAATGAGTAATGATCCTTCTTTCAGTTCCGTTGCATTTAAAAAAAGGTCCACAATCACTAACGAAACAACTCTCGAACCAGTATTTGAGTAGGGAGAAAAAAAAAGAGTCAAATCATGCCTTTACAGACAAAACACGCGACAGTCTGGACCATTAACACGGCTCGGAACCTCTTAAACGCCGAATTAATAATAATCACGTGTTCCCAAAGTAAAAATTTCGAACGATCGATCGAAGGAAGGACAGAGATTCGGAGACTCATTAGGTTATTTCCAGCTCTCGAGATGTCATTTCCTATGCGGCTAGACAAATATCCATTAGAGTGCATTATTACCGTCACTTAAAATCACTCACAACCCTAAATAGATGTCGCTTTAAGATGATGTGATCATCCGAAAAAAAACACTCGTTTTTAGGTGCAATATTAATTTTTCATGTCAGCTGAAAAATAGCTCTGCATTTTCTAGTATGTCGAATTTCTTACTTATTCAGATATGTCGATTTAATTTTTGTTAAAGTTACTAGTTATTATTAATCGTTAAAATTAATTAAGTTATTAACTATTAAAATGTAGGAAGACGTGAAATAAAACATATGTACCTGGTGTATCAGGTGTGATGGTGTATCATCACCATCATCATCACTCAGCCATTGTCCATCTACTGCATAATAGAGACCTTTCCAGTATGCTTCCAACAAACTGGTACTGAACTCTCTTTTGCCATTCGGGTTTACTTTTGTGATGTCATCAGTCTATCGTGTTTTCGGACTTCATGGACGTTTATGGTCAAGCGTTATTCATCCCAGGATTGCTTTGGTCCATTTGTCATCAAATCGTCTCGCTATATGGCCTGCCCATCTTCACTTCGATTCTCTTACATTTCCAATGATGTCACATACTTTCGTTTGCTCTGATAAATACGCAGGTCTTTCTATCCTGCTCTTTAATGCCAAACATACACCTTTTCATTTCCATTTGTTCTACGTGAAAATTTTGGACTGATGATATGGACTGCGATATGAGTGTCCATGTTTCACTTCAGTATATCATAATGGGAAGGACGCACTGGTCAAAGATTTTTCTCTTTAAACAAAGTGGGAGTTTGTTCCTAGACAGTATGTTGAGTCTGCCTGTAGCCACAGTTAATATACCGTTCTACTTCCAGGTATCACCCGCCATTGACATCCTCTGCTCAAAATATATGTAGTGATACACAATATCCAAATACCTCCATAAAACAGAGATTCTTCGCTCCTCACCAAATTTATTGAACATGATCTGACTGTTTACAGTTACAGTTACAGTTACAAGTCAAATGGTTCTCTCGCTCTTTGTAGCTCTTGTATGTGAGTTCTGCTGCAGCTCTGTACAATCTGGATGTAATCCATTGTACTGAACTCACTTCTGAATCCTGCCTGGTATCTTGGTTGTGTCTATTCAGTTTTTTTAATATTCTTTTACATATTATTTAAAACGTAGTACGTTACTGACAGGAGGCTTATCGGATGGTAGTTCTTTATATCTTCATGTGTTTTATTTATGTGAAAGAATCACGTCCGCATTTTCCATAAGTCAGGTATTTCTGTTCTTCGGCGCAACTTGAGTATAATTTTACCAGTATTTAACCACCAGCTTTTAGCATTTCAACACTTAAACTATCCTTTCCTTGAGCCCTGTCGTTTTTCATCGATTCTGAAGCATTTGTCATTTACTCCACTAGGATATCTGGCATTTGTTCTGCCGTGGGTATTGGTGTATTTGATTGGTTCTGGTCTTATAATATATATATAAGTTTGAATAAAATTTTCTAAAAATTTCAACATCTCCGTATGTGCCCTGTATCATCCTCACGCATTAAGGCAAATATTTGCATCATTTTCATTCTAAGGTTCTGTTTAGCTTTACTAATTCACCTCATTTCGTCCAGAGTTTTTTACACTAGCTGCATGTTTTCTCTCTAATATGTTTTCTAATGAATTTCCAAAGTTCAACGCGAATACCAAAAAGAACCCTGCCAAAAGAACTCGCTGCATTACTCATTATGCGTCTTTCATTAAATCAATGTTTGAAACATTTTTCTTCTGGTGCTATTGAAACAGCCATTTCAAACACATTGTTGGTGAGTTCTTTATGTTAATCTGAGATTTCCTTCTCCTCTGGATTTTGTAAACAATCTCAAAGTCGCTGCCCCCTCGAGCAGTTTTCCAGAATTCACTTTGCCTTTCTTTTGCCCCTCTTCGACAGATTATCTTAATTTTAGCTCATACACATTCACTTTCAACATTAAAATGGTTAAGTACATTACAACTACAATATATTATTTCATCCTTTGACATGATGTAATCAATTTCACTTGTGAATCCAGAGGGATTTTTCCATATCCATTTTTTGCTATATGATATTTATATGAAAAATAGTGTAGTGGGTTCATGGAGAAAAGTATTAAAAAGCAAAGAAAGTTCACCCGTGCCACCACGTGGATCCTATTTGTCATTCCTTCATCCTCCACCCAAAGCGCCAGAAGTGTATCCCAAGATCGGTTTTTAGTCTTAAACCGGCATCAGTTGGGCTCAAGCTGAACGCCTGGAGAGCAATCGCTTGTCGCTTTAGTCGTTCCTTCATCCGCTCTCCCGGGTTTCAGCTTGAGCCCAACTAATGACGGCTTAAGGCCAGAAACTGGTCTTGGGAGACGCTTGCTTGCACTTTAAGTGGCGGATGAAGGACTAAGAAAGCACCTACATGGAGCCAGAGCAGCTCAAAGCACTTTGACAACTTTATATTGAACTTTGACAGCTGCCATATTTGTTTACAATTGTTTTCTTAAAGATTTGCAATTAAATCATGGTTCATTTTACGTTAGAAGAACGTTTGGAGATTGTCGAGTTTTATTACGTAAATTTACGGTCCCCTCGTGCTACTTAACGAGCAATTCAGACCCATCGCGATATTCGTTGTTGTGATCCTTCTGAACAGGCTATTAATCGTGTTATTAGAAGATTTTAAAGTGAGTTTACTCTCCATAATAGTGTGGTACCTGTACGATAAAAAAAGTCAGAACTGTTAAGAATATTGCCGCTGTTTCAGCAAATGTAGACGAAAAGGACAACGTCTCGGTTGCTGGCTGCTCGCAAGAGTTAGGTTAGGTTAGGCCTCTCGCCAATGACAACCTGGCGAATTTTGAGGGACTTAGGCTGAAATCTATATAAGATGTTACTGGCACAAGAATTGAAACCAAGCGACCATCGTATTCGTTGTGAATTTGCCAATTGGGCCCTCGAAATGATGGAAGCCGAACGATTTTATCGCAAAATCATCTTCTCCCATGGGGCTCATTTCTGGCTTAATAGCTTCGTCAATAAACAAAATAGCCGCTCTCAATGAATTTAGAGCTGTTACATCTGCTACTATTTGTTTGACCTTCGATGGAATGTAATCTGTCTCGTATTTGGGTTCTTACACCAGCTAACCCAAGTCCATTTGCGATGTTTATTCTTGTCCAAGAAATAATTAAATAAATACAATTTGTAAAAGTTTCCAAAGAAAGAAATTCATGAAAACTGTTTTCTCTATGACATTATTAATCAAAACTTTATTGGCCAATGTATTCTTCATTTTTTTTGTTTTCTTGTTTTTTTGCCTAACTTGAGTTAAAATCACTAATAATTCGAGTATAAGTACAATGTTGTCTGGTTAAGTTAATTGCTAAGGTTTCATAAAAGTATTTCACCTTTTCGTCTTGATATTTTGTTGTTGGCATATAGCATGTTTGATATATAGTTTGACAAGATGGTTGGAAGAAATCCGTATTGTACTCGAGGCGGCTCTGCTGAATTTGTTTGTAAATCGAATAAAATTAATTGTATTAATAATTAACAGGAGATTAGTAAGACCAATAATAATAACATATACGCAAGACAGTGATAATAACAATAACGATGATAATATCATGTATAATAATAATAACAGAGCAGGGAGGCAGCTAACATAAATATATCTGCTTGGGTAAGTAGCGCCACCGCGTATCCGAGTGTAGAGTAGTAAACCTTGAACAAAAAACAGGTCTAGCTTTAACATCAATAGACCTTAAAGCTCAAAATCGACCCAATTTCCACATAAGTGGTTGTCTTGCTTAAAAGTGGGCGTCAGGTGGATGAGTTAACCCCCCAGCTTCCCGATGATTCTGGTTTTCGATACTCAAAGAAACCCGGCCACTCACAACGTGACTCTCTCGGATGGAGCACATGGAGAAGTTGGATGTGGCCAAACGCAAAGAGGAACACCACCATCCCCTCATTCCGTGAGTTCTAAATGGACATGGGAACTTCAAAACGACTTAATGTTGTGTTATGAACAGAGTAGCCCACAAAGGCGTGGCTTTATGAGACGCCTCAGACAAATATGGATAGAAAAATATCCTCAATATATGGAATGCATCGAAAAATATTTTAGAAATCAGGTAGCAGCACTTAAATGCCGAAATTTTATTACAGTGGGGGCAACTGAAGAACAAAGTATACATATCGACAACACGAACAGCACTAATCGGACTGCTCAGGAGACATCTGCCTCAATATCCATGGGGAAAGATCACGTGGAAGAAGATATCAAATACTTGAGGATAGAACCATGGAGATTATAAATAGCAAACAGAACGGATCGAAGAAAACTAGATATTATACAAAAACTCACTAGGTATTACGAAAGACCAACAAAGACTAATCTCTCTTGACAATTTGGTAATTTTTGACTCCAATAAACAAATAGCTAGAGTTCCTTATAATATATATTGACTTAATTAATTAGTTAGTAAGGCACCCTTTACAATATTTTAATTAGTTAGAGAAATAAATCTACATTTAAAATGGAACAACTTTATAGAATTCAATCACGAATAGCTGTTGACTTAAGAAAATATTTCCGTCTATTCTTAAAGAATTTAAAATGTTGCATAATATTTAAGTGGAGGGACTACGGGTCGTATTTTAGCTAAAAGAAATTCGCTGCTATTTAGGAAAATCATTCCTATTTTCCCAACGTTTTCCCTTCTTAATAAACGACCAAACTCCGGCCAATCTCCATCAATCCACTTCAGCAGTTCATCCGGATCCGAACAGTATTAAAATTTAAATAAGACGTTTTGTAATCAGCATTCGCCAATAGATTTCCTTTCGAGCGATACGATCTACGAGGAGATTGGCAATCGCTTATGCGTCACATTTTCTATGCAAATAAAATGGGGTTAAGATTTACATCTCGGCAAAACGGGAACGTTATTTAGGTGTTCGGGCGTCTGCCCCCTCGAGACCTCTACGTTCGAGAACTGTTTATTCGAAATTTCTCGTGCCCAATGGTGATCGGAAAGAAAATCGAACTATTTTGTGTTTCGATTCGCCGAATGATGAAGTAGAGATCACTTATTTTAAGCAGTACTACGAAATGAGTTTAAAAAGACTAAAGAGAAAATATGTTTCTTACTACATTAGTAAATTTATAAAAAATTGCATACATTAATCAATCAAATTATTGATATTTTTGTATGCATACATGGCGGTATTGTGTAACGATAATAAAGATCAAGACATTCTACTTGCATATACAAGAAAAACGGATAATGATTCAATTTATTATGGAGTGTTATAATAAAGCGGCCCCTAGACCTGCAACTTGGTTACCAACCATGTTGCCAACTTCTTTGCCACAGACCATGCAACTTTACCAGTAACATCAGTTTATAAAAAGAAGTCGTATAAACTATTTTGTTGTGTGTACAATTGATTTTCCAATTATTTTACTATTTCTTAAGATTTCAAAATGACACATACACTGCAACATGGTTGCCAACATTAGGTTTATCCTACTAAAAATTAAAACTTTTTGATTCTATTGCAACCATTGGTGCAACATGGTATTGCAACTGCAACCTGCTCACAGACGTTCAACTTTCTTTGCAACATAACATATTGGCAACCAAGTTGCAGATCTAGGGGTCGCTTAACACTGTAACTATATGAAACATAGAGTAAATTCGATTATTTAAAGGGGGATGTTTTTAATTTGTCCGTATTTCCGATAGGGGTCACTATCAAAACTATCAAGGGGTCACACTGGCAAATCATCATACAACTTTTAACATCAGAGCAATGCTTGTAAATTGTCGAAATTTATTATCAAAATCAGAGTTCTCTGCCGCAAACTTATAGAGCAATTTCGTGAATTTTATGATGGAGCGATGTATTTGCCGAATTATCTACAAATTCCTAACGCATTTCACGCTGCTCTATATTAAAACAAAAATAATACAAAACTGTGCATTCCAAAGAAAATATCGCCGCTGTTGCTGGCAGTGTTAATAGATCCGAATTTATCAATTCGTTAATGGGGATCGTTACAAAGCTATGATCAATGATTATTTAATTCCGAATTTAAATGGTATTGATTTGGAGGAGATATGATTCCAACAAGGCGGCTCCACACGTCATACAGCTTTAATGCAACAGTTATTTTAAATTTGTTAAGAGCCGGGGCAATGGCTCAAAACTTCAACCAATATTATCACATACATCTGGGACTCTCACCGGCCAGTCGAGAATCGTAAACTTTATTAAAAACTATTTAAACTTGAAGATATTTAGCATTAAACACAAAAACACTGTTTAAACTTATCGACTGGCATTTTGCGAGCCATGTTACCACCATCACCAAATAAATGATTCAGTCATCTGCTGATGATGCTAACATGGTTAGAGAAAGGCGCGTCGAGAAGTTGAAATAGTGTTTTGGTTAGTTTTGGTTAATTGGATAGTTCCAATAGAAGAATTCAAAAACCATGTATCGAGTTGTAACTAGTCTTACAACATAACATATAATGATATTTTTAAACTAAAAAGTTTCTAATCTAAAGTCTGTGGGCCTATTAAAAAAATACTCTGAAAAGTGTACGTAAATTGAAAAAAATCAGAAGTCTTGTCAAATGGGAAATGCATTAAAAAGAGAACACTTAGATATCGCAATGGAACAATATAAAAAACATTGAAGGAAACACCAAATGTAGAGGTTAATTAAAGTTTAACGTTGGAATAAGTGTATTATAGTGAGAGGAGATTACCTTGAGGGAAAGTTAAAATAAATTTGGATGAGTAAACTTGTAAAGTAAGTGACCTTACTTTTTGATCATAGTTTCTATTATCCCATTACTGTGAGTTTGCGCGTCTTTAGAATAAGAATAATTCAGTAAAATCTGGCAAATAATTATGGAACGTTTAACATCAAAGCGATTCTTGCAAATTGTCGCAATTTATTATCAAAATCAGGGTTCTCTGAGCTAAACTTATAGAGCACTTCATGAATTTTATGGTGCACCTACTCGCCCAACCGAGCGATGTAATTATCCACAAATTCCGAACGGGTTTCATGCTGCTCGATATTAAAATAAAAACAAAGCAAAAAACTGAACCTTCCGAAGAAAATATTGCCGCTGTTGCTGGTAGTGTAGATGAAGATCCAAATTTATCAATTCATCGTCATACGCAAGAAGTTGTGCTTTGTTATTTGACTATTTGGAAAATTTTGCGTAAAAATCTTGATCTAGTACCTTACAAAATCCATCTTTTTCAAGAACCCATCTTAAGCCAGAATGTACCGCAAAATTACCACATTTGTAGTAAAAATAATCTGCAAATGATCCAACAATTACCGTTGTATTTAGAAATTAAGGATCGTATGGTGTGGATTGTACGCCGGTCGCATCATTGGGGCGTATTTCTTTAAAAATCAAGCTGGAAAGAAAAAAAATAATTCCGAATATGAATGGTATTGATCTGGAGGAGATGTGGTTCCAACAGGACGGCTTCAGATGTCGTACAGCCAACGCAACAATCGATTTATTGAGGAAACAATTGGGCGAGAAAATTATTTCGATTAACGGACCTGTTAATTTGCCACCAAGGTCATGTGATTTAACGCCTTTAGATAATTTTCTTCGATTGATAGAATGCTCTTTGTCAGAAGTAGCCGCGGCAGATATTTGTTTTCACATATTAATACCATTGAATATTATTTCACATAAAATAAATATTATCGAGGCATCTAATTTGGTTGTTGTTGTTTTATATTGTGGTATGTTATGTTGGAACACAAAATACTTTTAAGTAATGTAGTTGAGATATCAGATACAAGATATGTTTATTTTACTTACTTTATGAGGAGAGATGAATGAGAGATACTTTTTGTACATATCTTGTACATCTCTGTAAAGGCAACATAGTTTTAGAATAGAATTATATTAAATCATCTCTTGATGATGCTAACATGGTTAGCGAAACGTGCGTCCAGAAATTAAAAAAAATGATTCGGTGTTTAGTGGTAACTCTCTTTGAGTTTAGTGTTTCACACCGAAGGTTCCAATAGAAAAATTGATAGCTTCATAGGAAAAAATCAACAGGTGTTAAATCTGGACTACTTGGTGGCCAGTTGATGTCCCCTCGGCGACTAATCACTCTTTCAGGGAATAAATCGTGAAGAATCATTCGTGACCTGGGAAGTTGCTCTATCTTATTGGAAAAATGCGGTTGTAATCAATCGAATTTTGCATTTCAAGAGGTAAAAAAGTCAGGAATTTATGTGGTATGTTAGAATATTGTGGTATGTTATGTTGGAACACAAAATACTTTTAAGTAATGTAGTTGAGATATCAGATACAAGATATGTTTATTTTACTTACTTTATGCGGAGAGATGAATGAGAGATACTTTTTGTACATATCTTGTACATCTCTGTAAAGGCAACATAGTTTTAGAATAGAATTATATTAAATCATCTCTTGATGATGCTAACATGGTTAGCGAAACGTGCGTCCAGAAATTAAAAAAAGTGATTCGGTGTTTAGTGGTAACTCTCTTTGAGTTTAGTGTTTCACACCGAAGGTTCCAATAGAAAAATTGATAGCTCCATAGGAAAAAATCAACAGGTGTTAAATCTGGACTACTTGGTGGCCAGTTGATGTCCCCTCGGCGACTAATCACTCTTTCAGGGAATAAATCGTGAAGAATCAGTCGTGACGTGGGAAGTTGCTCTATCTTATTGGAAAAATGCGGTTGTAATCAATCGAATTTTGCATTTCAAGAGGTAAAAAAGTCAGGAATTTATGGCAATAACAATCGGAATTAACAGTCTGGGCGCGAGCACTGTTATCCTTAAAAAAGTAGGATAATTCGTTCGCTTGATATGGCAGCCCAAACGACCTTAGGCGAGTGTAATGGTTTCTGGTGCAGTTCCAGCGGATTGTCGGGAGTCCAATATCTGCAATTTTATTTATTCACGCGACCTTTGATGTGTAGTATAGTAATTGTAGAGAAGCTACGCGAAGTCGTAGAGACTGCCGTGGATCATCTCTAACAGACGGGCGAACGCGGTCAACATTTTTGCACGTTTTTGATGTCCTTTTGCGCCCAGTTGATTTATTTCGCACTGCGTTTCCAGTCTCTTCAAACTTGTGCACCCAATGCTTGATTAAATTCGCACTTGGCACATTTCTCGTGGTCGCTAAATTAAGATGTGTCCTGTGCAGATGTCGAAGAATAGTGTAGCAATCGTTGTTTTTATAAAACGCTCGCGCGCAAAAGGCACGCTGTGATCTCGTCAAGCGTTTGACACCACTCATCTTCCCCCGCTGTCAATGTTTGGCGCGTAATAGTCAAAACAAAAGCGAAAAACATTCTGAGACACCTGTTACACGGATGCTTTCTCTGGATGATGACATTCTGAAATGCACAATTACTACTGATGAGACATACATCTATGCTTATAACCCAACATCTCAACAAATTAGCAAGTATTCTACTAAAAATGACCTAAAGTAACAAAATCTACCATAAAACCGGTCAAAAATCAAAGTTACGTTAACAGTTTTCTTAGATTACCTTGTTATTGTCCACAAATAGTTCCTTCCAACTGGTCAAGCAGTTGATTAAGTGATTGTTGAAGTATTATGCGTCATTTGCGTGAGTCTATTCGGAAAAAAGTCTAAATTTGTGACTAATTCTGCATCACGATAATTCACCATCGTACACCCCAATAATTATTCGTCAATCTTTCCTCCATATTTACCAGATATACTACTGTGTTGCTTTTTCCTGTAGCCTTTGCAGAAGTAATCCTTTTCATACCTGATCTGTTTTGAGTTCATAGACGTTATTCAAAAGAGTTCACTGGTCACTTTAATGGAAATACCAGAAGACGATTAAATACTATTTCTAAAACTGAAAAAAATACATAGGAATAAGTGTATTACAGTGAGGGGGGTTTACCTTGAAGGAAACAAAATAAATTTGGATGTGTCAATAAATACTTTGTTTTATTTGTGTTGGTCTGAAATCGACAACATATTATTTTGTGTGTTTTTCTTTTATTTTGTACTTTTTGTTAGCTACATGATTCGTCGCTACCTTCACTTCAGTGCGCAAAGTGCGTTGGCGCTAGTAACACGTGTCGCACCAAATGGCGCCAACATATTTGGCGCCATTTGGTCTGTGGGACTGACGCGGGTATATGTGCAAAGTTTCGTGTAAATAATAACTTTCATTATTCTCATAATATTGCTTTGTTTTTATAGTTTTTGTATTATATGGCATAGTTTAAACCTTTTTATTATTTTCAGGTTACAAGATGAACGAAAATAAAAATATAATGATTTTGAAAGAACATTCTGATTTTGGATAGAGGATTTTATTGAAATGCAAGAGGATAGATACGAAACCGAGCCAAAACTGATTCTGAACATGAGCAAGTGGATGATTCTGCACAGGAGGGTGATTCTGAAATGGAGTCAGAAGATCATCTAATGTCTAGGACTTATTACCTGGGAAAGGATGGTCTAACCAGATGAAACAAATTCCTGCTTCGAATCAAGTAAGAAAACGTGCTAGAAACACAGCAACGCAACTTCCTGGTGTTAAAGGTAAAGCTAGGTCTTTGAAGGAATCAGATAAAATATGGAGGTTATTTTTCTCGGAGGGTGTTATTGCTTGGAGGCGAATATTATGGATATAATCTCAATTTACAAGAGAAAGAGACTGTACTGAAATGGATGAGACAGAAATTGAAGCACTCTTAGGCCTCTTACTTTTTGCCGGCGTTAGAAGAAATGGACTGAATGCTAAAGATTTATTCAAAACGGATGGCTCGTCACCGGACATATTTCGATTGACTATGGGCTGGAACCGTTTTTATTTACTGCTGCGGTGTCTAAGGTTTGACGATAAAACACACGTCCTTCTTGTGTATATTAATTGTAGCAGTGTTCAAGAAATACTACAGTTTGTTACAATCGATGAAAACCTAGAAGTCTTCAGAGGTAGTTGTAGCTTTAGGCAATATATTCTGTCGAAACTCAACAAGTATAGTAAAAAATACGGCATAAAATTAAAAAAAAAACATAAATTAGGGTTCCGAAGTTTCGGTCTTCTGTCAGACCGTGCGCCGATAGAGGTGTTATAAAATTTGAGGCGTGTACACGAAGGTTAAAAAGTTACCTTACTTTTTGATCATAGTATGAAATAAATCACCTTCAACTATACGGTACTGAAACATTTATTGATCAGACAGTAATTTACCCTCTCTGTCTTAAGATAGATAGATAAGATTTAATGTCTGCTAATTACTGCCGTACAATAGCAGATTTTTAATGTTTTCCAAACTTTTTGAAACCATTACACATGCCACTTGCGACTCTTTTGATTTAGTCATTCTAACAAAAAATATGTGCTATTGACATTAAAATTATAAAAATCACTAAAACAACCATGCCAAAGTTACCCCGGGTTTGGAATGTCATTAACCTAAAATAATGGGTGTAAAAGTAAACAATATTAAGTAGTAAACAAATCTTTATTACAACAAGTCTTAAAAGTAACAGATTTAGTGAAAAAGAAACAAAAAATGAATCATTATCTTCACAAAATGCACATACAAAATATGGATCTTTACTCTCTTTATGACAGATACCACAAACCCATTTCTTGCATGTGATACAATGTGTACCAGTCTACTCCCTTATATGTGCTCCATTTTGTTTTAAAAATAGAGCATACATCGTCATATTCTTCTTTTTTCTTCTTTGATTGAGAAGATTTAGGCCGAGACTCAACTGACTGCGTCGATTCTTCGTCAGACAGTTGCATCACTTGACCTGGCCTAATTTTTTACCACGCTTATGACTTCGTTCATTCGTCACACCCCAATTTTCTTGTTAAAGATCAATAAGAGATGAATCCAAAACACGTGCGTGAGACGAGGAAGTACTTACTGTATTAGTTAGTCCATTTGCTTGAACGAGATTATTCCGACGCATGAAATTCACGATATAATCGGGTCCTGGTATTTTTATAATTTTTTAATAGTCCTGCCTTGTTTATCCAGATATTTTTGTATTGTTATACCCAAATCTCGAAGTTCAATAGAGAAGCCCCATATTGCAACTTAACGTAAAGTGTCCGCAATCAAAGTTTCTTCTTCGAGATTTAATGCAATAGGACCGCCAACTTTTTTATTGGGTGAGTCACTTGATCTATTTTGAATAGTGCCACGGGGTATTTTCCACTTTTTACTTGCTTTGGCTTGAGACATGCCTTTGTAATATCTTCTAGTGTTTTTTTTTAGGTCATCGTCACTATAATTGCGATAGTTACGCGGGCCAATGCACTAACATTATTAACGAGGCATCGTAACACAAGACCCAATCTCGCGATTCGCTCCCAAGGCTCGGTCTCAATGTCACCCCAGTTTACGGTACATTTTCTAAAATAAAATCCTATTTGAAAAATATCTCACTAGGCACCACCATGCCATACAAGGTGGCACAAAAGGCCCTTCATTTTTAATTAAACTTTTGTTTTAACTTTTTTTTCAGAATAAAAAGTAAAGTAAAGTGTTTGGGTTAGAGGCGCATCAGCAACTAGGCTATTTAGCGACTGGACCTACAGCTTAACGTGGGTTCCGAACCATGGTCATCAGCTTCCGACAAACCCAGGCCAGCACCCCCCTCGGGCTATAAACCCTCGGTTATGTGCCTACCCATAAGTCTATCAGGAAGCCTACCGACTGGCGAGTGACCAACGTAGAACACTTCTCAGAAGGCATCCGGCCTTACCCAGCCTTTAACTGGCGTGACTGAGGGGTAATTCGTAGTCGGATTTTACAGGCTTGCGTAGAAATAATCACAAACATTTAGGAAAGATAAACGGACAGAAGAAATAAAAATAACCATCCGAGCGCTGGAATCGAAACAGGCTACCGCTCCAGCGCGGATTCGGCAAAGCAGACGCTCTTACCGCCGCACCAACGCGACCGGCTTTTTTCAGAATAAGCTAAATAATGAATAATTATATCTGTGGGTAATTTAGAACAAAAAATATCAACTTCCAGGTAGTATAAGAGCTACTACAGTTACTTAAATGGTACACCCATTAATGCGCCATCCTATTTCTAAATGGATGGCGAACTAGGTACTTCAGGATTTCCTTTTTAAATAAAAACAAATGTTTCAGAAAAATAACACGCTTGTTTATTTTATCAAAAATTAGAAGTATAGTAATTATTGTTTAAAAATAAAATTCTCCAAATGTCCCCTTATTCTTCTATTCTTTGGGTCAAAATTAATCGTGTGTGGATTGTTAGAATAAACTTTGTCTTGAGGAAGCCCAACAGGAAAAGGTGCAGCTCACTGAATAACACCAATTCGAGAAATGACGAGGCCAGAAAAACGTGTCCGTAACAAATCTAAAGTTTTCCTCGCCGAGTGACACGTGGAGTCAGCCGAGTGGCACATGGCGTCATCTGGTTGAAATAACATACTGGTAAGGTGCATATTATCCAAGTGAGACCATAAAAAGTTTCTTAACATATTGCGGTAGCGTTTGCCATTAACATTTACTATTTCTCCATCGTCATTTTCATAAAAACTTGGCCCTATAATCCCTCCAGTCCACAATACCCACCAGAATATTACCCAAATAGGATGTAAAGGTTCTTATACAATCATTCGAGGATTTTCACTTCCCCAAATCTTACAATTTTGCTTGTTCGTATAACTTGTGAGGTCGAAATGAGCTTCATTGAAAAACGTAATTTTATTGTAAAATTCTGCATTATTTATAACTTCATCAAAGATAAAATGTGCTAAAGGACGACGATATTCGTGGTCTGGGAGACTCTTGCGTTAGTTGAATTTTATACGCATACGAGGTCACACCTTTGTTCGAAATTCAATTTGATGCAGAGAGCTTAAGGAACTAAGGTCCTGGGATTTTCGCCAACATGCCAACATTTCATTTTCGCCAACAATACTCTAGCGATATGTTCATTGGATCGAGCACTATGTGGACGCACTGGCAATGACTGATCCGGAAAACTCAAATTTTCGAATAAGATTGCAAATTACGTTGTCACTTTGGGCATGATTACGCCCAGAAATTAAGCAAAGCTAACGAATTGTTTTCACACAAGCACGGGAGTTTTCCTAGTAAGTTTCCTAGTTCAATTCCAACACGTTCCTCCGTCGTAAAACGATCCATAATTAAATTGCGGGGTCTCTGACACATGCCAGATCTCTGACCAAACCTAACCTAACCTACAAAAGCGATGTTACTCCAAATTAAGTATACAATGAAAACGCTTATGTCTAGAACTGAACAATAAAACTCGTATGTTTTATAACGAATACTTTAGTATATCGAAACAATTTAGTAAACACACTGTATACATATTTCAAACTGTTACCAAATCGTGTATTTATCATCAAATGTTCCTTTCTCCTCATTTCATCAATTAATTCCGCCAAACCACATTGTCTCCTTAAACATTTAAACCAATTGCGTCTCGTTCACAGATCCCCCTTCCGAGAATTTTCGTTTCGCGGCCCTGAACCGCTGATTAAGAAAACAGTCGCGGAAAGCCGACCTGGACGCAATTAAGATGTTATCATGGCGACCACGATGCGCCGAGCCGTCGACAATTAACGTAATTTATTACGAGGTAACAATGGCCGTTCTGTGATACGGTGGTGGCCGGGTGGTCCGCCAGGTCCCCGACCGCGGCCCAGTCATCGTCATTAGTTGATCATTGAGAATAAGGCAGAGGGCGGCGTGCCGAAAATCGAAACGTCACACCGAAAGAGGTGGTGATTGGTGAGGTGATGGTGTGCGGGAAGGGAGGAAGACGGTGTGGACAAGGACTATGACCATTACAATGATTGTGACGGGGATAATGACGATGTGAGGATGATATCGATATTGTTGCTTTAGTGGTATCTCTTTTTGTGTGTTTGCATTCTTGACATACTTTCTACAGATGTGATTGTAAAATTAATCTTCCATTACATTTTAGATATAGTGATAGCTTATAAAATAGCAATTACTAATGGGTTTGTATTTATCTATTACTTAGATGATCGATAGATATAGATGAATAAATTCGAGAGACATTTTCTTCTATATTTTCAAATTAGTGTATGAAGATAAATTGAAGGTAATTGAATTTATTTTTGTCACACATTAGTTTGCAACTTTTAAAATGAGCTGCAAACTTCTTCCTTTCAATTAGGCAATTCTTCTTATGCTTCTGTGTAGACCTGATAACACATCAAGGGCCTTAGCCACTCCTAGGGTGTATAATCCAGTTATAGAGGAGTAACCTGTATAATCCAGTTATAGAGGAGTACTGCCTTTTATTTTATTATTGCCTAAATCAGGGGTTTCCAAACTTTCCAGCCTTAGGGCCATACTAATTACTCCAGTAAGTTCCAAGGGCCAAAACCGTTTTAATTTTCCTGCCATTATCTAAAATTTGTAAACCAGCCGTCGAGTACGCGCCCTAAACGAGCATACGCTTGCTAAATGCGCTGGTCGCGGGCTAGATTGATGCCACTGGCGGGCCGGATCTGGCGTAGTTTTGGTCTAAATGGCTGTGGCGTATATATGTATATATATATATATATATATATATATATATATATATATATATATATATATATATATATATATATATATATATATATATCCCCTTTGTGGATCAGACCTTGACGTGGTAAAGGGGTTTGAGTAGGGTAATGAAGTTTTGAGCTATGCCGTCTGGATTCTATGCTCCTGGGAGGGTTACCTCTGGTGGACAGGTCAAGGCAGAGGCCTTAGACTAACATGATCCAAAATCTGCCAACCCTCATTGGACCAGCGTGGCAGATTACGGTCCATACCTTCAACATGGTATTTTAATATGATAGTACAACCTGAAATACGGCCCTCATTCCCTTGAGGCCAAGGGACAACTACTTACGGCAGCGGGAGGATCTGCCCCAAGGCAGAGGGTGCTAAGAATCACTGGGTTATATCAGGCTGCCATTGGACTTTTGACATTGCTACGCTTAATATACGGACTATGAAAATGGCGGCCCGATTACAAGAACTGTTAATCGAACTTGACAACATAGATTGGGATATTATTGGGCTGTATGAAACACGAAGAAAGGGCGAAGAGTTAATCAAACTGCAACCAACTGGACACATATTCTATACCCGAGGTACGGAAAATGGACGATATGGCGGAATTGGATTCTTCATCAATCGAAAGCTGAAGGACAGTGTAGTAAAATTTGAAAGTATATCTAACCGAGTAGCCCATTGCGCCATTCAGCTGAATAAAAACTTTAGGCTTCAAATCGTCCAAGCTTATACACCAACTATAAGCCATAACGATGAGGAAATTGGGGAATTTTATGATGATGTGGCCCAGCTTTTATATAAGGAGAAATGTAGGTATAAAATCCTGATGTGTGATTTTAATGCCAGAATTGGAACAAGAGCTGATGAAAATGCAACTGGCCCATATGGAACTTGTGAGCGAGACAATAAAGGGGACAGAAAGGTTGATTTTACTGAAGGACAAGAACTTTATATTATGAATTCATTCTATAAGAAAAATATCACCAGAAAATAGATATGGAAAAGCCCATCTGGACTCACAAGTGAAATAGATTACATCATGGCCAACGATAAATCAATATTTTGCAATTGTGGGAACAGGATGGTGTAAAGATCAATGGTTCAAACTAAAACTATTGCAGATTTGCAGATGATATCGTTCTCCTTTCACAAGATCCAGTGGAGCTGCAAACACGCATACAAGAACTGCAAAGAGCTGGTGAACCATTTGGCTTAAAAATAAACCTGAAAAAGAGTCAGGTTATGTTCAATAAAGTAGCTGAGGACAGGAAAATTTCTGTTTTAGGAAGGGATTTGGAGATTGTGGACCACTTTAAATATCTTAGGCAGAGGATTTCAATAGATGGGGATACCGCCTGAGAGGTGGAATGCCATGTTAAGTGTGGCCAGCAGGCATTTGGCAGACTCAATATAGTGCTTAAGAGCAGACTCCCACTTTGCCTGAAAAAAAAGTTCGATGAGTGCATCCTATCCGTTATGACATACGGAAGTGAAACGTGGACACTCACATCGCAATCAATTCAAAAACTTCGAGTAGCACAGAGGGGAATGGAAAGATATATGCTTGTCATTACAAAACGAGACAAAACGAACCCTGCGCATGGATCAGGGAAGTCTTCGATCAGTGTGTTCTGTCCGTTATGACGTACGAAAGTGAAATCTGGACACTCGCATTGCAATCAATTCAAAAATTTCGGGCACAGAATGGAATGGAAAGATGTATATTTGGCATAATAAGACGAGACAGAAAGCCCTGCGTATAGATCAGGGAACAAACGGAGGTGTGTGACATCATTAGAAGACTGAAGCAATTGAAATGGAGATGGGCAGATCATGTAGCGAGTCGATGGGCCGATAGATGGATCAGGACAATCCTGGAGTAGATACCGCTTGACCGCAAATGTCCGCGAAGAAGACCGAAAGCACTTTTGGACCGATGGCATCGTTAAGTATATTGGACGATCTAAAACTCTTTGGTTTTATTGTTTTTATGTCTTCCCTTTCTATCTCTTCTTTCCTTTTTCAGTCTGTTATTCTTTCCTCTTGTGAATTCCGCACCTCCCCACCTCATCTTTTCCTCAGTCTTAATGTATCTTCTCAATATTTTCTTGTTGGGACTTTCGCTGTTTATCCTCTTAATGTGTCCATCCTCCCTCAAACTCAATCGTTTGCTCCGGATTTTTTTCATTATATGTTAACTACAGATTGTTATGCTCATTATGCTGGTTCTAATGGTACATATATTTTTTGAAATTGAAGATAGAATTAGAATGAATTAGATGAAATTTAAGATATTTTCGAGATATGATAGGTGTCAATTTAATATTTTTTTCTTTTATTAATATCATTGGCCATGGAGAAAGCTTCTTTTTCGTAATTTTTTGTGTCCTTCTCAGGTACTCACGCATGATACTCCAGCACTAATCAACTATCATGTGTCCATTCCATCGACCCTGGTGCCTTTTTTCGATATTTTTTAGGTCCTTATGAAATTGCTGTCCTTGTTCCTCACTGTAAGAGTCAAGATTGTCCAGGAATTTTTCCAAATGATTGTGGAGGTAGTGAACTTTGATGCTCATGTTACATGCAAGCTTTCTGAAAATTTTCAGCACGTTTTGCGCCAATTCGCGATAATTTTCAGACTTATTCCTTAGGAAATTGTTTACAACATTGACGAAAGAAAACCAGGCTCATGATTCTATATTATTCATGAAATGCCCGAAATTGTTATCTTTCATCAAAAGCCTAGTTTCCTAGTCCATCGAAAATGCCAGGCTTAAGTTTCTCTTTGCTCAAACCAGGAAATTTCCTCGATATATAATTAAAACAGGAACCATTTTCATCCAATGCTTTGACATACTGTTTCATTAGTCCCAATTTTATGTGCAATGGGGGAAAAATTATTTTCTCTTTAGTAACTAACGCTGTATTTTTGATATTTTGTTTCCCAACTGTCTAGTCTTTTCTTTCAGGCCAGTTTGTTTTAATCCACTGTTCGCTTTTAGCTCTGCTATCCCACAAACACAGAAAACATAGAAATTTCGTATAGCTGCTTTGTTGATCCAATAAAAAGTTTACCATTTTTAAATCAACACATTTAATTCTCTTTTGATCATAGTACTTGGGTTTCGCCAATACAAGAGATATGGTTTTATACTTCTTTAATTTAGTGGAATAAGCAATGTTCCCATAGCTTGCCGAACCATGCAATGGTGCCATTATGTAACAAAACACATTTCAAATTTCGCTTGCAACTGTCTATAAAAAGTCTCCATTCATTTGGCTGGTATTTCAAGAAACCCATTTTTGATAAAAAACCACCGACATCATTACAAAAAAACAACATAATTTTCTGAGCAAAAAAATGGAAGTAGTTCTTTATCTCGAACTGGAGAAAGTAAATTCCTCTCTTTGAGTCTGGATGTCAACAGTTCTGATTTTTCTTTGGAAAGGTCTCTGATAAGGTCACTTAAAACATCTTGAGTAAATAGTAGGGGTTTTGAGGACGTAACTTCAAAATTTTCACTTTCTTCCCTAGTACAAGCTTGCCTATCTTCGGATGTACTACCTTATGTATCTGAAAGATCAGACAGGCCACCAAAAGTTGGAACAGGGACATCTACTGAATGAGAAACAGGTTTTTTAGCAGATACCAGATCGGGATAGGTAATTTTTTTTTCGGTTAATACCATGTACCTCGACTAAGCAAAAATATGTGGTCACAGGGTTGGTAAGTCAAAAATTGCAACTTTTTTAATACATTTTGTTGATAACAATGTGGTCGAATAACGTTCTAAATTGAGTGATTTAAAGGCTTAATAATTTAATTAAATTCTTTTAAGATTTTCCTTTTGTTAGTTGGTTTTATAGCAGCTCTAAAAAAGTTATTGACCATACTTACCAAATTATTCACTATACTTACCAAGTTATTCACCATACTTTTTATAATAGTAATAAGTTTCTACGTCGTTTTCTGTTTATTTTGTCAATTAGGTACCCCTAATTGACAAAATATTCCATAAAAAAGTTGCATTTTGAGCGAATTTTTATTACAAAGTTATTGTAGACAAATGCATTACAAAAAGAAAATTCAATACAAATCAATGCTAAAAACATGGAAAAATGAATATAGGTAACTGTTATAATTTTCCAAATCTCAACCGAACTCCAGATTTTAACTAAATCTGCATTGATTGGCGGTTGATCATTGGTTGCCAATTTTTTTATAGAAATCGTGAAAAGCAGGAACTATCAATGACAATAGAGGGATGATGGGAACTTACTGATGGGGTTTGAACCAAGAAAAACCAGGGGAAGGTGATCTAAAATAAAATATTTTTTCCTTCTCCTAAAATTTTTCATTTTGAATGATTAATTTTTTCAAGAATATGTTTAAAAAATATATTTCCCGATTCTGTATCCTGTTTTTTTATAATGAAAGGTCCGCGCCTTTTTGATAGTGGACTGAAGTCCAAAAACTTTTCCCTTGTCATTGAAACCACAATAAACCACAAATTTTTTTGTTTGCCCAACCTGATAAGTTGAATCATGACATCCAATTATGACAGTTGTTAATTTTTGCCTTTTCGATGAGTGCGTGGTCGGAGCGCATTTCATGTGAGTGTGCCCATTTACCAAAAATTTGTGATTGACAACATTTATACGTAACTTTTGTATTGCGTATAGATAGTATATCACAATATCATTTTTATTTTGGTCTCCGCAAGTGTCGGAGTAGAAGGTGACTTCTTCTGTCTCTGGGGGAGCACATTGTTTAATAGTTCAAAAAGGCATGACGCAATTTGGTTAGCCGCCTTCCCTGATACACTTTCGTCCCATTCCCAGCAGTAACCTGTGTCGTATGCCTGCATGCCTTTTTACGCAACTCCTCCAAAAAAGCAACCATGGAGTTAGCCATTATTCCATTTTATAATAAATTAAATAACTAGCCAAGAAGTTTGGCTGTCAGGAGACACGGTGAACTGAACTTGTATTATTGAGGGAGAAGATAGAATCTTGGAGGGGTATAGGCAGGAGAGATAGAAACAGAAATTCAGTGAAATGTAAAAGAAAAAAGCTCTGGAAAAAAAGCGTAATATGATTCTTAAGATTAGTAGGGTCTGAGTTACGAGAGGTATTCTTGGAAAAGTCCTTTCTTGGCCATGATCTGCTTTGTGAGTAACCAAAGTAATTAAAGTAACCAAAGATAATTCAACTTACCCTATTATTTCTCGTGAATTACATTCCTCTAAAATTGAACAACTTGACCTAACAAACAATATGCTTGAATTTGACTAGTCTACCATGGTGAGTAAATGGATAAGTGCAGTTGACAACACAGGTTCATGGGGAAAAATAAGGGAATTCGACTTATCTCGTTGTTCCCCAGAATGATGAATAGGAAAAATGTAGTTAGGTCGATATAACTGAAAACAAGCACAATTTTACCACTTACCAAGAAACCACAACCTCCATAACTCGGAAAGTATTAGGGTCATGAGTTACCAACTTTTTCACAGTGCATATAAGACATTGGAGTAGACCACAGTACACTTATCTCTTTTTGGCCATTTTTTGACTTACCAAGTTATTCCATGAGATCACAGAAATAATTATCATCATAGTAATTTTTGGTTTCCTCCAAATCATAGGCACACCAAACTTCAATTAACTTCTTTTACCATTTGCCCATTACCTTAAATGTTCGCTACACATTTTGCAAATATTATTTGGAATCCATGGTTTATCAACGTCTTTGATTTTCAAGTTAAAATAAGTGAAATACGCATCTTGCACAAATTCAGATATAGGTTTTCGAAACTTTTTCACGATATACTCTCCAGAAACGTAACAAAAAGTGTTCAGGTCATTTAAACACGATCGTTTTATTTAATAACTTTTTTAATTCAACGAACAACAAAAATAAAAAAATTTAATGGCTACTGCGAACAGAATATTATCATTGTGACTAGATTAAAAACTGTGCGTACTTTTGATAATTTAATGTTACTGAAAGTGTTACTAGACACTATAGTTTAAAATTACGTTTAAGGCTCGGCGACACCAATTTTTTTTTTAAATATATCTTTATATTTATATTGCTCGATATTGATTGATTTAAATTTCAAAATATCCTGTAGAGCGAAAAACTTTTTATTTCCAACCGTTATTCTCGCTGCAACTCCTCTGACATTTCATTGTTAGGCGTAATTACCGAACCTGGATATTTTAAACTATAAACTTTTTCAACATCTTTTACTTATTACCAGGTCAATATATTCTTGTTTTTCCTTTATTTGTTTTGATGGCCTCATGTATTTAGCACTCCCATTTGTAACGCAGCATCCTCGAACTGTTTAAACATCTGTTCTAATTCTTCTTTTTTTCTTTTTACACATTATGTTAATATCGAATTAGGCAATTCTGCATGATGTTAATGAGTAATGTTATTCCTCTACTTTTAGTGGTTAGCCTACACTTCTTCTTCCTAAGTGATTTGTTTCCAGTAATCGTAACTAGTCTGTTGTGTGTCATTGTAGTTATGGGACTATTTCATTCTCTTTTGCTACTCAGTGTCCACTCGTTTAACTCCTCCATGTTACATTAGTTTCTGACTTCATGACATCTACTTCGGTCTCTCTACGTTTTTCCGGTATTTTTTTCTTACTATTCAAATCTCTGCCATTTCCAACAAACCTTTGTGTCTTAGACATGTCAAATCTTGTTTCAGATGTGTATCATCCTTGATATTATGATGGTTTTATAGATACCTTACTTGTTGACTGCTTAAACGAGAAAAAATGTCCCTTTAAATATAGGCAAAGTTTGTTCGATAAGTTCTCCGATTCTATATAGTCACCTAATAATTCAATAAATTTAGAATAAGGACGTTCCAATGTTTTAATAGCATCAGCATAATGTGTTTCTCTGCAAAATAAGACATTATCTCAACTTTGACATTAAAATTTCATGTGAATTTTTACCCAGCGGGTCATTTTTTCTGATTGGAGGGGATGTGGAAATAATCGCTAGGTGTCAAATCCGGTGAATGTGGTTCATATGGAAACATTTCCAAGTGCTCGTCATGGAGTTTTGAGCAACAACTCAAGACGAGTGTGCAGGTGTATTATTGTGGTTAAAAAGACGCGCTCTTTCGGTCAAATGTCGTCGGTAAGCCTGAATATCGGGCCTTTCAGTTTGTCCAGTGGAATCTTCGTATCACACTATCTAACAAATTATACTTGACAAATATCATAATCATTAGGTCAATCTCTATATCAAGCGAAGACTTGTTCAAAGCTTCGACTTGTTCGAAGACTTTTTCGAACCTTCATAAAAACGCAAAGCAATATCCAGTTAAAAGTCTATAGTTAACAGTGATATAGACAAAATCTTATGACTGCATATGCATCTCGAGGATGTGCTCCTATGTTATAAGTAATGCCTGAATGACAGTATCCTCTGTTATAACCCGACGGGTCCAAAGATGTGTTATATAGCAACAGCTCAGATATAATAAGATTTATAAAAAAGATTTTACCTATTATATTCTTTTATCATATTTACTTTTATCATCTGTTATTTTGAAGCAATATAAATAAATGAAAATTAAAGGGCGCATGTCCCAATCTTATAAAGCTTTGTGTTGGTAGCCAAAGAGAATTGGCAATTGTCTCGGTGGAATGCAGTGCCATTCTGTTGACTAATTCAAACCGCCCCTAATCAATTGCTTGCTTTAATTCACTTAGTTGTGAACATTATTTCTTCAATTTGATGGTTTGGTTTTTGGGTAACAGCACATAGTAAAAGATTCCCTTCCAGTCCGACCCGATCCATAGCACAACCCTCCTCGGATGTAAACTGGCTTTTGCGTTGATTGAAGGGACACAACCTATTTTTATTACTTGTAACATCCGCTTTAAAAATGGATCGATTTCGTTGCCCTTCAATAGAAAACCACAAGCAAAAATTCGGTATATCAATTTTTTCTGCGTTATGGCACATGCGGCAACCATATCATATTATCCTTGCTAACTATTCAATCGTCTTGACATTATTAACTTGTTAATTCCAATATTCTCCGATCTCTCGAGTCGACCACTTTCAATTAGCGTCAATATTTCATTGCCATCAGCCTCGGTCGATCATCAGAACGTGGCTAAGATTAGAATTATTTTTACGAAACTTTATGAAGCTCTTACGATAAGTATAATCGTCAACAGTATCAATCACCGTACACATCACACATCTTTTATTGGGCCTGCAAAGCACTGCGTTGCCTATTCGGAAATAAACATAATATCGAAAATGATCTTTATTTTCTGCATTTTTTAATGCTTAACAAAATTTAAACAAACAGCCACAAAACACATATTTCCCCAAGTAGTCGTTGAAATTCCTTCTGTCAAATAGCAGTAAAACTTTATAAGTATGAAGTAGATAACATTTCTAGTCTAGCACCAAAAACAGAACGAACCTTTGTATCAAATCACAGAAGAATCGTTATATTTCCGCACGGAATAATGAAAAAAAGTATATGGCCCACGATAACATTAATTTAGAAGCCTCCATATTTTATTGGTGTCAATTATTCGGGCCATTTATCTGTATGTCTTTCTCTATTCCCCAATTTTATAACTATAAAGCATACGATGATCTGATGATTAATTATTTCTAAAGGAGTTTTACTCGATACTTTGTTTTATTAGACAACAGCATAAGCAATTCAATAAGATATTGAGTACCGTAAATAGCTACTTAGTAAAAATAAGAACACAGTTATATAAAGACCAAACCAATAATAGGTGACCACTGACCAGCATCGGAACACCCAATAGTCAAAAATGTTAATATTCGACGCGGAACGTCTCCCACGAAACTGGAATACCAAAGTCGGCGAAAAAGGCGACCGGACTATAAATCATACGTCATCTGACCATTTTTCAACGAGAAATACATCCGAACAAATTGAAGCCAAAAGATCCATTGTCGAGCCGATCAGGTCGCACGCTTGTTTTTTATGGTCATTAATTTTAGTACGGTCCTTTTTTGAGCCGAGGACGGTCCATTCGGTGAAGACGTCGATGACGAAAACGACTGTTTATGAGAAACTGTTTACTAAGATACCTGCTCAAGTACTCTAGTCGAAAGACAGAAATGGATTTTGGTAGTTCTCAAGCTTGGTTTACAAAAGGTTTTTCTTTTAATATTTATTATATACTGGATGACATAAAAAATGGATACACTCAGTATATTTTAGAATATTTAATTATTAGTATTTTTGTGCTCAATAACTGCTTGTTTAATTTTTATTATCCGACATTTTTTTCTTATTTCTTGTTCTCTGAAAAACAAATTACATATTTCAAATTTAAAAGTGGCATGATTATATGCCTTACCAGAAATTTATAAACCAGAAAAATCAGTGATACCAATCGTATCAGCAATTAATTTTCCAATATACAACTTGACAAAATGGTTAGCAGTGGAATTTGAAAATTTACCAAACCAACTACCTTCATGTTCTTTGATAAATTCAAAATAATTCATAAGAAAATTCGAAATCACACTGTTACAGAAGTGTGAGGTCTTGTTACCCTTATTACGTATTATCATTGTTTCCGAGTGTACCGATTCCGCATACCTTGAAATATTTGAGATAGTTACTTGGATTAAACTACTTCAGTAATAAGATTGTTTCAGAGATTGTTAGTACTCTCTAAGAAGATTTTGCACGAATCAAAATCAACTTAATAATAGATTCTGCGAACAACAAAAGGGAACGGCAATGCGCCTTAGCCAACTTATTAATGAGCAAATTTGAAATCGAGGCAAAGGATGAATTTAGTTACTTTCCGAGGCTGTGACTAAGATATGTTTTAGATACAAATAATAAGTTTTCGATACAAATAATAAACATTTAAAAGATTGATTTCACTTACTTACAAAAACAATATTGTATTATCTTCTTTGGATGTTAGGAATAATAAAAAGAACTAAGATTTTTTAATTTTTAGCAAAAATACCCCAACTTTGAGAAACATTCCTAACGATTCAAATCGTAAGGAATGGCTTCCTTAAATAAAATGGCTAGTTTAAACTTTATTATAGAGAGATTAATTCATTTTTCTTCAAACCAAGATGATTGTAACACGAGAACATTGCAGATAAATTAATTAGCAGTGGTGACTCGTGAAGGAGGGCGTTGGGGCGCCGGTCCTCCAGCATTTATCACAGTAAATAATTTTTCAGAGCAAAACACCATATTTTATTTCCGTTCAGTTTCTGTCCTTTAACTAACTTTAACTTATTATTATAAATTAAAATTCCCAATGTAGATAACCTCTGTCGACCCATCACACCAAATAATGCGGATAAAAATTCCATCCTCTTACCACAATTTTACATCGTTTGTTGGACGTTTACTTCTAGCGACCGTACGTCACGTCATCTTATCTTATCGTTGGCGTTAGATGTTTTGCCGGTTGCCAGAATTCGGGGGGTTTAACTGTTTTCTAAAACATGCGATTTGAACGTAGATTCCCTGCGACCGAGCGACCGACGCTGATTTGACGGGTACGGAGCGTTTGATAATGTCTCGCGTCGTGTATTTCGTTCGCCTCGCGAATAGTTGTTTTGATTTGGAATTTGCTACGTGTGTACACACTGAGTAGTACTTTTTAAATAACAATAATCAACTTTTAAATGCAAACATGAAAGTGTCTGGTTTAAAACAGTATAACATATATATATATATATATATATATATATATATATATATATATATATATATATATATATATATATATATATATATATGTATATATATATATATATATATATATGTATATATATATATATATATATATATATATATATATATATATATATATATATATATATATATATATGTTTGTCCTCGCTTCTTCCGTTATTTTCTTCTACGTATATCGGTCCTGTATCTCTTTCCACCATGCTTGTATTTCCGATTTCCAATTTCCTTATGTCTTCCCGCACTTGATCCACCCACCTACTTTTCGGTTTCCGTCTTCCTCCATTAATATCTGGTCTCCACCTTGTAATTTTCTTTAATAATTTGTTATCTTCCATTCTTCTTATATGGCCAAACCACCGAAGTCTTTGTACTTTTATGGTCTTCATATATCTTCTCGTTTCTAAATTGTTTTTATTTCTAAATTCATTAACATTCTGTATTTATCTTCTGCAACTTTCTTTAATCCATATATTCTTCTTACTAACTTTCTTTCGAATATTCGTAACTTTTCCTGTTCCATAATTTCATAATTTTCCTAATTTTCATATATTTGCTTTTTTCTTGATTTATTGTGAGGTCTCTATTGTGAGGTCGATTCGGATGTCCTAACTACTGCTTGTGAATTTTTCATTGTCTGTTAGTCTTATTAGCTTGCCAGGTATTTTCATGACCGTTATAGCTTTTATTACTAGTCCCCGTTTCAGACTATTAAAGCTTGTTTGAAATCAATATACACCATTTGTAATTCCCTTCCAAATTCCTTAGATTTTTCGATTATTTGCTTTACTATATGTACCGCGTCTATGGTAGATCTGCCTCTCCTAAAGCCATATTGATAGTCTCCAATTTTTTCTTCTGTATACCTCATTAATCTGATATTTATTGTCATGGTCGGTATCTTATATACAACACCATGTAACGTAATCACCCTAGAATTTACACAGTCTTTTGGATCTTTCTTTCTTTTTCTCTGTCTTTTCTCTGTCTTTTGGTCTATACCCACGTCTGGTCTTCGGAACGATCTTACATCTTGTATCATTTTTTGTCTTCTTTTGTCTATGAGGATGTCGTCCATCTGGTTTCCTGTCGTTCTGCCTGGAATTAGCCAGGTTACTTTATGCTGCGATTTGGGTTGGTATTTTGTGCTAACTATGTACATTTCCATTTATGTTGCTAAGTTTCCCAGTCTAGTTCTATTGTTGTTTGTTTCGTTATGCAAAGTTTCTCTTCCAGCCACTCCTTTCCAGTATTCTTCCTTTTTTTTATCGTAGAACTCATCCTTCTCTTCTTCATTTTCTATATCTGTTGGTGCGTAGGCGTTTATGATTGTAATGTTGATTATATCATTCTTTAATCTAATGTACCAAATTACATTAAATACTTTCTCGAGTTTTTGCTTATCAAAAATCCCGTTCCGTTTTGTCCCTGCTTATATTCCCCTCCATATAGCATTGTATATTCTTCCCTGTAAATTCTTCCTTCTCTTTTCCATCTTACTTCCTGCGTAGCCAATGTTTCTATTTTATATTCCAGCATTTCTCTGGTGCTCTCCTCCATCCTTCCTACAACTAACAATGTTTTTACATTCCTGTCTCTATGCGTATTACCGCACGTTCTTTCTTCCTCTACCTGTTTGCCATTTTATTTATTTTCACGGAGAATTTGGGAAAAAATTATGTTATTTGGTTGATTTTATAAATTTTGTTAAGCATTAAAAATATTTAATCGATTTTACTATGTTATTTCCATAAAGGTAAGAAAGCGTCGCAGACACAAAAAAGATATGTGCTATGTACGATGAGGATACTGTTAATAATTTCTCGTGTCGTAAGAAGTTAAGTAAAATTCGTAACATTCAATGCTTCAACAAATACTTCACATTCTGGCTGAAGAATGTGAAGCGTTGTTAAATATTAGCGTTAATTGAAAGCACGATCACTGTGCGAGAAGTCCTATATTAGAAACCTCATCTGCACATTTAGAGATGATATATATTAGTATTCCACAGAGTTCGCTTGTTCGTAAAATGGATCGTGGTTATTGAATTAATAGGCAGAATATACACAGATATTTTTTTATTCACATGAATATTCACAAATACTTTACTACTTTTTTTACGTGTTATTTTTCGCTTTATTGTCTTAAGTTTTGCGGGATTTAGTGTAGTTCTCTTCGTGTTAATATTTCACAAAATATTTATTTAAATCGACTTTTACAGGGAATTGGCTCTAGCGTGCACTTTTTTCACTTCTTCCTCTAAAACCTCTACGTGTTTACTTATCTCGAACTATCAACTCTTACTTCTTAGTCGAAGTGTTGAGGTGCAACTCTGAACTCCTACAACTGTCAACATTAAAACTGCGAACGGGAAACTTAAAAATACGCATTATCTATCAATGCTATTAATTCGAAAACAAGATCATTAATTTCAAGAAAAACGTTCACAATTAGGTGAATTAAAGCGAGCAATCGACTAGAAGCAGTCTGAATTAGTTTCCAGAAACTGGCGGTTTCCATCAAGCTATAGCACAGGTGCTATACTATACCACAGGTGTTTTTGGCCATTCAATACAAACTTTCACAAAAGACGTACACTTTTACAGTGTTGGTCTATGCACTGTACTATCCCGACGTTGAGCTCTCCTATTACCATTTTTTAGATCGCTTTAAAACAGCATAAATGGTAAAAACTGAATTTCCCTGGAAGACTCGAAAAATAACCTTGATCAGTTCTCTAGCCAGAAACCTCGGAGCTTCTATGAACACAGGATTATGCTGCTACCGGAGAAGTCATCGAATAGAACGGCACAAACTATATTCATTAAATATAATTTTTACGAAAATAAATATTTGTCAAAAAAATAGGACGAACTTTTACATCAACCTAATAGGTTTGAGTTCCGCATCTGCATTGAATGAAATTTTAATAAAAAAGTTTTTTCTTCAATTTTTCTAAAAAAATGGGACGAACTTTTACGTCAACCCAATACTAAAAGAAATTTATGGTATTCCAGCCACAAACAAAATATTTGTTATGGGGGCGCATAAACGTCACAGTCCGACATGGCACTCTAGGTAATGAGAAAGAACTATTTAATGAAGGCATAACAAATGATCATGACAAGATATGATAATTGTATAGAGACATACATATGATATGTATAGAGATTCCGGATGGTTTTATACGTAGAGCAAAGTTTCTTTTACTGCACACTGAACACTTGAAAATGATAATTGCGATCTCATCGAAACAGAGTGAGAATCCAAGACTTTTCAGTACATAAAAGAAATGTATCAATGTAAAGGGTGTTCCAATAAGAACGCAGTTTTGAATTGCGCGCCATCCTTAGTGTGATTTGACATTAAAAAAAAATAAGTAAAAATAAGTAATTAAGTAAAATGTAGCGCTATAATACACAACAACGAATTGTCATTGTAAAAAATTATTATCAAAGTGGTGAAAGTTTAGCACCCACAGTTCGCAAAATGCATATAATTATGGGCCATCGTAATGCTTCAAATGATGCCACTGTGAGAATATTAAAAGTGAGCAAACTGGGTCTGTTAATAACCTGAAAACAGAAACACGCGTTCGTCTTGGTCGTTCGACTGAGAATATCTCAGCAGTGCGTGCAAATGTTGACGAAAGCCCAACCACATCAATCCGGCATAGAGCTCAGGAAAATGGTGTTTCCACAATCACTATGCATCTAATTTTAATAAAAGATTTCTTCATGAACTTCATGCGTACAAAGTTCAATTGACTCAAGAGCTAAAGCCGCAAGACCATGGGCAACGAAGAGCTTTTGTTGATTGGATTTTGGAACAACAACAATTGGATGGTGATTTTTCAACGAAAATCATCTTAAGTGACGAGGCCCATTTTCATCTTGATGGCTTCGTTAATCGACAAAATTGTCACATTTGGGGTTCTGAAAATCCTCGAGTGATTGTCGAGAAACAGATGCATTTTTTTTGAAAATGCAGTTGGTCAAGCATTAACCATGAATGGTGTTCGTTATCGTGAAATGTATCACTTTTTTGTGCCAAAATTGCAAAATATGGATCTCAATAGCATGTGGTTTCAACAGGACGGTGCAACATGCCATACAGCCAGATAAACTGTTGAATTACTGCACGAGTCATTTCCTAGTCGTGTTATTTCTTTTTGTTTTCAGATCATGCGATTTAACGCTTTTGGACTTTTTTCTTTGGGGTTTTTTAAAGTCACAATTTTATGTGAACAAACCTACAACGATTGAAGCCTTAAAAGACGAAATTCAACGCTGTATCACTGAAATACCGCAAAATGTATGCGCAACAGTCCTAGACGCAACAGTCCTTGACGTCTGTGCCAGCAAAGCCAAGACGGTCATTTATCCGATGTCTTATTCCATTCATAACCTTATGATGTGCACTTCATTATTCAATAAATGTTTCAAACTTACTCCCACACATATATATATATATATATATATATATATATATATATATATATATATATATATATATATATATATATATATATATATGTTTTATTTAAAACTCAAAACCGCCGTTCTTTTTGGAACACCCTTTAGTTTTTACTATGTAATTTGATATTTTTTTAAGCTGAAGAATTAACTTTAAAATTCTTCATCACGCATTTGGTTTGTTTTCGTATATATTTAACGTTATGTAACCGTATATATGCACCTTATCTCTAAAGAAAATTGGAAGCTGTTTTGTGACCGGTTCTTATTTATTTATCGTATGTGCTTTTTAGAGTATACTACAAAGTACATGTATATAGCAAACAAAAATAGAAAAAAAACACGCAAGTAGATACATTTGTAAATATAAATGTAAAGAATGTATACACACAGTATATGCCAGTATAAATGTCCCACCGACCTGTACGACTGGTCCTACAGATTAATAAGAGAGTCGATTACGATTAACCCTAGGTTTAACCTAGTTTAATTATAGTTGTATAAATGATAAATACTTAGTTTCACTTAGTCAAGAAAAAAAAATACCGTCAAATATTTTTGCAATACATTGTTAAAAGAACTCATTAAACCCCATACAAATTAGCTCATAAAGTTTGAGAAAGAAAGTGATAGCTTACCACTTCAATTACAGATTATTAATAGATGTGCATTGTGGTTGAACCAATTTTATATATCTTATAGTAAATTTTAAAGCACTATTGAGAGAAATATAGACAAACTCTGAGCTCAGTAGATCGCACTGGACTATGATTATGGTTGTTAATTTATTTTGAGTAATAATAGATGGTATTATTTATAAGTTTAGTAATTGTATGCAAATATTTCTATCGCAGATTTTTTTATTGTTATTATGCCGGTTTAGGATTTCTTTCGACATCTGGTTAGTTTTTGGGCTTCATATCCTTCGGTGTTCTATTGGTTATCATTTCATTATTTTCTTAGGGAGTCTTGTACCATACGCAGTAGGTGTCCGTATCGTATAACTGTTTCATATATAGTGTTTGCCAATGAGAGTGTCAGAACTTAGCAGCATATAGTTTCAAATGTAAAAGTCACTCATAGACTATGATAGACTATGACATAGACTAAACTATGATAAGACTATAAACGGTGATAAGGCTATAGGTTTTGTTCAACTTAATCGCAAAAATTGTATTTGCACGGTAAAAGGACATCTATGTCCAGAAGTTCGGAGTAAAACTTATACAGTTACCTTGATTATTAATGAAAAATTAAGAAAAGTTCAAGACACTCAATGTCACTATTGTGTAGCTTTCAGCAGATAACAAATACTCAAACAAAAAAAAATATATAATGTTATAAATAGTATGTATAAAATATATAATGTTAAATATTGAATAAACAAAAGATATTTTCTAGTTTTGTAATTCTCTTTTTGAGCGAAAAAACAATATAAATCATAATTAGAAAAATAAAACACATATATACTGTTTAAATCACTAATTTTATTTCAATAAAAAATACACTGTTAAATATATATAATAAAACTTCGCCCAACTAGGATAATATATTACAGTAGATTATAATATGTAAACTACATTAATAATCTATTCAGAATAAAAACAATCACTACACAAAATTAGATACATAATTGTTTGATTGCTTTCACTGAAGTTTGCAATTCTTTTAAAACCACTCCGGTTCTTCAAACCACCACAATAAACTCTATTAAAAATATTTTAAAAAAATCCACCCATATTACATTAGTGTTTTAATTAAGGTTTTCAGTATTTTTAAAACGATGGCGATTTTTTGCCTTATATATTTTACAAACCACCACATTAGACTTGTTTCCATAATATTTGCAAATATAAATAAATCTGGCTGCCAATTAACTCTAATGCATGACCAGCTAGAGATTTTCCAATTAAGAGAAGGCACCTAAACCGTTTTGTTTTTGAGTGGAAAACTTTTATAGTGGAAGCGTGAGACTCTCCTGTTAAGGTCTACCCACTAGAAAACACTATGTACCACAACATATCCTGGAACCACTATCAGCCTACCATCAATCTTCAATGCCCATAATAAATTTCAATAACACTAAATATTTTAACTACTTTGTTTTATTTAGAATAAACATATATCATTTTCATTACTTTTTGTTTGGATAGTAGGTTTGCTTTTCTATTTTTCTTTTTTTGCATATTCCTTTAGATGTTTGTTTTGATTCCACAGAAAACTGCTTTGTTCCAGTCCTTAATTTAACTAGTTGATGTTCATCCAACTGATCACACAAATTTCTGTACTCTTCGACCATCTACAAATTAGATTATCCTGTAAAAGAGTAAGACAGTAAACGAAGAAGAAAAAAGTATAAGACTTTTCATATATGACTACATTCCAAATTGGTAATCGAATTTTATTCTTTTCTATTTGCACTTTCTTGAATATTATTATTCGTATCCTACAAAATTGACGATCCTGTAGGGCTTTCCCATTGTTACTACCATCATTTGTGTTGCTACATGTAATTTTTTTGCGGACACGCAGGAATTTATCTTCTTATAAATTTGGCATGTTAATTTGTGTAATGTAACAGTTAAAAACAAGTATATTTTCAAATCGATAACCAACCAACAAATGCGGTCAAATATATTGGTTAAACGTATAGAACAATGACTAAGATCGACAAATTGTTTTATTTGCCCGAGACTGCGATTCTGTCCGAACGTCTTTTCAGAAAGAACGCGAAAGAAAATTTCGGTATAACTTCCGAATTGTTCCGAGCCAAACCGATATTGGCGATATTGGTCTGCGTTACCATTGTGAGGTCACAGTGGTTCGGGTTTTTTTCAGGAATTGTCGGCGTGTCATCGGTACTAGGTTTACAAATTTATTTTCAATTTGATATAACTTTTTAATTATAAGGAAAAAAATTAAAATAAAAATAGTTTTGTTCGAAAGCCCAATTGATTCAGTCAGAAGTCGATGATGGAAATAATATTGCTGAAAAGGATGAATATACTAACATACTATCTTGGGCCTGAACTGATAAATGTAGATTTAAACAATATTTTCTTTACGACTTGTCACACTTTCATCAGGCAGTTGATTTATCGCAAAAAAAGTTTCCTTGGCGGAAAGAAACATGACATCGCAGTTGATAGGAATAGTTGACATTGCAAAATTCAGATGTCAACTGGCCACCAAGATCTAACGGATCATACGGCCTTTGAATTATTTTTTGAGAGTTATGTTAAATATCTAGTTTATTAAAATTAAACCCCGAACAATTTTTGATCTTAACCAAAACATTCAAGCCACCATTGAAAATATACCACGCGATTTGTGTAAAAAAAGTAATCGAAAATCTAGAATGTATTTTACCAATCGAAGTCTATGGGGACATTGTTTTCAAAACGCATTACTGTTCTTCAAGGTAAGAATAAAAATTACCAGATTAACACTTGTAGTTATGTTTAAAATTAAAATTAATGTTTATTTTAAGTTATAGTTTAAAGTTATTGGAAAATCCTTTATCTTAAATTTCCTTTTGTTCTTATTCCATAAGATTTAATTGCAATAGGATGTCGCCTTTTTTGCTGTAGTTATTTTCTTTTAATTTTTTTGTCAGTTTCATTTTGTCATTTCTTTGTTTTCAGTTTCAGAGCTGTGAAATATTAAGTCAGAGCCACAACCTTTAATTGTTTTTTTGAATTAAATGTTTAAAATGTCCTCCAGTTGCAAGCCGGGCATCGTTTTAACCAGTTTTTCCGAACACGTTGAAAGAGTCCTGGCTAACAGCAGCAAAAATATATTCTTAATACGAGCTTCTTCGTAAATAAGAAGCATATGGTGATATTTACGTAACAACGTGTATTAGTGTAAAAATGTTTATTGGTTCATTGGTTTATGTAGTTTATTCGTTAAATAATAATTAATTAATATTTGCTAAATATGCTTTTACTCATATTTAAGGTTGGCTGTTCCTTCACACTTCACAACTGAGCATCTACACATTGGATATACATTTGTCACATTGTTAGTTTACAAGAAACTGAGCCAACATCAACATCATTGAAGACATACTGATAAAACAGAGCAAAGACTTTCTCAATGTGGTCAATGTGCGGATGGGGACTTAGCATATATACCAGCGTGCTCCAATTCCTTTGATGTGGTACAAAAAACCGACACCCCATGGGCAAGTGACCAACGCAAACGCCAACCTCCGCCAGTGCCTTTACAGGAGCTAACTTTAGCATCTACGTATTATGGCCAATATATAGCAGCAACCTTAATCGCAAATAGATGCAGTTATCGCAGTATGGTATTATCATATTCTTATTCAATAAAGGGTCACTGGGCGCTCCACCGATACAAGATTATATTGTTTTTTGGATATTAATCTTTAAACGTCGTTCTCCTTATATTCCCATGTCTTCCCTATCAATTAATATCACTGCTGGGCCGGAGGCGAGTTGTAATGTATAGAGGGTTGTGTTATCATGTTCAATTCGCATTCCGTGAATGTTAATTTCCCACCATTTTTAGGCGGCCGTCGCTTGCCTTTGGTAATATATAGCATCCCTATCTCAAATCCTTATTGAAAATTTTTCGGTGATATATTTTTCTATTTTTAGTTTTGATTTTGTAAGTCTAGATCGTACTAAGGCATTATACAGAGTTAGAAAATAGTTGATTTTATCAAAAGCTTATTGCATGATGTGATGGTTGAATGACAGTTTTCTATCGATATACACTCCCAGGTCCTTTACAACTACACAATCTTCCAAAGAGCAACCATTTAGGAAATATATATAGTTAATTACATTATGCTTGAGAGCAAAGGTAATTTTTTTGCACTTGGGAATATTCAGTGGAAGCATATCACAAGCCCACCAATCGGCCAAGAGGTGCAGGTCACCCTGTATTAGAGAGCAATCGTGTGACGAAAGAACTGGCATAAAGAATTGAAGGTCGTCCGCAAATAAAAGAGTGTTGCACGTCAGCGTGGAATTAATATCGTTGATGAAGACGGAAAAAATCAAAGGGCAAGGATGCTGCCTTGGGGTGCACCACTAGTTGCAATGATGATATGAGAACTATGACCATTAAACTCCACATGTTGTATCGTTTTTGCAAGGTAAGATTTAAAGAACGAAATTGTACTGCCATCAAAGCCTAATCTACTCATCTTTTGGAGCATAAGTCTATGGTCAGTTTGTCCAATGTTTCCAAAAACCAGTGTATATTGTGTCAACCTGACATTTACTTTCTATTCATTTGTATTTAAATTGAAGGAAGCATGTTAGGTTGGTTATTGTGGATCTGCCTTGATAGAGCCCATGTTGAGCAGATATGATCGAATGTTTAATTTAAAAAAATATTTTATTGTAAATACAGGTTTCAAAAACTTTAGCAAAGTTGCACAGGATTGATATGGGGTGATAGTTAGTGACATGTGCCGGAATAGGAGTGATCTTGGAGGATTTCCATGTGCTGGCAAATGTGCTTGTTTTAGAACTAGCTGTGAGTTTATCCTTTAACTTTTTAATGGCAACTTTAATGTCAGTAACGTTAAGAAGCTGTAGCGTATGCGATTCATTTGTGAATGTATCATTATCAATTGAGGTAGGAAAGTCCGTACAAGAAATAAAATCCTCCACGATATTGCTCGGGGTTTTCAATTCCGTAGAATTGTATAGCATATCGCCAGGAATCCTTGATGTGCCTTTCCTGCGGGAGACGTACTGCCAGCATTGTTATGGATCATCATTTAGAGAGTATTGTTTTTATTAATGTATTTTTGGTAGGCTTGAATAATTTTATATTTTATGTTGTTGCGTAAATCACTGAATAAGTGAAACAAAGTGATACTGCCTGTAGCCTTTCATCTCCCGCGTAGCTGAGATTTATCGCGAATATCCTTTATGATGTCAACAGAAAACCAGTCTGGATAGTGCTCAGCGTTATTTTCACTGATTAGAGTTGGGACTGGGCATTGAGATACAAGATAATATAGCTCTTGAGGAGAGCAACTGCATCATCAACAGTGCGTGCCTGATAGAATATGGTCGAATCTGTATATTGAATTATAATATGTGATTATAGTCGGCTTTGTACAAATTATATCTTTTCTTAGAATTGGATTCTGGTAGATTAAACCGTGTGTCCAGAGCAAACAAATGAGATTCAGTTGATAGAACCGGACGATAAGAGTCTTCGTGAACTAACGGAACAAGCTCTCTAATAACATTAGAGTCCAAATTTGCAATAACTAAGTTGAGTATGTTGTTTTGTATATTAAATATGTGATTATATTGGTGAATATCAAGACATGCCTGGAAGTCGTGGAGTGCTCGCAGAAATTGGTTAGATAATTGATAGTTAACAGGGCTTTGATAATGTAAATTAAAATCACCAAAGATTAGAATTTTATGGTTCATGATATAAGAATGAGATTCGAAGGTATCAAAAATTAGTTTGTATTGGTGAATATTTAATTTTGGAGGAATATACACAGACAAAATAAAAATTATGACCTGACTTATGAGTATTTTGCAGCCAACAATGTCGATACTTGGGAGCAACTCCTCAAAGATGGACAGGTCGAGCTTCGACGCTCGTAGGGATGATGAACGGCAACGAAAATTCCGCCGCCTCTTCCGACTGCGAGGGCATCCAGATTCCGATCCTTTCTGAAGACCACATACCTGGGATCGAACAGCTCAGCATTAAAAACAGATGGTTGCAGCCAAGTCTCCGACAAAGCAATAATGTTATAATTCTTGGATAGGACGAACTGATAGAGATCCATAGTTTTTATTCTTACACCGCGGACGTTCTGATAAACAAGAGTAATGCTATGAATTGATGCTGGGTTACGCGTATAAGATACTCTATTTAGTTTAAATTCCTTGTTGACGATTTGGATGGCTCATGGGGTACGATAATTGGTTGACCAATACACCAGTCTTTAAACCTCGATCAAGTTCGTTTTTAACTAATTTGTAGTGACGGATTTGGGCGTAAGTTTTATCAGACTGAACTGATATGCCCCGAAACATGGCACCGTTGGTTAGGTTTCTAATGTTCTTAAGAACAAATGGGGCAACATCAGCAGGATTACATATTACCCTGAGCGGACGCTTTTTCCCTATTGTATATTTACCAAGACGATGTATTTTGATTTTATTGGAATCACAAGATCGCACGTGGTTTGAATGATGTTATCCATAAGTGACCTATCGCTTTTAGATATAGCTTGCGTGTTTGAATCGTGTATACCAAAAACGATAAAGTTTGATTTGTGTCTTTCGCGATCGGATAATTCATTTAGTAATTCTTCGGAGCTTGGAATCGAGATCTGATGAGAATCATTGTTAGACTTTAGGATAGCTAAATTGTTATTTAACAGTTCGATTTGCTTCTCTAGGACATCAATTCTGTTAGAGTTATTTTTTAGATCAGTTAACTCTCTCAGTAGGATCTGGATTGTGTTATTCTGTTGCTGAATCGTACTGTACAATTCAGAGACTAGGTTGACTAACGTCTTTCTTCTTAAGTGCTTCTACCAAAATCAGAACCAGGAGCATTTACCCCGTCAGGAGTGAAGCTACGCCAGTTCATGAGAACCATGAGATAATTTATAGGGCTTTGGGAATAGGAAGAGGCTGCGTTGGGATTCCCTTTGCACTTAACGCAATACCAGATCTTACTTCTTTTTCTTTAAGCAGTCTTCGATTTCAGCCGCCGTTAATTGGGCACAATTTGAGTGAAACCAACCATCGCAGTAACCCGAACAGCCAATTTTGTACGTTGCATTGTTGTAATTGCATTTTCTCACCGCACGAAAACCATTTTCTTCATTTTCTCTCTACCCTACTTATAAATAGATGTGTTGCAAACAATTTTCCATCTTATTCGAATGAAATGTGTATTAATTCATAAATTGATAATGTATGCTGTCATTTCAGATAATATTTCAGTTCCATTTCTATTCCACTTTTAACAGTCCAAGAAACTTTCCCATTGTTTAGATATTTTATAGATTTGGAAATGTATAGATTTTTTTAACCAATTGCAGCAATGCTTAAAATCTCATGAAATAAACTTATCTAAATAATATTCACGTGTCGTTAATATCAAATATTAATTTTGGAGCTATAACTGATCGCAAAAACGTTCCGACTGATTTTGGTCGGTATCGGCCTTTATACGGCCACTGATACCATTCAACCCACCATGGGGTCCGTCAGATACAAAATGCAAAATATCCGTCGCAGAGAATTTCATGGCATACCTTATTTCGGCACCGAAGAAGAGAAAAACAAGGAAGGGCCAGCATTAAAATAAACATTAATGTTTCTCAAATTAATGTTATTAATTTCTATTTCTATATATCTTATAATTAATTCACTTTAAACAGGAAATGTTATGTTTTTTTTATCCAAAATGGTACAAATCGAAATGCTACGTTGCATAATGCACTTTACACTTAATAAAGAGTTTGAAAATGGATATATGTTACTGTTTTGAAAATGAAGCTGTATTCCCTTGCACAAATTATTACTATTTTTCTTAGAAAATAGAAGAAGCATTAATTCAATTTTTACCTTAGAAATGCTCCTTCTAAGCGCACAATACTAAAATGGTTAGTCAAATTTTTGCAGAGTCTATGGTTGAACTAAAAGGCAATGTAGACCACTAACAGCAAGATCAGCTGAAAACATACAACGTTTAAGAGAAAGTCCTAGGGAGGAACCTCAACCTGACAGCTTTCTGTTCAACTTGGAACGATTCGAATGTACCCTACAACGTATTTTGCAACAAAATCACAAACCGTACAAAATCCAGTTAGTGCAAGTGTATATCCCTCATGTTAGTCGTGTCTTTTAAATTGTTGCAAATGTACTTGAAAATTTTGTCTAGAAATTTCAGATGCATGATAAGGCTCATTTTCACCTAAATTGATTTGTTAATAAACAAAATTCACATTACAATGGCACAGAAAATCTACACTTGACCCATGAGGTGTAGTTTCCGTACAAAGAATTATTGGACTTTTCTTTTATGAAAGTGTGGAAGGACGCGCAAAAAACGTAAATGCCGAACGTTATAGACACAGACTTGCTTCAATTAAAAGACCCTAAGGTCTGTGGAGTTTAATAGGCTTGTACTATATCCCATTGTGTAAGGACTACAATAGGACTTTTGAAAAAGCATTTCCAAAATTCGAAGAGATTTACCACCAAACACCAAATAACTTTTTGAAACTTCTCGACGCACATTTTGCTAACTATGTTAGCATCATCAGGAGATGATTTGATCTCCAAATCTATAGATCTGAGATGGCCCCCCAAGATCTCCGGATCTCACCACCCCTGATTTTTTTCTTTGAGCTTACTTTAAAGAGAGGAAAGAAGAAATACCCAGATAATCAGTTCGAGGACGTCTACCAAGAGAGCAAAGACTTGAATATACCAAATATGGTTATACCGAAATGTCGTCAATAATGCGAAATTTCACAACGAAACGATTCTCACCCGGAAGAATAATTCTACTATAATAGGGTGTAAAGGAAATAACTGTCACAAATTTAACCAACAATTCTTCACATCATTTGAAAGAACAAATTTTCAACCAAGGATTTCCGCGAAAAAAATAGCAACATTTTTAAATCAACAATTGAAAAGTTATGACAAGAATTAATATTTTTTTAACAAACACGTGTAAAAACATATTCAGCAAATATTAATTGATTATTATTTAACGAATAAACTACATACACTAATGAACCAATAAACATTTCACACTAATACACGTTGTTACGCAAATATCACCATATGCTTCTTATTTACGGAGAAGCTCGAATTAAGAATATATTTTTAATTCAGCTGCTGGCCAGATTAGAAATAAGCCAAGACTTTTTCACCGTGTTTAGAAAATCTGGTTAGAACGGTACCAGGCTTGCAACTGATTGACATTTTGAACATTTAATTAAAATCAAAATTATTCATTTATATATATATATATATATATATATATATATATATATATATATATATATATATATATATATATATATATATATAATTAGCCAAAAAAAAAATTAAAGAAGGGCTTAGCCAGGGGTTAGCTTTAAGCTTAGCCAGATTAATAATTCATTAGATTCAAAAAGTTTAATTTATAATATTTAAAGCAAATAGCTAAACATTTTATGTTCAACATCATCACACATCACGAGACTTTAATATATTCGTATGAGTATGAAACACTGTTGAATTTGGATGTTCCACAGTGAGTTAAAATCGATAGTATTTCACTTACTTTGTTCTTGAATTTTTCTTGTCCGATGATTATTGTGGCTTTGTTAATCGAAGCACTGTTCATGCTGATTGATAAATTACAACTGGTTTGTCAGAAGTCATCAATAAAATTTCATAAAAATAAACGAAATCGTATTATCTCATTAATGATATCAATATCAATGATATGATATCAATATCAGCTCTCAAAAAGCTATATATATATATACTCTATCTCTCAATGGAGAAACCTCTTAACAATGAAGAATTCGGGATTTGTATTAAATATGGAACAGATATAATACTTTTAGCAGTGAACTTGCCATTAAAACTTTTCCGTTAAAACTGTTTGCCCTCAGAAAACTGCCCGATATGTGTATTACAGTCAAACAATTTCAAAAACTTCGAAGTATGGCAATATTTTCTAAATCTATGGAAGCACACCTTCATAGATCTTCTTTTCGAAGTGAGTGGGAAGAGCAATTTTCAACGCCCTCAATGATAATAAAGAGAATATCCTAGATAAGCTATTCAGATTTCATGCGAGTTATTCGTTCCTTTATCAGGTAGCCAGACTGGCCGACGACATTGATCAGGTATTCCGGAAAAAACAACAGCTCGATGCTGTATTTTTCGATATAACAAAAACCTTTGATAAGTTATAACATGATGGATTTTAGTATATGAGTATCGAATTCGTTTTTTTTTCGGGATACAACTTATCAATTCAAAAATGAATTGGAAAAAAAAAGTCGATTCTTTTTATGAAAAAGCTCATCGAGCCAGAATTCTCGCAAACATCCCCCCTTACATGGGTATTGTTCAGCCTTTAAATTAATCTCTAGGTTTTGTGACGTTAATTCTGGTTTTTTCCGTAAAAGGCACTTCTTTTTACGTCTCATTTTGTGATGTGGCCAAAATTTTATGGTTTATTAAAAACAGCTTAACGATACCATGAAATGGCCGAAACTCTTCGCCTGCAGGGTAAAGCTAAGAAGTCTTACCAAAAAATATTAGATAATCGAAGAGTGATTTTCCTGATCAGCCAAAATCTCGATAAATTGGCTGCAGAAATCAACTTATAAAGACCTTCAATTCTATAGATCACTCCACTGACCCCTCCAAATATAGCAATCTGTATGTAAGGGACATGATACATTGAAGAGTTTTTCGAGGACACAATATTGAATATTCACAAGTGGCAAAGTACGCAAAGTTTATAAGTGGTAAAAAGATGTAAACCTGCTTGACAATTGCAATAAATCAATAACATCCATTTTAACAGATGTGATCCATTAGACATAAGTAACAGAGCATTGGCTGGTGCAACTCAAAATCATGCTGTTAAAACTAACTTTAGAATTAAAAGTTAATTATTAGTGTTTTACTTCAAACTAGCTGTGTTAATTACTAGTTCTATAATAATTTTCTTAAGCCAAATGTAATATTTGTTTATTGCCTTAGAGCAGATTTTAAATTCATAGGCATTAAAATGATAAAAGGATTTAAGGAATCTAGCAAATTTTCTCCCGAAATCAAAATTATGTTCTTTTAAGCCATAGTGATATTCGCTGTATTAAACTCTCTAGATTTATTTCCTTCTTCCAGAAAGCTCCAAACATTTATAAACAAATTTCTGCTAGTAGCTTCTAACGCACCCGAATTAGGAGCCAACAAAGTCATCGGGAAACTTCTTTAGAAGTAATATTCGCAAACGTTCGTTAAAGTTCTTCGCTGCACGAAACCGATCTTAGTGCTCTATTAAAGGCGTAATGATTGGTAACATCCCTGATGTTGAATTTCAAGTTAAAACTTTCATGTTGCCATTTTCTGTGTTATCTAAGATCGATAGTGTTATTAATCGAAAATATTTAAACCATTAAAAACATAGTTGAAGGTATTTTATTTCAGAAAATAGGTTTATGTATATTAGTAGATATTTCACCATCCACATTGATATCTCGATGGTTGGTATATACGGTCTGATTGAGCCCAGAACAATTTATCAAGAAAATATAAATATACGTCTCATTAGGGACCGTGTAGAGTGGCAGAGGCCGTGGTCGCCCCGCGGTGAGGCGGTAAGTGATATCCAGCAGACAAACAACTCTGTTAATGTCCGACAGGCCCTCATACGGTGGCCCCATACCACTAAGTAGGCGCTGGAATTAAGTCAGAAAAATTGTCGGCCAAGGAAAAAGTACTCTATTTTTATTAATTGTTTATTTCGAAAATGCAATTTATTTGCTTTACTAACTACCTAATTTTGCAAAGTCAATCTAATACAAGAAATAATCCCAATTTTATATAGAGGCCACGTTGTGGTGCTGCCATCTCTTAGACGGTAGGAAAGTAAACGCTATATTAGAATTTGTTGTGGGCCTCTCCGCTGTGCCATCTACCACCAGTGATACCAACTATTAATATAAGGAATGGTACACAGATGGCGGAGGAAAATTAGGCTTGGTGAGACATCTATTGAAAACAGGGTTATATATGATTTTTTGCTTTACTAAAAATTTGTTGCCCCATCTATTATATTTTTTCGGAAATCTTTACGAGCATACAAAAAAATAAAAAGGAAATTGTTCTGATTCATTTTCAATTATTTTAAAGATTAGTAAATATGGAACGTGACTGAATAAAAATATATGTACATGTGTTTACTGTTTTGGCAACTAATAAAAGTGCTTATTGAAAAATTCCTATCCATACAAAAAAAATCACTTTCTTTGCTATTGTACACTCGCTGTGAAAATGTTGACACATTATAGAAAGTTCACACAATTTAAATATAATTAATTTCTATTATTCTTGTTTGGTATTTTTTTATTAATTTCAAATACAAGTTAAAATATCGGGAAAACGAAAAAGTTTGATTAACCTTAATCAGAATATAAAACATATTTGTATTTTGTGGATCTTTATAAGGCATTCGACAGTATTCCCAGGATAAGAACATGACAGGCCATGCGTAATAAAGGGATGAATGAACACCTCATAGAGGCAATCTAATCTCCGTACTTAAACTGTAGAAATTATGTCACAACAAATAACATGAGCTCAAGCAAATTTATAAGAACTAAGGGTGTTAGACAGGTTGGTATTTTGAGCCCGTTATTGTTTATCATCCTTATTGATGAATTAGCCAAGGAAATAGATCTGAATATTCGAGGAGCTAGAGTGGGTATGCATAAACTTGCAACGCTTAAAATAAAGGAACTGATTTATGCAGACGAACTTGTGTTACTGGGGGAAACAGAAACTCAATTGCAAAAATCTTTGGATGCGTGGAACATTGCATTCACAAAAATAGTCTAAAATAAATGTAGATAAGACAGATCTGATGGTTGTTTCAGAATGCTAGGAGCATTTTCATATAAGGCTGGACAATGTAAATGTGAAACAGGTTGATAAATTTAAATATATGGGAGTCACCTTGGAGCAGAAGGGAAGTGGAAAATGAGATCTGACATACAGAATATATAGTGCGACTAAAACTTATTATTCAATGTACAAACCTTTTTTCTGTAGAAGGAAAATTGTTAAGGAAACCAAAATTAAAGTTTATAGCTCAGTGATACTTCCTGTAGTGAATTACAGAAGTGAATCGTGCACTTTGCAACTGAACATCAGCGACTGACCAGCAAAACTGTAAGGGTGTGAGATGAGAATGTTGAGGATTGAAGGTGGGATAGACCGATATAAGGGAGATATTGGGCGTTAGATCGATATTGGATGTAATTGAGAAAAACCAATAGCGATTGTTCGGGCATCTCGTGCGGAATCCAGACCTGTAGCTGGTGAAGAGAGTGTCAGCCATAGGAGTTTATGGAAGGAGGAAGAGAGCAAGACCGAGGAAAACTTGGAACAAGTCGATCTCCGAAAGCCTGGCGATGTGGGGTGTTGTTTGGGTGACGGCCAGAGACAGAAAAAAATGGAGAAGATTTCACCAAGAGGGCTGATGGATAGCTCAAACCTCTACACCCATTACGGGTAGCAGAGATGAACATTCAATCAGGAAGTAAGAATATAAAACAATTATTAGTAAAAATTTTCTTCTTTTGGGCCTCAAAATGTGATTCATTATGGAAAAAAATTGGTGTCTTTCAAAAGAAGAAAGACGATATTTTTTTTATTACACTTAATTTGCCAAGTTGATACGCACATTGCCAAGTTGTCACGGTTCGGCGAGACGTATAAAACTCGTCGTTTAATAATCTGTAAGACTAAGAGCAATGGCTAAGGAAGCTAAAATGATAACGAGAGTTTTAAAAATGTCCAAAGATTATTTAAAAAGTCTGAAAATAGTGTAAGAAAAAAATGAAAAAGAAACCAGCATTAAATGCTCGCCATAAATTAGTTCGAATGGTTTTGACTGAAAAGGTAATGTCATGGACTGAGCAGTGGGAGGAAATTATTTTTTCTGACCAAAAAATTCAATTTGGATGAGCCTGGTTTTTTATTTCATTCTCATGATCTCAGAACGAAAAAGTTTTATCGAGACGGAAAATGAGAGGAGGAAGTGTTATGGTTTAGGCAAGTGTATTGGCTACAACGAAAAAATTTACTTAAATTTATTAGTGTTTCTTCCCCATTCATCGAGTTAACTCACAAGAATACAAAAATTTATTAGAACAACAAAAGTTATCTTTTAATGATATGAGTGAATCTTCATCAGTGTTTCAACAAGACACCGCCCACGTTCATTCGGCATAAGTTATAACGGAATGGCTCGAGCATAATAATATTTCAAAATTGGACTTGCTTGTTGTAATTTTTCAGATTTGAATATAATTGAAAATGTCTGGGGGATACTTTCAAGACGGGTTTATAATGAAATAAGACAATTTTCAAATGTGGAAGGTTTGAAAAATTTTAGTCGGGCTTCTTGGGAAGAAATTTCACAACTAACAAACAATAACAAAATATTTTTTTTTAATAAAAAGTGATGGAAAAACTACAAAATATTAAAATGGTGTTAGTTAGTAAATTTAAAATTTAAATAGTCACGGAAAAATATTTTTTCTTTACCCTCTGAAATAATTTCACCACAAATCTTAACAAGCTTCAACAACTTCAACCTTTGTACCCTTCTACGAATACCTTGTAAGACCACAAGCAACAAACTAATTTTGTCCGATAAATACACTAATTTCACTTTTCATTCTAATCTATTCATCGACAGCATCATTCTAATATAATGGGATGGTGCTTATTGATAAGAGACAATATTAATCTAGGATGTTAGCCAAGAAAATCAATCTAGAATTACTATACCAATCCTTAAGGACAAGTATGCTCAGTCCCCGATTATCCCAGTCTGGAGATATTTTACGTCATCAAAAACAGGTTGCACGACGAACCAAGATTTCGATTTAAAAAACAAGCAGACTTAACAATCATCTCTTCCATTGGAATCTTCGGCATGAAATACTAAACTTGAAGAAGGTTGCCACTAAACACCAAATCACTTTTTAAAACTCCGGACTCACGGATCAGATGTTTCAATTTAGTTAGTTAGATATTATGGTTAGCGAAAAAGTAAAAAATGTTTAGTGGTAAATCACTTCGAGTTTAGATTTAATTAATTTGTTTAATGTTCAAAATCGCATCGAAACGCTTTCCTTTTATCGCTAGATGCAAATCCTAGGAGTCAGGTTAATACGGGGATCTAGAAATGCAATACATTTTTTAGACAATCACGTATACATCTTATTTTTGGTATGCTTTCGTGGTTTGCATCTTCCATATTGCCAAAATTCGCCCTAGGATGAGTTACTTATTAACTTTAATAATACTGGTGGGCTTCTCGAGCCTAGAAGACAGGTTTCTTCTTCTTCTTATCATGCGGGCTTCAAATAAAGGTTGGCGACCATCATTACTGTTTTCACCTTCTTTACAGCTGCTACAAATACCTGGTCCGATGTTCAGTTGAACTATTCTCTCAAATTTTGCAGCCGTGACATTCTTGATCATTCCACGCTTCTTCTCCTCTTTATATTTCCCTGCATAATCACTCTCAACAGTTCCTAATGTGGTCTTCTCATTACGGGACCAAAATATTCTAATTTGCGTGTCTTTATGGTTCTTATCAGTGCTCTCTCGGAGGATATTTTACGTAAGATTCTTTATTTGTGACTTTCTGTACAAAAAAAAACATAATATTCTACTAAATAGCCACTTTTCAAAAGTTTCGATTTTTTTTTTTTTTGATAATGAATTTATTAAGAGTGGAGTTCCTTCTATAAAGTATAGGAGGATCGAGTATATGTAGCAGCGAATAGAAGCGAGTATATGTACATGTACAGGAGAATCGAGTATATATATATATATATATATATATATATATATATATATATATATATACAGGGTGTCCCGAAACTCAACGTCAAGCGGGTGACGGGCGAAAGGCCAGGTTATACCAGTTCTGGCAAAAATTAAAAAAAACATATCACCGGGTTAAGTGGCATATTTTTGAAAATCTTGAAATTCGCCTCGCCTCGCACTCTAGGTTATATCTTTAGGTAGTGTGATCACAAACTTTACAGTTTTTCAGTGTTCTTTTTCATAACGTGATCCTAAATAACCAAACTTTTAATTGCATTCACAAATCAAACAATGAACATTGTTAATTTAGTAAAAAAAAGTTTGATTGAGTCATGGTTTAAAAAAATTATGTTAGCTAACTTTGACACTTCATTTTTAAAAAAAGAAATATTATATTACCCTGGACAAGTTATTTCAAAAGGTGGCCCTTTTAGTCAAGATTTCAAGATGTTATAATAATTAGCACATTTTTGTACACAACAATTTGTATTGTTTATTTTTTTGTAATAGGACCACATTTCAAAAATCTTATACCGTGATAAAAAATACTTTTGTGTGCTTAAAAATGGACTTAACCACTCAAACTGAGATGGGCAGATGTGACAGAGTGAGACAGATAGTGACGCTGTTCGACGACGAATTAGAGATAGACAGATTGACATTTAATTTTAAGATGGCCCATTTAGTTAAGATTTCAAATTGACATAATAATTAGCATTTTTCTTTCCACAAAAAATATTATTGCCTTTTTTGCAAAAGAACCTTATTTAAAAAAATTCAACCCAAAGGCAATGTGTGTGAGTCAAATTAAGAATTGGTCTAATAATTTATTAAGATAAAACTTAATCACAATGAAATGAAAGAAATTATTGTAATACTTTTATTTATCACAATATTTTTCTTTAAAACTAAAACAAATGTTCAAATTGTTTGCCTTCGGCACGAATACATACTATGCATCGCCTCAGAAAAGATCTTTTCACCAGTCGTGCGAATCTCCTTGTATTTATTTCTTCTGCTGATTCAACAATTCTGTGACGTAGTTCGGCTAGATTTGTTATTGACTTTGAATAGACTTTCTCTTTTACGTAGTCCCAGTAAAAGAAATTAAGGGAAATTAAGTACAGGAAAACATATTTCTCTGTAGATATCGAATGATGCATCTTCTAATACAGTCTGCAAATGCTTTTGGAGAAAATCCAAGTAGTTTGCGCCATTAAAAGTTTCAGGTAGCTCAAATGGTCCAATTATTTGTCCGTTTAAAATTCTGGTCTACATGTTAACTTTAAATTGGTACTGGAACCGGTCTTCAAGCGTTAAATGCGGGTTTTCTTTCGGGTCTTTTTTAAACGTCGATTCGTCAGTCTATAAAATTTTGTTTAGAAATTGCGGATCTTCACTTTTTTTCGCCAACATTGTTCTGCAAAAATCGATTCTGGGAGTGTCGTGACGAGGTAGCAAACATTGTACACGTTATACATGAAACGGTTAATATTCTATTACATCTGTCCATCTCACTTACACTGGTGAAATCGATCTTTGAGCACACGAAAGTATTTTTTTATCATGGTATGATTTTTTTGAAATGTGCCCCTTTTGCAATAAAATAAGCAACAAAATTTTTTGCGGCAAGAAAAGTGCTAATTGTTGTACCATTTCGAAATGTTGACTAAGTGGGCAATCTTTTGAAATAAAGATGGTAGTGTACTATGACCAGGACTCAATGAAACTTTTTTTACTAAATTAACAACGTTCATTGTTTGATTTGCGATTACGATTAATAACATGGTTAGTTAGGATCACGTTATACAATATAACACTGAAAAATTGGGTAATTTGTGATCACAATATCTAAATATAATACCTAGGGTGTCGAATTTCAAGATCACAGTGACATGGATTTTTTTCTTTTTTTTTTTGCCAGAACTGGTATAATCTGGCTTTTCGCCCGGCACCCGCTTGACGTTGAGTTTCGGGACTCCCTGCATACTAATACTTATGAATCTATCCACTCGCTCAATATTACTGTTGTTTATTCTTTACTATGTGTTGTTAATGGTTTGTGTTATTTTATTTAAGTTCATGTTTAATCTGTAGCGTTTACTGATTTATTTTATTCTTTCAATCATCCTTTGTTTCTCGATATTTTCCGCCAATTCAACTATGTCATCATAATATTAATAATAGGAACTCCATTTACTACCTCGCAAAATGTTTCTCCTCGAAATGATTCGTGAATTATGACCTCTTAATACATATTGAAAAGTGTCGGTGAGAGGATACACTCCTGTCTTACTTCTCGTTTTATGTTTATGTCTTTTGTGTATTCCCTTTGTCAATAACTCTAGCTGTTTGATTATTGTATATGTTTTCATTGCACGAACTGATTATTAACAAATTTATAGCCTAATAATAATATGCCGAAATTTCTGATGAAAATACTCTTTGAACAATTATAGCTGACACTTTAAATAAATTAATAGGTATTCAACTTTGCTCCCGACTTTTTTTTTCAAAATTCAAGGCTTTCCTGTAAAAAACCTTTATGACTGAAAGTATTATCCATCGTTGGCCACTACTTTCTCCCATCTTTCAGGCAGCATTCGAATCCCGTCTTGAAAAAACTGCTCATTTTTTGAAGCGATCCACGAATCGATCCAGTTTTTTACTTCTTCATAAGACCGGAAGCGCTGCTCAGCCAGACCGTGTGGCATCGATCGAAATAGATGATAGTCAGAGGGAGCAACGTCTGGAGGATACGGCGTGTAAGGTAGAACTTCCCATTTCAACGTTTTCAAGTATGTTTTGACCACTTTCGCAACATGGGGCCAAGCATTGTCATGCTGCAAAATCACTTTATCATGTCTTTCGATATATTGTTGTCTTTCAATGCTCGGCTCAAACGCATTAATTGCATTTGATAATGACACCCTGTAATTATCATTCAGATAGTTTCAATCTCACTGGTCCCACCAAATGCAGAGCATGACCTTAGAACCGTGAATATTCGATTTGACCGTGGGCGTGGAAGCGTAGCTGGGATATCCCCATGATTTTTGACGCCTGAAGTTAACGTAATAAACCCATATTTCGTTCCCAGTCACAATGCGCTGAAATTCCTTAGTTTTTGCCTTTCAAGAAACCGTTCACAACTGAACAAACGACGTTCATCATCTTTCGGTTTCAACTTGCATGGCACCCAATATCGTTGCTTCTGGGTCATTCCCATGTCTTTGAGGCGTTTTGAAATTGCTTGTTGAGTCACTCCCAATAATCTTGCCAACTCTTCTTGACTTTGACATGAGTCTTCATTAAGCAATGCCTCTAATTATTTAAAAACTTTCGCTCTCCCGCCGCTATACCGGTCTTCGATATGAAAATCACCTCTCTTGAAGCGTTGAAATTACTCACGACACGTTTTTTCATTCATAGCGGCCTCGCAATAAGTGTCTGAGAGCATTCGGGTCCAGATTTCTTCATATTAAATATATAAATATAAATACCTCCCGCAAACGACGAGAATTTGGCACATAAACTAACATTTTTAATCGCGAATAACTTTATGATATAAACTAAATCGACTACTGGTGCTATGGGGTTATGTTTACAAGACATCTAAAGGTATTGTATGACGTCTATGACGTATTTATTTCGACGACTACTTTCCGCTAACGCCATCTATAGGAAAACGGCGGGATCAAATTTGAATTACTTTGAACCAGCTAATCAATTTCATATAAGATATATAAATTAAGACTTCTTTTTAAAATCAATTATCAACTAAGACCTTAGCTACATAAAAGCAAAAAAAACATTTAAATACCTATTAACTTCATATTACTTTTTTCCCTCCGCAATTAAGAACACCCTCAAATTTATTTTCAAAACACTTAAGCTAGTGGCGTTAAAATATTTATATGGCTGAAAGCAGCTAGAAAGGAAGAAAAAAACATTGATGGGTTTTTTAAATCTTATTGGAAATTTTGGAAAGGTATTTTTTAAATCTAGATGGTAAACGAAAAATTGATATATAGCTGAACATTTTTGTATTTATCAGGAGAGAGTGAAAAGCCAGTTAGTTGGCGATGCGATTGCAAAGGTGATAGCATATTTCAAAAAGTAACTTCATTTCTTGAAATACTCCATGAATTTCCGCCCATATGACGTTAAGTTTTGTTTTAACAGTCTTGGATAGCACGTAAGTTCGATATTTTTACTATCGAGGAGATGAGCGAATCGTATGCTAATTAAACACTTTTTGCTTAGAAAAATTATTGCGCAAACAGAAGAAAATGTGGAAAACGTATTAAAGAAACTTTCCTCCTTCACATTGAAACATTGTTAAATTTGAACATTATATGTCGACCTAAAAGGAGACTACTTTTTACAATACTTTTTACAATATTTCATTTAAAAAGTACTAAACTTTTCATTCTACCTTTCTGTTATGTAATGACATGATTAGATTTTCACTTTTAGACCTTTCACCATGTTAACTTCCCTTGTTCATTCGTAATGACTTAAAACGTGGTAGTTATTTAATTTTCTATTATGTTTTATTTAAGGTTTCTAGTTCATTTTTGCGTTCAGTAAAACCCACCGAAATAGCGTATATGTTTCTTTGTCAATTCTTAATCATAGGATTCACTGCAGATTGCTTCTCAGTTATTGTTCGCAGATCTCAGTGAAACTTTCATGAAGAATAACAATATTTTTCTTTGACCTAGTGTGACAATTATGTACAAGAGTTATATGATCCAGCCAGTTTCTTAATTTTTTAAAGATATCTTAAAATTGTCCAGTTTAGCTTACTTTGTCTACCAGAAATTACATGAACCTTTACCATTTATTTTTCTCTTCAGTTTCAGTATAATTTTCAGAGATGATTTAACAATAACAAAGGTTCAATTTTACAAATAATCTTCACTCTTTGAGAGTTCCTCTCTTTCACCGCATTTTTCCCTTTTTCTTATCTTCTTCACCTTTCAGGCGAGTCTCTCTTCCGACATTCCACTTAGGTAACCTAATCATCCTAATTACTATTTTTGGCTTTTTGCTCAGTCTGGTTTTAGCCATAATTTCTGATTCCTAATTATATCCCTTTTTGACATCCTTTGTAATATTTTAAAGCTCATATCTGATGCGTTAATTCGACTTCTAGTGAGTTGTACATTTTATCTATTTTGTCTTTCATTTAACCCTCTTCCTTGTCATTTCCCTCAATTATAATTCCGAATTATTTGACTTAATATTTTTCAATAAACGATATTCAGTTTGTTTTATTTTATTTTTAAGATATGTGTTGTGTACGGTGAACCATGGCGATTCCATGTGTCTTATGTAGCCCAGTAAGTTTCCTGAAAACAATATTACTCTTAGCGATGCACTAAATTCTGAACACCCGGCCGAGGCTGATGGCAAGGAAGTACTAACGCTGACTGAAGGAAATCGGAATAGATCAATCAGCGCAAAAGCCAGTTATATCTGCAGATGGTTATGCTATGCCTTTGCAGGTATTGGAAGGGAATCGTTTATTAGAGGCTGTTACCTGAAAACCAGATCAATAATTTGCAGAAACACTGTTCACAACAAGCTGGATTAAACCGAGCAAACTTGATTGCGATGCGTTGGTCCATCCACGGTACTCCCTCCACCTAGTGCCCTCTGATTACCGTTTATTTACATCGCTCTAACCCAGCTTAGACGATAAACACTTTGCTTCCTTAGAATACTTCAAAATCTACTTAAAATCAGCTGGATTACTTTTTCGTCAGAAACCTCCAAATTTCTATCAGCGTAGGCTTATACAAATACCGGAGAGTTGACCAGAGGTCATTAAACATAACGCCGCATACTATACTGATTACATGTAATTTTCAGTAAACAATTTTTTTCAATTCTTATGAAAAAAAGAATAGGATGAACTTTTATTTCAACCTTGAAATCTTGCTTTAGGTCTTCTGTGGGATCAAGATTCTTAAAATTCCTCATTCTGTATTATTCTAACATTACGTGTTCTCCTATATGTTGCTTTTATTATATTTATTATGGCTTTATCAACTTCAATTATTTATGATATTTCCTAAATATCTTCTTTTAATTCTACCAAATGCCTTTTCTAAACCTACGAAATTCATATGAATTCGCTTGTAGTTAATAGTGGACTTCTCTCTACATTGATGTATTATGAATATTGGATATTCTGTTCTAATCGCTCTTCTTAAGCCGTATTACTTATACTTATACACCACTTATACACCAATCAGAGCTATATTTTTACAGTTCTTACATTCTTTTTTGTTTCCCTACATTGCACAGCGACAACATAATTTCATGTTTCATTCTTTTAGTATTTTTTTTTCCTATATAATCAAGTTGACTGAGCTCTTTGAAACTTTTTTCCCTGGTTCTTCCAATGATTTCATAATATCTAGCCTTATGTCATCAATTCCTGTAACTTCCAAATTCAATTTTGTTATTGCAATGTCTAATTGTACTGTTAAGATCACTAAAACTTCTTAGTTATATTCGCTTCCCAATTTATTGCTTCAAATACTTCATTAAAATGCTGTCACCACCTCTATGTTATTCTACTCCCATCTGTGATGATGATAATCTCATGTGTGTTTTACTTGCTTTTATTTTCTTCTGCCTTCTGACATATTCATTTTTAACATGACGGCCTCTTCAGCATGCTTCCAACTGTCACGGTTCTGGGCTTTCCTCTGCCACTGGCGGCCTATATACTTAACGATGCCATCAGTCCATCGTGCTTTCGGTCTTCTTCGCGGACGATTGCGATCAAGCGGTATCAACTCCAGGATTGCCTTGGTTCATCTTTCGTCCTATTGACTCTCTATTGGCCTGCCCATCTTCATTTCAATTGCTTTACTCTTCCAATGATGTCACACACTTTCGTTTGCTCCCTGGTTCATGCGCAGGACTTTCTGTCTCGTTTTGTAATGCTAAGCATATATCTTTCCATTTCCCACTGTGCTACTCGAGGTTTTTGAACACTGATTGAAGACTTTTTTTTCAGGCAAAGTGGGAGCCTACCAAATGCCTGCCCGCCACATTTAACATGCCGTTCCATTTCCCGGGCGGTATCCCCTTCCATTGAAATCCTCTGCTCAAGATATACACAGTGATCCACAATCTCCAAATCTCATCCTAAAACTGAAGTTCTTCTGTCTTCAGCGAATTTATTGAACATAACTTGACTCTTTTTCAGGTTTATTTGTAAGTCAAATGGTTCGCCAGCTCTTTGCAGCTCTTGTATGCGTTTTTGCAGCTCCTTTGGGTCTTGTGAAAGGAGAACGATATCATCTGCAAATCTAAGATGGTTTAAGTTTGCACCGTTAATCCTTACACCATCCTGTTCCCAATCCAGTTTACGGAATACTTTTTCAAGACCAGCCGAGAAAAGAATACTTCTTTAAGGCCAGTGGCGAAAAGAATAGGCGATATTGCGTCACCCTTCGGTACACCTCGTTCTACTAATTCTAATTCCCACTTCAGATCATCAAGGTGAATTGTCGCTGTAGCTCCATCATATATCGATCCCAATAGGTTCACATATGCCCTGTCCACCCCCTACCTAAACAGTGCATTCATTATGGCTTGCTTTGATATGGAGTCAAATGCTTTTTCCTAATCGATAAAAGCCAAGCACAGTGGCATGGTGTATTCGTTATACCTTTCTATGACCTGCTGTACAACCTGGATGTGATCCATTGTACTGAATTCACTTCTGAATCCTTGTTGCTCTCTTGGTTGTGCGTTATTTAGTTTTCTTAATATTCTTTTAGATATTATCTTAGTGAAAACTTTATACATTACTGATAGGAGGCTTATTGGACGGTAGTTCTTTAAATCTATCTGTGCTCCTTTTTTATGTAAAAGATCACTCCTGCATTTTTCTATAAGTCAGGTACTTTTTGTTCTTTGAGGCATTTTGAGTATAATTTTGCCAGTGTTTTATGTAACGTCCGACCACCAGCTTTTAGCATTTCGACAGTTACACTATCCTTTCCTGGAGACTTGCCGTTCTTCATCAACTCTATAGCAATATATGGAATAAAACCTCTATAGGGAATAAAACCTTCTGACAATCTCTAACATTTGGGTACGCGTCCTACACACTGTGCCATCCTCACGATTTAAAGCATATATTTGCGTTCTTTTGTTTCTCAGCTTCTGTTTAGCCTTGTTAATTCCTTTGTTTTCTTCCAGGGTTTTTTGCACTAGCTGCATATTGAATCGGCGCGTGTCCTCTCTGATACGTTTTCTTATAGTTTTGTAGAGCTCAGTGTACTCGACCCTGCCAAAAGGACTACCTGCATTTCTCATTGCTCGCCGTTTCTTCATTAAATCAATGGTCTCACTGGAGATTTTTGTTTGTTTGAGACATTTTTCCTCGGGTGCTCTTGAAGCAGGCGTTTGAAGTACATTGTTGGCGATTTCTTCATATTGAACTGATATTTCCACCTCCTCTGGATCTTGTAACGCAGCAAACCGGTTTGACAAAGCAATCTCAAAATCGCTTCCTCTCTCCAGCAGTTTTCCAGAATCCACCTTGCCCTTCTTTGATCTTACCATTCTTTCGCGCTCTTTTCGACAGTCAATCCGAACCCTTGCTCGTACCATTCGGTGGTCACTTCCAACATTAAAATTGTTAAGGACAGTACAATTGGTAAATATTGTTTTATCGTTGGTCATGATGTAGTCAATTTCGCTTGTGAGCCCAGATGAACTTTTCCATGTCCATTTTCTGCTGATATTTTTCTTATAGAATGAATTCATAATATATAGTTCTTGTCCTTCAGCAAAATTAACTAATCTGTTACCTCTATTGTCTCGCTCACCAGTTCCATATGGGCCAGTTGCATTTTCGTCTGTTCTTGCTGTTCCAATTCTGGCATTAAAATCACCCATCAGGATTGTGTACCTACATTTCTCCTTGTATAAAGGCTGGACCATCATCATAAAATTCCTCAATTTCCTCATCTTTATGGCTTATAGTTGGTGCATAAGCTTGGACGATTTGAAACCTAAACTTTTTATTCAGCTGAATGACGCATTGGGCTAATCGGTCGGATGTACTTTCAAATTTTACCACACTGTCCTTCAGCTTTCGATTAATGAGGAATCCAATTCCGCCACATCGGCCATTTTCCGTACCTCGAGTGTAGAGTACGTGTCCAGTTGGTTCCAGTTTGATTAACTCTTCACCCTTCCTTCATGTTTCACAGAGCCCAATAATATCCCAATGTATGTTGTCAAGTTCGATTAACAGTTCTTGCAATCGGGCCTCATAGTCCGCATGTTTTCATAGTCCGTATATTTAATGTTGCAATGTCAAAAGTCCAATGGCAGCCTGATTTAACCCGGTGATTCTTAGCACCCTCTGCCTTGGGGCAGGTCTTCCCGCTGCCGTAGGTAGTCACATTTCAACATATTGAAATACCATGTTGAAGGTATGGACCGTAATCTGCCACGCTGGTCCAATGCGGGTTAGCAGATTTTGGATCATGTTAGTCTGAGGCCTCCGCTTTGACCTGTCCGCCAGGGGTGACCCTCCTAGGAGCATAGACTCCAGACGGCATAGCTCAAAGCTTCATTGCCCTACTCAAACCCCGTTACCACGACAAGGTCTGATCCACAAAGGGGTATATATATATATATATATATATATATATATATATATATATATATATATATATATATATATATATATATATGTATGTATATATATATATATATATATATATATATATATATATATATATATATATATATATATATATATATGTATGTATATATATATATATATATATATATATATATATATATATATATATATATATATATATATATATATATATATATATATATATTTGGAAATTAATTATAATTTATTTCTTTCTTTAGCTTTATTTGTTCCAATCATATTCATAGCGTTATAGAATTAAGAAGTATGACAATACAACACTAAAGTACTAAATGACAACACAAGTACTAAATGACAACACAACACAAACTAAAATAACAACAAAATATTACAAAAGGAAAACATAAACAAAAAAATTAAACCAGCTAAAAAACCCTATACAAAAAGGAAAAAAAATACGTATGCTACATGTAATTATGATAATTCACAATTTATTACCATTACGATATCTTATATCACATAATGACTATCATTTAATGACACCCGCATATCATCTCAGATATGCGGGTGTCATTAAAAAAGTTAGCCAATGAGAAAATACAGTTTTTAATAAATATTGCTTTAAAACATGTTGTACCTTATTTTTGAGTAGAGTTTGGACACTCCCCGGAAAACTATTGTTTATCTTTATAGTCAAAAAATTCAAATTTTTTTGAATATAACTAAAATTATAATTTTTAGGTAATAGATCTGATTTAAATCTCGTTGTGTAATTCGTATGTCCATTGTGTAACTCGTATGTCCATATTTCGAATAGACAAAACGTTTTTTGTTATTATAAGCAAATATAAAAGAGCTGAGCACATACATACCGATCAAGGTCAATATGCTTTTTTCCCTTAAAAACCTGTCTACTGTCAGTATATCTCATATTGAAAATTGATCTAAGGCATCTCATCTCTAATTCTCCGTATTTCAGAGGAACCCATCAAATGCATGATACGCCGACATTGCTGCATCAGTACCAATATTGTTAGAAATTATTCTTAAGGCATAACAATATTTAGCTAAGCTTACTGCGACTCTCTCAATATGGACCTTCTAATCCAGTCTCCTGTCAACTGTCGCTCCAAGAAATGATACATCTTCTGACGTTTCAATTGTGTTATTGTATGAAAAAGTTAATGTGTCATGCGAGCGTTTTCCAAACAAAAGGCACTGTGTCTTTGACACATTTAAAAGAAGGTCGTGAGCACGAAAGTATCGATTGAGAGTATCACAAGCCCCATGTACACTCGCCAACATTCTATCAAAATTCTCCTCATTAAATATCAGGGCTGTATCATCGGCATACATAATTGTGTATTCATTCATTATATTAGATATATCATTAGTATATAGGATATACAATATAGTAGGATATACCCTAGAATAGATCCCTGTGGAACACCCTTTGTAATAGTTTTTGATAAATAGTTATTTGATAAAATATACCTGCCACAAGCATCCTTCTCTACCACTTGTTCCAAGTATGATTTTATTAAATGTAAGGCATTACCTCTTATACCATAACTGTCCAATTTTGTACATAAAATCTTATTGTTAACGCTGTAGAAGGCCTTGGACAAATCTATACACATGGTTAAAGTTATTTTTTTTATCATTTAGTGAATTTGAGATATATGTAATTGCTTGAAATACAGCCCTAATTGTGGATTTCCCTTTCCTAAAACCATTTTGATTATCACCAATTATATCTTTCTAAGAAGTCTGTCAATCTGTTGTAAATTATTTTTTCAAAAATTTAATTAATGTTAGACAATAGTGATATTGGTCTATAGTTATTTTCTTCATCAATTTTTCCATTTTTATAAATTGGCTTAATAAGTGCATTCTTAATAATTCCGGATATACACCAGTTGAAAAACAAAGATTCACAATAAATGACAATGGCTTAGATATATAATTAGAAATATTTTTAAATAATTGCGTTGGCAGATTGTCATCACCGACAGATTTTTTATTATTTAACTCATTTATCCTTAATTTTTATTACCATGAATTTTGGTCAAGTGTTCTTATAATCTTGAAGGGTTCAGTACTTTTTAAATATTTTACATACTTCATGACAGTCGCTTGGTCTCAGATAGATGGTTCCATTAGCACGAGATGCCGAAAAAGCCTGGTTGCATGCAATCGAATTAACTTTAGGGTATGAATTTATAAAGTAGTCATTCAAAAAATTTACAGTTTTAAAAGAGTCGTTATATTTTGAAGCAAAATTATATAACGTGTTTCCACAATGACTATTATCGTGTGTTAGGTTTTTTACCAACTTCCATGTAACCCCAATTTTATTTTCAGCCTTATTTAGAAAATCTCATATTGGATATCTTTTTTGTTTCCCTGATTACCTGTTTCAAGATCTTACAATAGGTGCCATAAAAGTCTTTAGAAATTTGGTTTTTCAAGTTTCTATAATGCAGCACCCGTTTATGCCTGCAAGATATTCTTATACCCTGTGTTATCCAAAGATTAGCACTTCTAGTCCGATGACACTTCTTTACAACAAAAATAGCAGTGAAATAATTTAATACTGGAGTAATAAACGCCCTATATGCTGCATTTACTGATCTAGATCCATATACTGTGGACCAATCGAGAGCTGCCATTTCATACCTAAAAGAGAGTATCTTACTCCTTAGAAAAATCGTTTTATATACATATTTCAACTGTTCGCTGTTACTAAATTCTTTCATAGTGTGAATAGTGTAAATTCTGTACATAGTGATCGGAAAGTGCAGAATCATAAATATAACTTGACACATCAAGACATGTCCTGCAAAAAATATTGTCTATCAAAGTCGCTGTGTCTTTAGTTTCTCGTGTTGTTTCAAAAATACATTGTTTCAAGTTATAACTATAAAGTAAATCTAATAGCATTTTTATATAATTATTGTGATTATTAAAAAAATTCAAATTGAAATTACCCGCTATCATTACAGTATATTTAGATCAAATTAGATTTAGATCATTTTTCTGTGTGAAATTAAGCACTTGTTCAATCTTGTCCAGAAAGATATCGCAAGAGCCAGTTCCACTACGATATAGACATACAATTACCACTCTGAATGTTTCCGAAACCGCACTCAGTTTCACTACACACTGAAATCACGAACAGCGCTCACGTCTTTGAAGCTTCTATCTTTGAGATAAAAATGCATACACCTCCATGTTTCACCTCTTTTCTTCCATACAAAGAAATAAGGCTGTACCTTCCTATATTTACAAATGCTGCTCAGTGAACAGCAAAACCTGTGGTCTACATTCCATTCCATCGAATAAGCACTCTATCTCCAGATCTTATTTCTCAAAGACTGTATGTTCTGATGCATTATGGTTAGACCTGAAGAGCATGTAGCACTAGTTACAAATTTTGCATGCTCTAGTTGCTACTTTTGCCCATGTGAATATTTGATTTTTTGTTTCTCCTTTTCTTGAAGTCTTAAATATGTTGCACACTTTATGTTATAGACTTCATAATTGGTGTCAAGATTCAGATTAAACTTATCATTGCACAGCTTACAGTTAATGCACTCTAACTTATGTTTTTTACAATTTTTACTATCGTGTACTACATCCACACTTTCCACAACATTTAATTTTTTTGCAGTCCTTTGCTGTGTGATTATACTGATTACAGTTGAAGCAACGTATGAGACTTATATATGTATATATATATATATATATATATATATATATATATATATATATATATATATATATATATATATATATATATCTGCAACCCAGAAATACTCTGTTTTGGTGCTATAGTTTTGTAGTCTTAGCTTCTGGATTAATTCCCTCTCATTATATTGCTCCTCAATATCTACAATTTGTGTACTAGAATTTATTTGTGTACTATTCGGAAAGATCAATCTTATTTTTTTGCTTCAACTTCACTTCTGCATTGAATAACAACTGCACCATCTTTTGCTTCCTTTATTCTGCGGATTCCAACACCTAGTCTCGCTGAAATTGTTTATAAAATTGATACAAAAAAAATATTATTAAACGGCCAGCAATATATATATATATATATATATATATATATATATATATATATATATATATATATGTATATACATACTAATAGTATACTATATATATATATATATATATATATATATATATATATATATATATATATATATATATATATATATATATATATATATTTAAAGTATTTCAACCTATTCTATACAGTTAAGTTATATACTTAACAACCTACTTTATACACTTTATAATTGTATACACTTGTATTCACACTTAAGTCAGAAAGAAATAGCGATGTCAAAATGTCATCGCTACATGCTTGTTATTAAGTTAGTGTCTTGATAATTTTATTTTGAATACTACTGTTTTCAAACGCCAAAGTCAGAAAACAATAAGGACACATGTTTTTATAGATATAAACAGAAATATTAGGAAAAATGACAATGCTTAACTTTTTATCTAATGCGGAATATGTTTCATTATATATTTAAAAAAAATTGCTAGATATGTATGTTGAGATGTCATATATTTTTATGCTTTTAAAATACAATTTCCTGTTTTAGAGGTTTGCGATATCTCGGGACATTTAGACGCCTGGTTTCGTAAACAGGCAAGTCGTCCATGTGCCAAAAAGAGTCTAAGGAGGCCCGAAGAAAGTTCCTTTTGCGGCAAGGAAAATTTATTACCGGCGCCGAATAACTGTCATATTCGGAGCAGTACCGCGTCATAGACAAGGCGACAATCTTTGTCGATAAGACGGTGACATGTTTTGGTACCACTCTATGCCATATGCATTCGTGCGTTCCGCTTTCTATGCAAAAACAGAGGAGTATTTCAGTTAAATCAATATTTACCGATAATTTGTCATTAATGCAATTTAGAATTTGTTTCCGTTTTATCTGCGCTATTTTTAGTTTTTTACTGTTTTTTTGTATTTTTATAATGTATTGATTACACTAGTTTACATAGTTTTGATACCCCAGCTGAAAGTTGTTAATTATTGTTTATTCAGGTAAGATTTATCCAGAAAAAATAATAACAAAATTCTGTCACGTCTGCTTTTAGAAATATTTATTTGCCTTAAAAATGGAAAAAAAATCTTAGTATGAGTAATAAAAAAAGAAAAACGGATAATTATCGACTTCTTATATATTATATATATATTATTTTATAGTTTTTAGGATAGGTTTCTCTTATCCAACAGTAATCCCCTAACATGTTTTCATCCCAAAATCCTTGATGTCGTTTTTCGAAAATCTTTAAATCTTGGTGAAAACGTTCCCCCTGTTAATAACTCATACTTCCTAAGTTTTCAGGGAAAAAACTCTTGAATCTTCAATGACATGTTCAGTCCCAGCTGTTGAAAATTTTTCAATAGCTCAGCAATAATTTCTTTATAATTTTCACTTTTTTTATTTCCCAAAAATTTTTCGACAACCATTTTGAATGACTTCCAAGCAGCTTTTTCATTGACAGATACAAGGCTTTCAAACTGAGGATCTTTTACAACTGTATGGATCTGTGGGCCAACAAATATTCCCTCTTTCAGTTTTGCTTCTGTAATACTTAGAAAGATTTTTTTGCAAATACAGGAAAGCATCACTATTTTTGTTTAACGCCTTCACAAAGTTTTTCATAAGTCCCAATTTAATGTGTAAAGGGGTAGAATAATATCTTTTGAACCTACCAACAACTCATGTTTAATGTTCATTTTGACCGGAATATACTCGTTCCGAATAGGCCATTCTTTTCTTACATAATGATGCTCTCTGGGTATCAATACAATACCTTATTTTTTGTATTATATCCCGACTGTCTTCGTAATACAAAAGTAACACTAATTTTTATGATTACTAGGTTCTCTCCATAACATTGGTGAACCAAATGGAAGGTATATGTTGTTTTCTAATGACCACTGGAGTAAAACAATTCTACAGCTTTTGAAAAACATATGTGGCATTCAGTTTTTATCTTGATTCGCAACAGGAAATCTAAAATAATGAAGATATGCACTTTTTAACGAATCTACAATGGGTCTTTTTTTTGAAAATATAAACTGTCCACAAACAATCAGAGCGATCAGATTAGAATAAATAAATATTAAACTGAAATGACCACGTAGGGTAGTCAAAAAAAATGTGACGTGATAGAATATTTCTGCTAATACTTTTGGGTTTAAGGAAGGTAGGTTAACATATTAAAAAAACTTAAAAATTGTAAACTAGTGTTATATATTAATTGCATGATTTTTAATTTAGGGAACAATTGTGTTCGCATACTAATACATGTTAATATATACTGTTTATAATTATATACACTATATGTTTCTCGATTTTGTTAATTTTCATTAACACTTTAATCAATGTAACCTAAAAACTTATAACATAATCTTTATTCAGTTAAATATATTGCTATTTAGTGTGCTTGTTGATACATTTGGAAAAAATTTGGTAGATCCTATAAGAATGGAAGAGCAAAGTGTGAATAGTGTCCATATTAGTTTCATAAGTTTAGAAAGCATAACAATACCACAAATGGAATTAATGGTGTTTATCCTGGTACGTTGGATAACAAAACAATTCAACGTGCGTTCAAAAACATTTAGTTTTCTTAACATTCTTTTAACTATTGTCGTGGTAAAAACGTTGTATATTACTGATAGGAGGCTTATTGAATGGTAATTCTTTAAATCTTCCTGATTTCTTTCTTTGGGTAAAACAAGCACTGTTGCATTTCGTCATTAGCTTTACTTATTGTATTTTTTGTTCTTTGAGGCATTTTGAGTATACTTTTGTCGACATTTTAGGTAAAGTTTGGCCACCCACTTTTAACAGTTTAGCTGTTATATTGTCCTTTCCTGGAGCCTTGCCTTTTTTTCATCGATTCTACAGCCTCTGTCACTTCATCCACTAGGATGTCTGGCATTTATTCTTCCGTGGTCATTGCTGATTTTAACTGGTTCTAGTCTTCATATAATTTTGAATAAAATCTTTTAGCAACTTTTAACAATTCCATAGGCTCTGTGACATCCTTGCGCATTATGGCAAAAGTTTGCCTTCTTTTATTTTTCAGCTTATGTTTAGCTTTGTTTATTACCCATTTTTTTCAGTTTTTTTAATTAACTGTATATTGAAAAGGCACGTCTCCTCTCGAAAGCTTTTTCTTATTTTCTTGTAAATCAACGAACTCTGGTCAAAAAAAACTCCTCGCATTCCTTATAGTCCGCCATTTTTTAATTAAACCAATGGTTTTATTAAAAATTTTGGACTGTGATATTCCATTTTGGATGTAATATTTTCTCGAATTGCCTTCCTCCGACTTCTTTCTGAACTTTTCAAACATGGTGTCAACAATAACTGGCATAATAACAACACTTCACATTAAATGAAGAGATTATAGTTTTGATTTTTCTAAATATTATTAAAATCTTTTACGCTATATTACGAGGCTATCCAGATAATTATTCTAAGTTTAACAAGATTTACGAGGGTAGTCCCAGAAGTACCTGACGTATAGAAGGTGGTTGTTGTTTGAAAATAATGACTATGGTAGAGAGTACCAACCTTATAAAGCTTAAGTTTGAAGTTCAACGACGCTACGTTATTTTGTATTTGTTTGGCACACATTAATAGTGAACGATCTCTGTGAATTTGTAAACATGGAAAAAATTGATCATCGTTGTGATACAATACTTTCATTTGAAGCAAAATTTTACTTTGGGTGAGTCTGTTCCTTTGTTTACAATAGTAAAATATTGGGCGGTAGAGTTTAAACGAGGCCATACGAGCTGTCAAGATGAACATCGCAGTGGTCGACCAAATGAGGTGACCACGCCAGAAATGGTCAAAAAAATCCACAAAATGGTATTGGATTGACCGTCGACTGAAAGTGCGCGAGCTAGCATACATGATAGTCATTTCAAACAGTCCGGTGCATCGCATATTGACTGACAATTTGGACATGAAAATTGCTGTGCGCAGGATTTGTGCCGCGATTACTCACAATGGAACAAAAACAGCGTCATGAGGATATTCCAATCGAGTGTTTGGCGAAGTTTCACAGGAATGGAGCTGAGTTTTTGCGTCGATTTATAACAATGGATGAAACATGGGTCCATTACTTCACGCGAAGACAGTTCCGTCTGCAGGCAAGGTCAAGCTGTCAGATTTTGAGTTGCGCGTAAGATAATTTTTATTGATTATGTTTAGAAAGAAAAAAACAATCAACGGTGACTATTGTGTGAACTTATTGCAGCGTTTGAGTGATAAAATCATAGTGTGATAAAGTCAACCATAGAGTGATAAAAACGGTTGCATTTGGCGAAAAATAAAATTTTATTTTATCTCATCATTCTGAAGTGTTCAAGTTACAAGCTCGAGTGAAAGTAATGCAAGCAGATAAGTTTAGATAGTAATATTTTTTCTATGATTAAAAAATGACAATTCTGTATATTAATTAGACACTACTTTTTTTCCTGGAAAAAATATAGCACACCAAAGGAAACTTGAAAAAGTATTATCGGGACACTGCTCCTTTAGAGTCCAGAGTTCATGGTTCAGGTAATGTCTGAATGATTGTGGCGTGTTTATATGTTTTTTTATTTTTCTGGGTTTCTCAATCCCAGTTGTTTGGTTTGGTTTTTGTTAATATAGATCGAAGAGCATTTTTTGTTTTAAATGTTATGTTGCATTTATTTCTTACTCTTTTAATTGTGTCAGAAATACCGAAACGTCAACGTTCAAAAGTCTGTATTTATTTTAGAACATTTTTATATTTTTAAAAATGTTGTTCGTTGGGCAAATTTATTACAGAATCGCTGAGAAATTTGTCCCCGTTTGGTTTTGGTTTTTTTACCCAGTGATTCTCTATTTACATAAGAACAGATATTTTTTATATTTTTTTGAGTTTTAGATTGTGGCGAAAAACCCACGGAAAAAATGGTTCAAGTAGTTTACTGAGTTTTGATATGGTTGAAGCACCACGTTCCACGTTGAGAGCGCTCTGTTGAGGTCAAACTAAGCAAATGCTTAACAAAATTCATTATAGTATGGGCCGATTCCAAAGCGAAGGTGAGAGAAATTGTTGAGATTATAAATCTCGATCTGATTTTGGACGATCGGGTAGGGGGAAAACTATTTATATATGCATAGCTCTACAGGCCCTTAAGGCCTTTGACTTTGTTTATAATCTGTCCTCAAACAGCTCTATCCCTTGCCCTTATTGCCCACTATATTACACCCATTCTGGTCAAATCCTCCTCCACCCCCTCCAGGCAATTTCTCCTTAATATTTTTCTCTTCATTCTTCCTTCGCCTCTCTTCCTGCTGTTTTGTCTGCTTTCTGCTAAACTTTCTATATGTCCTAGCCAGGCTATTCGCCGTGCTCTGATGTACTTCGTTATTGTAGGTTCTCCAAATACCGTTCTTATTTCTTCGTTGGTCCTTCTTCTTCACTAATTCTCCTCCTTGATAACCTCATATATTCTTAGCACTCTACACTCCCACACCGTCGAGATTCTTTCACTGCTTTTGGTTAAAGTTCAGGTATCTGCAGTATATATTACAGCTGGTCTCATTAGACAAGTCGACATGATTTTTATAACATTGATGAGAATGCTCTTTTTGCGTTTCATTTATGTAACTATTAAAACACCTTTTCACAGAAATGGCCTAGCACGTTTCAAGTAGCTGCTTCTTCTTTATATCATGCGATCATTGCAACAGATCAGGTACAACCGTACCTGACTTGCAAGTACAAAGGTAAGGAGTGCTTTAGTACAAAGTATTGCTGTTTTTTGATCAAGATCAGAGCGATAAGCATATCAGTGGGATATTTGTGGGGATCTAAAGTGATAAGTATATTGCTAGGACTTCAAGAGGATTTTTATTATCGAGAGGAAATTTAACACGTTTTTTTGTCATGTTTATATTAAATAAATATTAGATTGTAAAAATATATCGTCTCCTTTTTTTCCCCACCACCGACCCCCTGTAACAAAAAAAACTGTACGTGTTACAGTAATTAGCTTATCATTTTCGGATTTAGGACTACAAAATACTTCATGTACACCTATTTTCATCAATGTTACATCAAAAAAAATTAAATTTGTTGATCTGTGTTATTGTTTTGTAAGTTCTTACTTTGACTTTTCTTGATATATTCTTATTTCTCAAGAAGCTATTTCATTTAGCTATTTTGGCCTTAACCTCCGCTTCCATTCCATGTTTTTCTGAGATGCTTGAGCCAAGGTAACAAAATCGATCAACCCTGTCGAAGTAGAGTGTTTCTTCTCCTACTTTAATGTTCAGCTCGTCCTTGTACGTCTTTATTAATTCTCATTTTCATGTACTTTGTTTTGATTATATTTACTCGGAGCCCAAACCTTTCTGTTTCTCTCTTTAATATTTGGATTATATTTCGCATTCCTCGCAATTCTCGTGTTACAATTGTTACATCGTCGGCGAAGGCTAGCCATTGGTGTATTTTGTCATATATTAGTTCTATTCGATGTATCAGGCTTTCAATACTAAATTAAATAGCAGGTCGGCAATGGGTAGGTTTCCTTGCCTAAGTCCCGATCTTACCTTAAAGGATTTTGAATGTCCGCCATTTACTTTAACCAAGCTAACTGTATTTTCTATTGTCATTTTTGTTAATGTGTTTTTTATTAACCCATAGTCTACCATTGCTTTTTATAGTTCCTTCCTGTGAATGGAGTCGTAAAACCGTTGGAAATCTATAAAGAGCATTGTCTGTAGTGTCTTCCTGAAATTTTTTTACTAACATTATCTGGTCTACTTCTGAAACTTTTGAAATTACATTGGTACTGTTCCCCTAAATCTTTCGAGGTATCTCTTACCCTATTTTTGATTGCTAACCCCAGTACTTTGTACACCACTTCCAGCAACGCTAAACCTCTGTATTTGTCATATGAATATTTGTCCCCCTTCTTGTAAATTGGACACTATAACAACAATGGACAATGGGACTTATTCCTATTTCCATTCTTTTTCATTGGCATTTTTTCCTTCATCCAACACTAGGCCTATTATCTCCATAATTTTCTCTAGGGCCCCCGCCTGGGCTTCTATTATTTTTCGTATGAAGTCATAGCGCTGTTTAGACATGTATAAGCATAATCCGAAAGAATTTCTGCATCAATTCGGTACTGTTGATGAAACTTGGACTCATAACTACACACCAGAAACGAAAAAACGTTCAAAACAGTGGCTTTACCCTGCGAACCTACTTCAAAGAAGAAGACGCTTCCATGGACCGGAAAGGTCCCGACCATTGTTTTTCGGGATTCGCAAGGTATTATTTTCATCGATTATTTGTAAAAGAGGTCGCAGTGTATTATGCTGATATATGACATTGCATCCATCCATCTATTGCTCCGTCAACCCTATTCTTTGGACATTGCCCCCATCCGACTTCGTTCTCTTTTTAAACACGAATAAATATTTGGCCGGAAATAAATTCATATCAAAAGACAAGATTATTTTGCAGGGTTTAATCAGTGGTACTTGTAACTATCTAACATTTTACTCTAGCCTCATACATAGTGGTACAATGAGAAAATGTAGAGTTTATATGCGGGAAAAATTATTTTATATACTTATGTTGTTTCAGTTCAAGGCACTATGGAATAATTAAAAATGTATATATTAGATATCGAATTTTGATTGATTATGCACGATGAATTGCACAGTTGTTTGTGTTTGGTATTCAATAATTGGCATATTTACATATCTTCAGTTACACAGCTCTTTATTGCTTTTGTTGTATGATTGTATGTTTTGTTATAGAGGAACGCGTTAGGTAGTTTTTTGAATATGTATTGGAGCTCAAACACATGAAATAAAATATGAAATATTTGGTAATTAAGCTGTATTATAAAGAACATTTAGAGAATTATTTCAATGTTACAGACCTAACTCTTTCAGTGTGGAAGACAAAGAGCTATCTAAATAACCGAAAAAAAAATCTAACTGCAGGCTTAACTATTTACAAATTCAGAGACACTTGAAAAATTTTCAAAAACGTTAAGTTTCGCTTCTATGGCTGTTTCTAAATAAGTTATGAGATGGTGCTGCTAGTATTTAAAAAGTGATATTTTTTGTAAATATAACCTTTCACAACAATTCTGTCAAACTGTCAAGTCTCTGCGTGGCTTTAGTTTGTGAGTGGCAGCCATTTAAATAGCACAACGTTTGTGATTTTGCAACAATGGAAAACATTGAATATCGAGCAATGATAACTTGATTTTGAAAAAGAAAACAAATTATGAGATTAAAACGGAGCTCAGAGAAATGTATGGGAACTCTGTACCTTCTTTATCAACCATAAATTATTAAACCGCTGAATTCAAACGTGACCGTACAAGTATTTTTGATGAAGATCGTCCGAGTCGTCCAAATGAGGTTACCACTTCAAATGATTAAAAAAAATCGTAATAAACGATCGGAAAGTGCAAGTGAAAGAATATTGTTTAAATGGTTGTGGCCTGTTCACATATTTTTTTCTTTTTTTGGGTTTTTTGCCACTATCTAAAACTAAAAAATATCATAGATACCTGTTCTTATGTAAATAAAAGAATCACTGGGTAAAAACAAAACGAAGACTGATTTTTAAGTGATTCTTTTTCTATAATAAATTTGCCTAACGAACAAAAATTTTAAAAAATACAAAAATTTCTTAAATAAATACAAATTTTTGAATGTTAGCTTTTCGGGAAGTATATTTAACTGAGGTAGCCGATACTTGATGGAAATTCATTTTAAATAAAAAACCAAAATTAATATCTAAATTTCCACTTTATTTAAAACTTGTACTTATAACAATTGTTTCGACACACAGTATCTTTTTCAAATACACACTGCGGGAAGTCTTCTCTTCCCGTTTTCAAGACGAATCTAAAAATAATTTATGTTAATTTCTATATAATACTCATAACTAGAGAGAGAGAGAGAGAGAGAGGGAGATGCTATTTAGTATGGTTGCTAAGTTGTCATAGGTTTCTTTCATTCTGATTGAATGGGTTCAATTAAGCAATCAATTATACAACAGACACATGCGATCCTTCCAATTTTTGTTTTGAGAATCCCAGGTCACATACCATATCATTTAAGTCATTTTGAGTTATTAAGTGAGAGTTAGTGGTAGTTCTTAAAAATGTTGGGCCTCTACTCGTGTTCTTAGGAAGTTGTGGATCAGATACTGATGAAGAATGACGATGAAGAAGATGTTATCTAGATTTAAAGGCGCAATCGGTACCGGTAGTTCCTGGCTATGAGGAACTGGCCTAAGTGCAGAAGGCAAATTTGGATACTGAGTTTTGTCCCTTGTCGTTTTTGAAATCCCTTTTGTTGTAGTGATTCAAAAGTATTAATCACTTACATAGTTAGCAAGTTCTCTCCACACCACAGAAACAGCAAACGTCATATAATTTTTCTTGCGTTGCATCTACTGCACTAAATTTACGTGACAACTCACACAGCAAATGAGGAGCCCAACTTTTATCTTGATCTCCAATTTGGCACTCAAAATCTAAAAGATAGGGTTTTTTGACTTCCTTGAATATAGATTTAGCTTGTGTCAGTTCTTCGACCGATCTTGATGGTTGACTTCTCTGGCTTTTTCTATTTTTGTCGAATGTTGAATATCTGTTCACGTGTAATCCCGCCTTAAAACTAATCTCGCCTTATCTGGGAAAATTTGCTAGGATACGTAGGATTTTAAGCGTTCGTCGATAATGTCAAGGAGAATTGCTTGCATGTGGAATGAGAATGATAAAGCGGTAATTTTCGCATTTCTCTATTGACCCCTTTTTGTGTAGAGGTATAAGTGCTGAGATCGCCCAATCTTCTCGCCACCATCCAGGGTTCCACACTTTCTGGCCGATGTTATGAAGCATATTTACCTCTACTTCACCCATTGTTTTAATTACCTTTGCGGTGACTCCATCGAAACCTGTGGCCTTATCGTTTTTTTAGAGTACAAGTAGCATTATTTATATCTGGTTTTAAAATATTTGGTTCACCTGTCTCCAAATTAGATATGCTGAGATTATACCCATCTTGTAGAGTTTGTTACAATAATGTTTCCATTCGGTTAAAATGCCATCGATATCTGTTATTTTTTCGCCTAGTGCATTCGATATTATCCATGTACGTGCTGTATATTTTCGTATTATTTTCTTCACAGCTTTATAGAGGCCTTCGGTGTTGTTTCACATTAACATGTGAACGGAGTTCTCAACAAGATTTTTGATGTGATTATTGATTATTTCACTAAAGATCGACTTTTTCATCGATAAAAATGAAATGAAATACACTTTATTTATCATATGCAGCTTATAATAACAATACAAAGGTAATATACAAAGAAAAATATAAGTAAAAAAACTCATAACAAAACAAAATAAAATGAAAAGTCAATAATTCACACTACTCAAATGAAAAAAAACACTCTATTGCTTCAAATATTAATTTGATAATTTATTAAATACATGTACATTAGGAGCGCTGTTTATGCGGATAATAAGAGCAAAAAATGTTCGCATAATTAGATCTAGGAGGTCCCATCGGCTTCCTACAGGCCTGTCACGTTTTTCCGTTCTTCCTCCGGACGAATGTCCTCTATACAGGATTTTTTCTTTTGCTATCATCGTGGCGACTCGGTCGGCATCTGGATGGCGTCAATCGTAAATTTCACACGGCCGCAGAAAGTAAAAGCTCTCGCCGTTTGACACATGCAGTGTTTACACGGCCGGGTACCGTCGGGAAGGGTCTCGGGATTGAGTCGGTGGCGCCAGGACATCGCCTACATGGGCAGTGACGTGCAACTGGTCTCTGGAGACCTCACATTAATTGAAACACTTACATATAACACCCAAATGGGAAAAAATATTTCATATTTTTTCTGCCGGCCATTCTAATTTAGTTTCTAGAGATATAATACTTTATACAAAAAAAAACAGAATAGAATAAAATTGATATTTTCAATTTAGTATAAATATGTTCATATTATGAAAGTTAAGTAACATATTATCTCATAATTAATATATAAAATACATGACTTTTAAAATTATTTTCTCCATTCTTTTTGATAATAATAATTTTAAAAATCCATAAATATATTTATTTTGCCGAAACATATTTTAATTCTTAACTAAATAGTTTATTATCTTTATGTAATGGATGAAATATTTCGGTTGATGTAAAAGTTCGTCACATTTTTTTGATAACAATTAAAGAAAACATTTATTAATTTAATTAAATATAATTTACTAAAAATTATATTTAATCAATATAGTATATATCAATAAGAGTATGCTTGATAATCTTCTCTATCTCTCTGGATATAGCCCTGAGCTCATAGAAGTTCTGAGGTTTCCTGTAAAAAAAACTGATCTAGGTGATTTTTCAGGGCGTCCAAGGAAACAAAGTTTTTTCTGTCTAAGCTGTTTTGAGGCGATCTAAATAAATGGTAGCCAGAGGGCGTAAGGTTGGGAAAGTACCTTGAATAGACCAAAATATACTAGTCAAGTTGTAAAAGTCTGTGTTGGGTGGCCAGAGGGCTATGTGGTCTAGAATAGTATCTTTGGAACGCATTGTACTCTTTGGTTAATTAAGGTCGTTTCTGGTAGATCGCTCGTTCAAATTCACTTAGTTGTGAACAGTATTTCTCCGAATTACTGGTCTGCTTTTCAGGTAACAGCTTATAATAATCGATTCTCTACAATTATGCAGCATAACCTTCTTCTAAGGGATGTAAGAAGAAGGTTATAAAGGTTTAGGGCTGTGTGAAGGGACATATCCTCCCGTACAATATGATCTCTTATTCTTAACATTATTATACACATCGTTGCGCTTCAATAGAAAATCGGAAACAGAAATTCGGTCTTTCTAAATTTTGTCCGCTAACTCATCGGCCATACATCGGCTTGACTAACAATTTCCAGTTGATGTAATAGCCTTGACATTGTTGACTTGTTGATTCTAAGAATTTCTTCGAATTTTTCGGCGATCATTATCAATTAGTGATGATATTAAAATAAGATAACCAGAAAGAACAATTTATACAGCTAAAAAGTTTGAGGTGTCAAAATGCAAATATAGAATAATTTTGTAGTATACCTAAACTTTAAATTAAAATAAAACAACAACAACCAAATTAGATGCCTTGAAACTACTTATTTTATGTGAAATATGAATGTTTGAAAAGAATTTCGAAAAAATGTCCGCCGCGGCTACTTCTGAAAAAGCGCATTCTTCCAATTTTCGATAACTTTTACAAGCAATTGAAGTCTTATATCCGCTATTATTCGAGTTATGTTGGCTTCAAAGGCGTCAATACTTGTTGGTTTATTGGCATAGATCACAAATTTAACATAACCCCAAAATAAAATAATCTAAAGACGTTAGATCATTAAGGTTAATCTAAAAGACGTTAACAGGACCGTTTCTCGAAATAATTTTCTCATCGAATGTTTCCCTCAATAAATAGATTATTGGGTTAGCTGTATTATATGTGGGGCCGTCCTGTGGGGCCGCCCTGCGGAACTAAATCTCATCCAGAACCATTCAAAATCGGAATTAAATAATTATCTTTGTAACGATCTCCATTATCAAATTGATAAGTTTAAATCTTCATCAACACTCCCAGCAATAGCGGTGATATTTTCTTCGAAACGCACAATCTTTTGGCTTGTTTTGTTTTAATATCGAGCAGCGTGATATGCGCTTGGAATTTGTCTATAATTTGGCGAATACATGGCTCGGTTAGGTGATTATGTGCGTCATAAAAGACCTTATAAGTTTGACGCATAGCACACTGATGAAGATAAACGTTCCATGATGATTTGCTAGACATTTGATGTGCCATGATGCCATGATGATTTGATAGCTATCCCTATCCGAAGTTCGGACACACTAAAAAATCACCGTTACTATTACATGAACATACAGCTCAAATACTTGAATTCAATGAAACGTTAAATGTTTGTAATACAGCAGTTTCTAAATATTTGAATGCTACGATATATACAAAAAGATGGGAAATGATTGCGACATCGTTGTCTAAACATTGTGAAACGAACATTATAATAAGGGAAATGTCGGCGACAGAAAATATTTATGGACATTACCCATTGCCCTCTGTTAAAATAATTTATTTCCTATCAATTTCCGTGTATTATATATTTTTCAATCCCCCTAATTTCATTTTTTTTTCTTTGGTTTTTGTTTCATCTGGATTTTCATAAGCAATTCAACAGCATAAGTAGCCACATGTTTTGCAGTTCCAATCATTATCAGCTTAAAGCTATCATATCACCTTTCAATGCCATATGACTTTTGATTTCTTGATGGTTATTTTGAAACTCTTTTCTCCAATCTGTTATTATCTTTCCTCGGTTTACGTTATCAAAAACCTATCTGAAATGTATGTATTAAATGCATAGCTTTGTTAAACTAGTTTAATTATTACACATACTGTATAGAATGAAGATCTTCCCTTCTCTGATACTGCTGGTACTCATCTCTTTTCGTTTCGGCATGTTTCGTTAATATTCTATTAATAGAATATAGTCTTTTATTGGATTGTGCAGGGCTATAATTTACTTCGTCGAACATTACCTTTTTTCTAATACTCTTCCTCGTGCTCTATGATTTTATTTGTTAAGTTATATGAATTCTTTTCTTCTTTTGTCTTAGTTTATTTATTGTTTCTCCTAATTATTTTTCTGAAGCTTCTGTTGTAACCTTATGACTTTCTATTTCTGCTTCCTCTCCAACTTCAAGTTTTCTGTACGCACCCTTGAACAATAGATTTGAAACATTGATGTGTTTTCTTCTTTGGAATAATAATGAATCCAATTTTTGTTAAGACTGTTTTAAATTCGATAACAATAACCACATCAAAAGGACTAATGTAATTTCTGAACTAGAATAATGAATTGTTTGTTATATCAGAACATGCAAAGACCCACTTCTGAAAAAAAAATTCTTAGAAAGGGTGATTTTAATAAATCTGTTAACATAATAAATCTGGAATAATTCCAATAAAATCAACTGGAATAATTCCAAAACGATGTTAAAAAAATCGGTAACAAAATATAGAAGAATAAAAGAAACCGCTATAATTCATTTAAATAAAAATAACTGTATTGCTATGCCTTCTGTAGATTTAAATTCAATATGACTCCAGATTCTAAAGAATTTAATTAAAAGCGTTTAAGTATTTTAATACACAATAATCACACAGTAAACCTCACCTATATATTTTTTGATAGTATGTCACTGTCATTAAAAGTTCTTTTCAGTATTTATAGAAATTAATATAATTTATTTTTTATATACGTTTTGAAAACAGAAGGAGAATACCTCCCGAAAAGTTAACGTATAAAATGTTGTATTTATTTTAGAAAATTTTTGAATTTTTAAAAATTTTGTAGGTTAGGCAAATTTATTTCAGAAAAAAATCACTGAGTAATTTGTCTCTGGTTTTTTTTTTGTTTTTTACCCAGTGATTCTTTATTTACATAAGAACAAATATTGTTTTTGAGTTTTAGATAGTGGTGAAAAACCAAAAAAAAAACAGAAACAATATATGAACACTCCACAATCATTCAGACAATACTTAAAAATATCCTAATCATACGGCGCCTTGCAAAACAACAATTTATCGTTTATTCAAGCAACTTCAAAAATTCGGAACAGTTGGGGATAGGCCCAGTAGCAGAGGTCCAAGAGCACTAGGAAACCCTGAAAACATTGCAGGAGTCTCCAGAAACTTCGAAGTGGTGCACGCAATTTCTCCATGTAGTTTGCACCGAATTTTGAGAAATTTCTTACACATGTTGCCCTATAAGATTCAAATTGTTTAAGACCTGTGCCCACACACAATAATAAGCGATTACAGTATTGCAATGCCATCATAAACCGTCTCTACCAAAATGATAATTTTTATACAAAATTAATAATTAGCAATGAGAGAACATGACATTTTTATTAAGTGGTCAAGTGACTAAACAGAATAACTAAAAAGAATAATAATTTCTGGACCAGAGTAAATCTTCGCCACATTAATTAAACGGTGTTACATCCAGTTAAGGTTACAGCGTAATGCTATATTCACGCTCATAGTTGAATTATATCGAAGACTAAGTGAAAATGTAATTACATGTGAATGCTATAGACACATGATTCAAAAAATCTTTTTACCTCAATTGGAACAGCAAGGACTGGAGAATATGTGGTTTCAATAAGATGGTACCACAGTGCATACCTCGTATAAAACAATCAATATTTTGAACAACATTTTCCCTAGTCATTTCTTTTCTTCAAATGGACATTTGTTATGGCCGTCTTGATCTCTTGATTTGACGGCTTGGTATTATTTTTATACGAATTTTTTAAAGGAAAAGGTTTATTTCAAATCCTAGAGGAACCAATCATACATCAAGGACAACATCCGTGCTGAAATCCCTGCATTAATACCAGATCTGTTGATAAAAGTTATGGAAAATGCGTTAAAAAACTCACATAGTTGTATCGCTGTTAATTGCTCAAATTTGATTGACATCATTTTTAAAAATGAATTAATGCAAAATTCAAAGACGAAATAAATATACTGTTCCTTCAGCTTAAAGAATAAATAATAATCGTTGATAATCAGATCCCGAGAATTAAAAGGCATTTTGAAAAATGTCGAAATTATCGTGGTGGATGGTATTGTCCTTTTCAAAAAAGCCTTGTCTCAACTCAATTTTACTTACTATTCGTTTGTGATGGTACCACGTGTGATGGTGATTGCACTGTGTGTGATGGTGATAGTGTCCGTGTAGTAAATATTCAACAAAAACCCATTTTAGACTGTCTAAAATGAGTTTTTGTTATGATCTTGCCGATCTAATATTATAATAAATATACCTCTCTATTCGATATTTTATTCTTTTTGACTGAACCAAAGTCATAAATCTCTCCAAAATCTTTTCGTGATCTGTATTAATTATCAAAAAATCTGTCTCAAGTTTGATTTTCTAGATACACCCAACGATCAGAAACATTTTTAAGATAATGTCTGTTAATAAATAAAAAACATCTCTACA